>RSEF01000022.1:888801-919324 GCA_003993805.1 Himantopus leucocephalus
CTGGGGGTAGCGAGGGCTGCTCCTGCCGGGATGGCCCGCCGTCCTGGGAACGGGCACCCTGCGGGAGATTTGGGGGTGCCGCACGCGCTGGTCCCCGCTCGGGGTCTGTGGGACGGGGAGCGAATGGCCAGAGCGCGTTCCCCCGGCCGGTTTTGTGGGGCGAGATGAAGAAACGCGTCCTCGCTGCTCCCAGCCTGCCTCTCAACAGGTTAATTATTTCATTAAGGCAAACCTCTGGAATTAGCAGGAGTTAGTTGCTGGGCTCTGCCTACACCGTCTCTCCCGTGTGTCAGCCGCCGGATAGACGTCGGCAGGCGAGCTCGGGAACCTCCTTCGCAAGGCCAGGTAAAGGGAAGTGGTGCTGCGCCCGCTGCGGCTGCAGCCGTCGCCCCGCGCGGCCGAGGCTTTCTCGGGGCTGCGTGGGGGCAGCGCGCATCGCAGCTTGGAGCCCTTGTGAAACGGGGGTGGTCGTCCTGCGCCCCAACCGGCACCGGGGCAGCTCGGACAGACAAGCGCGGGAGAGGAGGAGGATGCTGTGGCTGCCTGCAGGTGCAATGGGCCGTGCTGTGGAGCGAGGTGCTGAGGAGATGCCTCTGGCCAGTGCTGCTGCGATGCTCTGAATGTCAGGTCTGCCATTCCCTTGGCTTTTTCCGCTGCAGGGTGTCCATGGGTCGCGCTCCCATGGCTGTGGCTGTGCCGGCAGCAGCAGAGAGCAGGGCACGGGCAGCCGTGGTGGTGCGGTGAAGCGCTGGCATCCTGCGGGTGCTTCCTGGAAAGTCTGGCTGTGTGGCTGCGCACGAGGCCTTTGAGCCAGCAGTGACCGCAGAGAGGGGCTCGGGTGCCGTTTGGACGGCGCCCTGCACCTTCCGCCTCTCCCGGGAAGCGCTTACCCCTATGTCAGGAGGCAGGCAAAAGGGTATTTTTGCTGTAAACCTTCTGTAGCCTAATTGCTCTTGTCATCTCATTAACTGAACCAGAAAAAGCTTGTCCTTTTTGGTGGGACATTATGACTTTGAAAAAGCTGGGAAGTCAGTTGCGTCAGTGGTGGGAAAGAGTCCTGGAAATCACCATGAAATGGCATAAATTCATAACCGGGATCTGGTGATGAGATCCTGAGGGCCTGATTGGGTGCAGTGCTCGGGAAGTTGAAGTGGTCGTTGGATGGCAGATTAGCCTCCATGAATCGAGCACGGGCACCGTCCGTAAGCCGTAGCCTCCTGTGGGCAGTGCCAGCGTGATGGCCATCGTGTTTCCATAAAGGATGTCCTCTGAAGCACCTCCTCGCCGCGAGGCCTTCAGGGACTCATCTGCACTTTTAAATGATGCTGACTTTCTGTGAGGTCCCTCTTATTCTCCCCCGCAGGTTTAGTCTTGTGTCCTTCCTACAGCAAACACAAGTTTGGGTCTTGCATGGAAATATTTGTGACTTGGAGTTTACAAAGTGTTATATAAATAGTAAACATTAGTGCAAACTGAGTGTTTTCTGGCCCTCCCGGAGCTCCTGAGCAGGGGGACCAAACACCCACATGCTGCCGGAACTGGAGAGGCTACTTTTATGCTTTTCCTGTGGAAAACTGCAGTTCTCGGCGGCTGCAAGGAGCCAGGCGGTTCGGGTGGGATGGGAGGGGATGGGGACCTGGCTGGCCANTGCCCCGTGGGAGGGTCGGGGCAGATCGCCCCTCGCTCGCTGCCGAGGAGGAGCGCGGTCTGGAGGGCAGAGCTTGGAGCCGTTGCAGTCTCCTCTGCCCAAAGGTTTTTGTGTATGCACGTGTGATGCGGGGTCGGCTCGCACTGAAGAGTGGAGCTGGGTCGTGAGCTTTCAGCTGAGCCCGTATTAATTAAGGACGGCAGAGGGGGAACGTAGGGAGTGCGGGAGGTGTGCCGTGGGTCCGGCAGTGGGGCTGGGGGCTCGCCCCTGCGCTGCCTGCGGCACACCTCCGCTCTTCCTCAGCCATTCTGTAGGCAGAAATCTCTGGACTTCTATTAGCAGCAGGAGAAAGAGGCAATTTCTGAGGCCTGGTCTGGTCGTATCGGTGTGGTTGAAGGCATTTGGGAATCTGCTTTCCGTGTGCTTCCTCCCGCCCACAAAAATAACCCCACAAAAAAGCAGTAAAACATGAAGTGCCCACATAACCCTTGCATCAGGGCAGACGTGTTGTTTTAAAGCAATCTCTTCTACTGAAGCGGTGCGATTTCCCTCTTAGCAAAGCCCTGATACCCATCTCTGAGACACCGGCGATAAACTCCGAGATCCTGACAACAGGTTGACTTGTTTTCTGCCACCTCTACCTTCGCAGCTGCACCACAACTCTTGCACAACGCTCGCCTCGCAGGGCCCCACTCCACTGCAGCTATTCAGCTCAAAAATAGTATTTCCTCCTTTTCTGCATGAGATCTTTTATTTGTGCAGCCTCCACTTCTGGCACCTGCGCGCGTCACCCCTCTTCTACCGGACAAACCGCACCAGGTTCAGCTCACATCCTTTCGGTAACCGCTGCCTCCGTCCCCGCCCGCGGCCGCGGTGAGGGGGCTCTGCCCGGGCGCGGGGACGTGCCCGGCCCTGCCCGCGCCTCTCGGTGCCGCTTTCGCTCCCCGCGTGGGGCTGGACGCGATGGTGCAGAGACGCGGTCCGCTGGGGCAGCCCCATGGCAGGGGTGCCGAGGGGCTCCCCCCGCCGTGGCTGCTGCGCCGGGTGGGTGGGAGCCGCGGCCAAATGGAAGCTGTGGCAACGTGCACCCACTGCCGCTGACTCAAAGCCGCCGCTGCTCCTGCGGGGTGACGGGACGCGGTGCTCGGGCTCCCCCGCGTCCTGCGCCCACGGGGGACGCAGGCAAAGCCCATTTACGGGCACGGCGGCTGCCACGCTCTCCAGACTGGCTGCTCGGGGCCGTCGTGCCGTGTTGTGGCCGGCTCGGCACGGCGTTTCTCCCTGCCTCTGCAGCGGCCAGGGGGGTCAGTGTTGCAGCCCGGCTCCAATGTGGCCGAGCTGAGCTCAGAGGTGGCTCGTCCCGGCCGGGGGGCAGCGCCGGGGGATCTGTGCCCGCGGCAGACCTGGTGACACAGCTTGGCCCCGCGGCGATGGGTCATTGTTTTCCCTGCTGACTCGGCATCCTGGCTGCACAGATTTTCTGCTGGAGTTGCAGATTGTTTTCCATTTCCTGGGAGTGCGCTCGGGCTCTCTCTAGTGCTCAGGCCGCTTCGGGATTATTGTTTCTTACGGTTCCCAGGGACCTGGTGTCTCGCGTCCAACGCTTTCTGGCTACTCTGTCCTCTCGGTGGGCTGAGCTGTGGCACGGGGCTGCCCCACGTCTGCAGAGGGCAGCTCCGTGGGACGCGGCCACGGCTGTGACAGGAGCAGTTTGGGGCTGTCACTCGGCATCGGTGTGTCACTGCGCTGGGGCGTCCCGGTGACCCTGGTGCTGCCCTGTGCCGCGAGTGCTCTCGGAGCCGGGCCGGCGAGCGTTTGTTCAGCAGCGCGCGGTGATTGGGTCCCTCTGCAGCTCCCGGGTTTCCGAAGTCCCGCAGTTCCTCACTGAGCTGTTTTGGTCCTCCTCTCTGGTCTGATCCGCTCTGCCCCTGCCTGCACCCGGGGCCGGCACGCTGGCACCCCTCTTGTCCCGAAGGCGTGCAGGGTGACGTTTGTGTTTGGCAGCTTCCCCACGCTGCGAGCGCACAGCGGTAACCGTTTGACTGTGCTTTTCGCGTGTTTAGCCTCGTGTGGAGGCCTGGGAGAGGCAGCGGGAGGTCTGGGCAGGGTGGGAAGCTGGACCTGCAGGACGCTCGGCCGGCGGCCGTGGGACGTGGTGGCCGTAGGTGCCGGAGCGGTTGGCTGGCGGTGGAGCTGGGGCTGCGGGAGCAGAGCACCCACCTCTCCCTGCCCGTCCCTCCTCTGCAGGGTGATGCGAGAAGGAGCCCGGCATGCCGTACTTGGATCGACAGAACCGTATCTGCGGGTTCCTGGATATTGAAGAAAATGAGACCTGCGGCAAGTTTCTGCGGAGGTATTTCATCCTGGACACCCAGGCCAACTGCCTCCTCTGGTACATGGACAACCCTCAGGTAGGCTCCCGCGCTGCTCCCGGCTCCGCGCTGGGCACGGCTGCAGAAGTTGTTAGCGAGTCTTTAGCTGCATCTCGGGCTCCCCGCTGGGCTGCCCTGGTGGAGGCGTCTCCTCCGGGTCCCCGAAGGAGGACTCTGTCTGCTGCATCGGTTGTCTGTGGGGGTCTCCCATGTCTGGCTGCAGCCACGACCGAGCTCCAGCCCCTGCGACTTCGGTGGTTTCCAGGGCTGCCCCAGCAGAGAGCCACTGGGAGCCACTGGTACCCGGGAGGAGCCTACAGAAATGCTGTGCCATCGTGAGGTGTTACATCTCCCTTGTGTCTTAGTGTAGGGACAGCGATAACGGGAAAGAGAAGAGGTTATCCTAGAAATACTTGTCATCTCAGAAGTGGTGTCATGCAGCAAAAGCACTTGGACCAGGAGCCGGGTGGCTGGGGGTGACGGGGTCTCTGCATGTCGCACCCGATGTCCTGGGAGCTGCCCCCAGCGCTTGCGGTCAAGCTCGAAAGAGCGAGAGCCAAAGCTGAGCTCTAGGAAGACCCTCCTGGAAACCCCACGGTGCCCGAGCGCTGCCGGCGGGCTGGGGAGGCACCTGCCTTCCTGAAGAGCATCTCGCCGCAGGTTGTGCGTCGCCGTGTTCGAAGGGGAAGGGGGAGCGCCCGCCGGCCGGTGTTAGCACAGGCTCCGGCTCTCGGGGCCGCGCGGGCGGCAGTCGGAGCCCGTCTGGCACCTGAGGCGCCGCCGCTCGGGGCGGTGAGCGGGACTGGCAGCGCGGAGGGGGCCGAGGAGGGCACGGCGCTCGGGTGCAGCACAGCGTGGCCGGACCCAGCTGCGTGTGGGGTGCGAGGTGAACCAGGTGCACAGAGAGGGAAGCGGCCGAGGCCGGCAGCGCGGCCGTTGGGTTTGCTGCCTGACCCCAGTGACACTAAATGACAGCCTGGCCGGCCTCTTCTGCGTTCTCCCCGTCATTTAACTCCCATTGCTCATTAAATGTTTTGCAGAACCTGGCCATCGGTGCGGGTGCTGTCGGATCTCTGCAGCTGACCTATATCTCCAAGGTAATGTCGGGGTGGGGCGGAGGGAAAATGGGTGCTCCCCGTTGTCCCCTTATCCGCGCGGCTTTCCTGGGAGAGGCAGTGGCTCATCCCAGCGGCACTGGAGATGAGGTCCTGCCCGAGCCCGTGCCGTCCTCCCTGGAACGGGAGCCTGAGCGGGTCTGTGGGAAGGGGGGAGCGTCCCCGCAGCACGGCCGATCCCAGCGGGGGGACTGGGGTTCGCCTTCACCCGCAGACCGGCGCGGGGTGAGCTGCGAGGTCGGGGCGAGGGAGGAAGAGGAACTCCTCTGCTGTGAGGAAGGACGTGGGGCGGCCGGGGCTGAGCGGGGACGGGAGGGTGGTGTCGGTGTGAGCTGGATGCCGAGCTGCCCATCGGCACGGTGGTGCTGCTCCAGCACCGCACTGAGCCAGGGTTTGTGCTCGTGCCGCGGTGCCCCTCTCGCTTTGGCGCTCAGTCCCCATAACGCTGGCGCGATGCCTCCCCGCGGCGGGTCCCGCAGCAGCCCGAGGTCCGCGGGAGGGAGCTCGTCAGACCCAGTCGTAGACTCCCAGGTCGGAAGGGACCTCAAGGATCACCTGGTCCAACCTTCTTGGCAAAATCACGGTGTAGAGAAGACAGCCCAGCACCCTGTCCAGCTGAATCTTAAACGTGTCCAGTGATGGGGAATCCACCACTTCCCTGGGGAGACTGAGATTGTTCCAACGGCCGAGTGTTCTCGCTGTGAAAAAATTTTCTCTTGTAACGGAATGAAAATGGGGAGGTAGAGACGGTCCCAAGGTCCCTCTGGTGATGGGTTCAGGGGCACCAGCAGCTCTCCCCTGTGCTTAGAGGGCAGCGCCCTGAAGGATCAGACCTTCTGGAAGCTCAGTCTTCTCTCTACCTTAACGGCATCATCCGGCTTCCACGGGAAGGTGAAAGCAGTGCAATAAACGACAACCGTTGCGGGGCTGGTGACTGGAACACGTGGAGCTGTGGCTGCAGCACAGCCACGGAAAGCGGAGAAGCCCCTGTCCCTTGCCGTGAGCTGCCCCTCGGCTGCTGCTGGGGGGAGCGGGGGCTCGTGGCCACGTGCCGGGCTCAGCTCCGTGCTGGAGCCGGGTAAAGAATTGGACAGATCTCTCTGTTCCTGCTGAATCATGATTTATAAATTAAGCGCAGATGAAGCAACGCCGGGAGGTTGAGCCTTCCCCATTTCGGAAGGAGCCTCACTTATAAATTATATACGTTTTAGTCTAAATGCAAATTGCTGTAGGACAGCATTTGGTCACAAACTGCAGGATGGGGTTATGCCAGCGGCTTTAGCTACCAGCTGTAAATATGCCAGAAAAATGGAGGCTTGCTTGAGAAAACATATTTAAAGCATTATAGACTGGCTCCGAAGGAGGAAGCCTGTCAGAATAAATACTCCATGAATGCTGTGCTTGGAGCCCCAGGGAGTATTATTCTTACATAAATGATTCCTACTCTTTAGGGAGAAACCACTGCTATTTTCCCTCAATTTTCTTAATTGCTGACAAGAGCGACTGTGTTAGTCCAGCAGAAACTCGCGTTTTCAAGGCCTTTGAAAGCTTTCCGTTCTTTGCTTTACAGTGCAGCCAGCGCCGGGGGGGGAGCGGGAGATGAAAGCCCCGTCTCGGCGCTGACCTTCCCCTGGGACCGCGCATCCGTTGCCGCATGTGGTCTGCGTTCCACCCGACACGGGCTGGCTCCGCGCGCTCGCGCAGCTGTGCTGCGGCTCCTGGGCTCGTGCGTGACATCCTCGTGGGCACGGCCGTGCTGCTGGGGGTCCTGCCCGGCCCTTCCCGAGCGGGGGCAGAGCCTGGGGCGGGAGCGATGCCCCGTGGGTTCCCATGGTGGCACCCAGCAGGGCTCCGACCGGGAGCTGAATGGGGAAGATGTGCTAATTGGGCCCTGCCCACCGGCCACGTTCGTTTCGCCCTGACTCGAGCTGGCCGGCTCTCCTCCTCGTTTGCGGAGGGGGTGATTGTGGGGCCGGGGCTCCTCGGCCCTCCCCCACGCTGCAGCATTGGTGCTGGACGGGGTCTCGCATGAGTTTGGGGAACAACCAGCATCCCCTCCGTCATGGGCGCATGGATGGAAACTTCCAGCTCCCGTGTGTGCCATTAGCGCATACTATTATCTTTAATTTTTTCTTCACTTTGCTCTGTTGCAGGTTAGCATCGCCACCCCGAAACAGAAGCCGAAAACTCCGTTCTGCTTTGGTGAGTGGGGGGACGCTGGGCCCCGGCGGGGCTCTGCCGGGGAGGACACCCCACCACGGGAGGCGGTGGCTTGCAGGACCCACGGGACCTGCCTGCAGCGTCCTTGGGGCCGGGGAGGAATGGGGATGCTGCCAGCGCATGCCGTGCTGGAGGGCCAGCGTAGGGCTAGCACGAGCCACAGCCCTGTGCCGTGGCCCTGTCACCGTGACCCCCCGTGCAAGATGCACCGGCAGAGCCTGGGGAGGGGGGCAGGACCCCAGGGGTCCCCTCCGTGACGGTCCCTTTCACTGTGCTCCTGCGTCCTTTCCGTGTGTCCCGTTGTGCTGTGCCATGTTGTGCAATACAGGTTTTCCCTTTTTAATGCCAGCATAAGCTGCTGTCCCTGTCGGTGCAAGGGAGGGGTGTTTCCTATCCCATTCCCCCCACCCCGAAGGGCCTCAGCCCGACCTGCGCTGCCTCAGTGCCTCCTGCCTGAGCCGTGAACTCAGGTTTAAAGCGACAGAAACGGCAGCACACGCACATATTTGTCCCAGGGGATCGGTGTTGCCCCTGCAATACTTTACCGCAAGGGACGGAGCCCCAGACCAGAGCGCACGGTGCATCCCCGCGGGACGGGGCTGCTCCGGAGGAGCCCGGTGTGGCAGAGCCCGGGCACGAGGCTCGTGGGAGTTTCAGCAAGATCTCATGCAGTTACAAATATCTCCAGCTTTTTGGTGCAGAAATCTTCCGAGAGCTGCTGGCCAGGAGGCAGCGCTCGCTGGGGAGCCTGCAGGGAGCGTGTCCCCGAGGAGCTTCCCAGACCCCGCGTGGGGTTGGCAGCGACGTCTCGGCTGAGAGTTAAACCCCAAGTGCCGAGTGAAGGAATCCCCAAAGGGCCCTCAAACGACCCGCGCGAGGGGGTGACTTCAGCAGTAGACTGAGTCCCAGTTTGGGGCATGCCACAGCCTTGGCTTAAGCCTGGCTACAGCCCTGCTGTCCCTGCGGTCTGGATGGAGCCAGCTGCCACATCCCCCTGCACGTCCCTCAGCCGCTTTTCCATGCGAGAGGTTACGAGACCGACGTCTGCAAATCGCTCTGGGACGGGGCGTTGGGAGATGCTGTCTTGTTGATTGATTGTTTAATTTGTTTTAATAACGCTAAGAACTGAATGGGGTTCCCTAACTCTTCTTTTTGTTCCCTTCTGTGACAGTTATCAATGCTCTATCTCAGCGCTATTTCCTACAAGCGAGCGATCAGAAGGACCTGCAGGACTGGGTGGAGGCGCTGAACCGGGCCAGTAAGATCACGGTAGGTTGCATTATGCTCCTCTCTGGTGTTGCTGCGTCCTGCCTTGATGGGACACTCGATAAGCGCCTGGAAGAGCTGTGCTTCTCCTTCTTGCGGTGCTCTCCTCCTCTGTCGCCTCCCCAGTCCCTCCTGGGGAGCAGCCATGGTGGTGGCCACGCTGTCCCCAGCCCGGGAGCAAGTCCGTGCCAAACCTGCCAGGCTTTCTTCTGGGTCGGTGCCAAGGCTGCACCGGGGAAGGATGGACGTGCAGCTCTCTGCTGGTGGCTGCAGCATCGTCTTGTCCTTCTGGACCCGGCTCTGCTTCGGGTGCATCCCTTGTTTTGCTGTTGAGTGACGCGGCTGTGATACGGGGCTGTAGCTCCCGAAAGCCCCTCGTTCCGAGGGGAGCGTGCCCCGGTCCCCCGCACGGCCCCGCGAGAGCAGGGCTCTTACACAGCCGCCCCGGGGCTGCGTGCGGTTCTGCCGGGCTGGTTCGGATCTGAGGGAGGGACAGTCCCGGCAGGGGAGGGACCCGCTGGCGGCGCAGCCTTTTGGCGCGCGGGGCTGGAGGGCTGCGCCAGGTCCCTCTGCAAGGCCAGCGCTGCGCGGTGACCCCTCTCAAGGCTCTGGCTTCAGACGGGGGGTGTTCCCTCCACCATCCCCAGGGATCCGCCTGGTTGGGATTTACTTTGCCGCTGTTGGCTCGTGCCCTCCCTGCCCAGCTGCTGCGGGGGACAGCGGCTGCAGCCTGGGAAGGTCCTGCGGGATCGGTCCCCATCCCCGCCTGCTCCGGGGCCGCTTCCCTCCTGTCGGCTGGGATACCCATAGCCGACTCCTCGCTGTGGCTGTCCAAGGGCGTCTTTCTTGTGCTTCAATAATTTACTCCATTTTTATTCTTCCTGGAACACTGGGTCTTGTGAGGGGGCACAGCGCGGCGCTGTGGGGCACCGCGGGCGGGTTGTGCCTGCATTCAAAGGAGTTCGTCTGCCATCTCCTCTCCTTTACTGTTGTGTTCATATAACCGTAAACTAATGGCCACTGACCCAGTAACTGGTGGAATCTGCGCTCCTCAGCTGCCCGCTGCTGCTGGCGATGCGGGATGATGCCGAGCTCCCTCTCTCGTGCAGCGGGAGCAGAACGCAGCCTGCACGCTGCGTTTGATGCTCGGCGCGCAGAGCCCCTGTGCCAGGACTCGGGGGGTCGGCGTTCGCAGGACGGCCTCTTCCTGGTGTGGGGGCGTGGGGGATCCCCGCGAAAGGGTCGGGGGCACCGCGGGCTTCTGTGTACCTGCAATTAGCAGCTTTGCCAATGCCTAATGCTAGCAGGGGTTTACTAGATCACGCGCTGATGCGTGTTGTTCATGGTTTGTGAACTAAATGTAAGGAAAAATCGTGATGAACAGTTTAGGACTGGGTCCTATCAGATAACCTTTTTTTCCGTGAATTTTTTGTTTAAAATCCCTGGAGTGCTGTGTTGTCTCTGTGGGAAACTCGCCTCCAAGACCAGACCTGGCCTGTAGTTTCTTTTTATATCTGCAAGTACATTAAATGTGACAACCTCTGTGCCCGACACCACCAACCTGACCACACAGGCTCTGGCTTGTACCCTCTCTTTTATGGGTTCAGGTGATACTGGCCACAAAAAAACCCACCTCCAAAACCAGGCAGGAGTTGTAACCAGAGCCCGCCAGTGACACTCCTCTCGGTGTACCGCCGGGGTGATCGCCTGCAGCAGCCCGTGTCGCTCGGGCCGGCTGAGGTGGGAGCGGGTGCGGCAGTAGGAAGAGATGCATCTTCTGTTTCTGCAATCAACCGGGCTGATTTTCGTGCCCTGATGTTGGCCAGCCCTTCCCGACGCTGGCTGTGTCCCGGCTGGCCGACCGGCTCATCCAGCCCTGCAGGGAGGAGTTCTCGCGGGCTGGCTGGGGAACACGGGGCTACCGGGGTATGGGTGATGCTGCCGCTCTGCCCTGCGTGGGAAATCCATCTCCCCGCTCTGCAGCTGCCCCTAGGTCTCTGTTTGTGCCTGGGTTTCCTTGGGCTGCTCCGAGTTGCGGTGGCCTCGTCGCTCTGGCGTGGGCGGAGAGGCACAGAAGGGCTGTGGGGAGCCGTCCTGGCTTTCGGCGGGGTTTGGACCCTCGCCAGCCTCTGGCCTTTGAGTGGTTTCGCTCTCCCCCTGCGCTCTGCCGGGCTCCTGGGCGTGGGGTGCATCACACCCCGCGTGCTCGTGTGTGCTTGGCGCCGGCCGAGCCACTCGCCGCCATGTGGGACAGAAGGACGGGGCAGCGGTTTGGGTATTGCTCCCGGTGCAGAGATCCAGGTTCAGCTTCCGCTTCTCACGGAGACTTCTCCTCTGCTCTTGGCAAACCGGTTCCTGTGTTTCCTCACCCTGCATGCTCTCTCTGTAGCCGGTGGCTCAAGGCACGAGGTGTGCAGCGAGCCGGTGTGACCGTGACAAGGGACGCTGCTCAGTTCTGCAGGCAGAGCGGTGCTGACCTGTGCCGGGTGCGGAGCAGCACCTTCCCCCTTGCACTGCTGCCTGCAGAGGGATGCAGCTCCCCCCCTCTGCCCCGCTGCCCGCACACGCGATGGCTCTGCATCTGCATTGTGAAACCATTTCCCCAGCTCGGGCGGCCCGTGCCGGCTCCCCAGCCTCACCGCGCACCCGCCTCGTGCTCGCCCGCGTTGTCGAGGCAGGCGCCTGGTGCGTGACGGTGCCCGCGGGCGCTGGTGCTCTGCACGGGGCAGTGCGGTGCGGGCGTGCGGGACCCTGCCATGGTCTGGCCCCTGCCTGTCCTGGCAGCGGTGTTTCCGAAGCAGGAAGGGATGGCACCGGAATGTGCCGCCGCTGCCTGCCCCTTGCCCGGCGCTGCCGGCCCCGCCAGCCGAGCCGGGCTGTTGGGGAGCACCCGGGGCTCCGCGCGGGCAGCGTGGCCGTGGGGTGACCGGGATGTCCTCCTCGGCCCTTCCTCCTCTCCTCCCAGAGCTCTCCTGCGTGTGGGTTTGTGAGGTCTCAGCGCAGACCTCTGTCCCCAAGACTTAAGCCAGGGCTCAGCTTAAACCCGAGTCCAGCCGTCGGCCGCGGGGGGAACGTCAGAGCGGCCGAGAGCTCGGCTTGCCCGGCCAGCAGCCGACGTGTGGGGCAGCTTGCACGGAGAGGACAGCAGGTCGCTCCCTGGGCACCTCGGGGTGGAAGGCAGGAGGGCGCGTTGGAGCCGGAGACCCCTATTAATGGCATTAGAGAGGTGGAATTGCCGGCTCGGGATGGAAAACCTGGAAACCCGCCCTTCTGTGCAGAGCCGGGTGGCGGTGGGAAGGAGCTGGGAGGGGGAAAGGCAGGATGCCGGCGCTGGGAGCCGTGTCCCCGCGGCACAGCCTCTGCCCGGGGATGCGGGGCCGCTCGCAGCGGAGACGCAGACTGCCCGGCCGCGCATTGGTGCAGGGCACGCAGGCGTTCAGCGTGTAAAATAGCGCCCGGCTGTCTGCTGTGCCCCTGTGGACGTGCTGCAGCTCAGCCTCGTTAGGCTCCTCATTAAGCCTGGCTGTAAGTAGAGCGGGGACAATTAAAGGAGCGAGTGTCCCACAAACGCGTTGGGCTGCAGAGGCGAGTCGCAGACTCCTGTGAGTTGATGCTTAATTATTCACCACCTCTCATCTCAGCGCCTCCTGCAAACCGCCCGGGTGGGGCCCACACCCTCCTTAATTGGGGTGGCTTGTTCATTTATTATTTTTTAAAGGGACATTGCTGCTTTTAGGCAGGAAGGACAGCGACGATGGTGCCCAGTGGAGGCGGGGGGCTGCCCGGCACGGTCACGCCTGTGCCCTTCACCCCTTTCTTTCTCCCATAGGTGCCAAAGGGTGGCAGCGTCCCACCGGCCACGGAGATCGCGAAGCCCCCGGTGGTGCCCCAGGCCCAGGAGAGGAAGCCCCAGGTGGCCTATAAAACCGAGATCATCGGGGGGGTGGTGGTCCACACACCCATCTCCATCAACCAGGTGAGCTGGCAGGCTCCGTGCAGCGTCCCAGTCCTGGGGGTGAGACCCCCGCTGCGTCAGCACCCCGCTTTGGTCCCTCCGTTCCCTGCGTTTTAAGAGCAGCTCCGAATGGGGATAAGCAGAAAAGGCGGCAGGTTTCTCCATGCGAGGGCATTCCCACCACACCCCGCTTTGATGTGCCCGCGCCCCGCTGCCGGGGGCCTTTGGGCGCGTAAGCCGGGCGTTGAGGGGTCCCTGCCCGCCGGGGGTAGCGTCTGGCTGCTGCTGTGGCTGCCCTGCCGGCGAGGGCGAGCGGCCCTCCGAGGCGAGCGGAGCGAGGGCGGCTGGGTCTGCAAATCGCTTCTGGCAAGTGACACTGCGATTTGTGCTGTGGGAAGGGAGGGCGCAGGGAAGGCGGGTGTCGGGGCGTTGCCGCTCCAGCATCCCGCTCTGCCCTGCCGGTACTGAGCGGCGCGAGCGGTGGAGAAATACTGCTGATCCACGGCAGCGCCGGGCTCTGTCCGTCTCCGACCCGCGGGCGGGAGCAGCAGAGCGTGCGGACGTGGGTCCCCCGGATGGGGTGGGGGGTCCGGGGGAGCTCCGGGGGTCCGGGGGCGGTCCGGCCATGGGGCTGGAGGCAGTCGCTGGCTGTTGAGGAGGCTGATTTGTGCTTTCATTTCTGGAAACCAGCTCGGTGCCTGCAAAGCCTTCCCACTCGGGTGTATAAATAGCGGCAGGTAGCGCCCTGCAGCACCTCTCCTTTGTCTCGCTCTGAAGTGATGAGAGGAGGGGGGGTGAGAAGGAGGAGGAGGGTACGGATCTGCTCGCCTTCCCGCCATCCCGCACCATCCGCCCACCCGTCCTGGGGCCAAATCCCCCGTCGAGGTGCCGGGGGCAGCGGGGCCCCGTGCTGCTGCCCCCACCGAAGCAGCCGAAGGGCCTGACCCGTCCCGGAGGCGGTGGGTGGCACGGCTGGCCGTGGCTCTGCACCCCCCGTCCTCGGCACGTGGCCGTCGCTGTCTGCCACCTTCGGGCGCTCCTCCGGCTCTGGGTCTCACTTCAGCTCTTATCGGTGACAGCGCTAAAAATAGAGCGGAGAATTAGATCATTGCAGCGGTTTTTGCTGGCAGGCGCTTTTAACGCTTCCCTGGCCGCGGGGTTTGTCGGGGAGGGGGGTGCGGAGGTGTGGGGGGTGCGGAGGCACATGGGGTCGGTCGGGCGGTGGCCGTCCCTTCCCGGGGCACTGCTGGACCCTCGGCCCCGTGCGTGGGGTGGGGAAGGGCAGGGGATGCTGTGCCCCCCGCTCCGCCGTGTGCCGTGCAGCCGGGGCGGCCTGGCTGCATGCTTGCAAACCAGTGGCAGCAGCCGGCCCTGCGACTTTTCTTTTTTGTTTCAGTGAGTTAAAGCTGCTCTTTCCTCCTGACTCTGGAGTTGGCCTCCCTCTCCTCCCCTGCCACTGCCTCCCGAGCGCCGCGAGCAGCCGCTGCCCAACTTCTGTCTTTCACAGAGGGGTTTTTTTAGAGGTGGTGCATCAGCTGCCGGAATATTTTCCGTGCTGTTGCTGCTTGCCCCGTGTGAAACGGCTATTCCGCCGCTGCAGCTTCCTGGGCGCGTCTGTGGTTTCCTGGCTGTGCCGCGGCCGGCCGGTGCCCTGCGCTCCGGCTGCACCCCCAGACCGGCCAGCAGCATCGCCCCGGCTCCCGGGTGTAACGCTGCCCATGGCAGCAGCATCCCCATCCCTGGTTTTGAACACCCACATCGGTAACGCCTGGCAGAGCCGGCGCAGCCCAGGCGAGGGGTGCGGGCGGCTTCCCATTCCCGGCCAGGCTGGAGCTCTGCTCCGCTGCTCTCCAGAGGTGCTGGCGGCAGTTTGGGGCCAACCAAATGGCTGCTTGGCTCTGTCCTGGAGAAACCAAAGCGGCCTCTCGAAGGTGCTGGAAGGCGCAGCACGGGCAGGTCGCTGGTTAACCGCACCGGCAGTCGCACCGGCGTGGGTGCCATATAAGGCTGGTGGCGGCGAGAGCCACCCCGGCTGCCATGGCAATTCTCAAACCTCAGCACGGAGCTGGAGGAAGGGGTTGGAGGGACGGGGGAAGGAGATGAGTGCAGATGTTTCATCTCAACCATCCTCTGTGCTGCCGAGGGGGAAGGGAGGGGACGGGACAGCGTGGGGGACAGAGGGGCGATGCTGGCGGCGGGGCAGGGTCCGGCCCTTGGGATGCAGGGGAAATGCTCGGGGTGAGGCAGGGGATGGGCGCTGCGTGCACTGCGCAGCCCTTCGGTGCTCACAGCGGTGAGCGCTGCGCCCGGGGAGGGACAGCTTGGGGCCAGGGGAAGCGCCATTTTTCTACCTGAGCTCCGAACATCGCAGTTTCTTTTGGGAGAATCTGGCTGTGAAGATGTGGAGTGGGGACTTTCAGCTTTCCTGAGCAGTTTATTCCCGTGATATTTGACCCTCTCCAGTTGCAGAGCATCACTGCTTTCTAACTTGGGTCTGTCGGGCTCCAGCTTCCAGCTGGTGGTTTTTGTTCTGCCTCGCTCTGCCAGATGAAAGAGCTCCTCATGCCTTGCGCTTCCCCGAGAAGGTCTGTGGCACAGTCGAGTCACCTCTCGTTGCTTGACGAGGCAGGCAGACGGGTCCTTTAACTCCCTTTAACGCTGCAAGGGATTTTCCTCAGCCCTCGAACTGCTTCTGTGGCTTTTCTGTAGCCTTTCCGATTTCTTAAAGTTGTTTTTAACACGTGGGTGCCAAAAGGGCAAATAGTACCCAGGCCGCAGTCTGGAAAGCTGTATGCAATGAGCTCTCGACTCTGCTGTATTCCCTTTCTCGTGTCCAGGCATCGCAATTAGCCCTTGGCACGCAGCGCGGTGCTCGGGGCTTGCTTCGGGTTGCTTTCCCTCCGGCTCAGGTGTCCTGCCTTCCCGCGGGGAGTTCCCCCCGCGCCGCGCTCTCCCGGCCCCCCGGTAACTCTGTGCTCTCCGGTTGCAGAACGGGGGGGACGGAGGGGAGGGCAGCGACGTTGCCGCCCACCCGCTGCTGCGGCGTTCCCAGAGCTACATCCCCACCTCGGCCGCCAAGCCGCCCGCCGGGCCCCCCGTCCTCAAGAGCGGCTACTGCGTGAAGCAGGGGAACGTGGTGAGTGCCGGGGGTCCTCTGCGCTGTGGGTGGCCTTGGGCTGGTGGCCTTGGGCTGGCCGCTGCCCCGCGGGTCGGGGATGCTCCGGGTGCTGGACCACGACAGCGCGGGGAGAGCCGCGGAGCCCAGCGCTGAGCCGTTTCCTTCTCTCCTTTCCAGAGGAAGAGCTGGAAGCGCCGGTACTTCGTTCTGGATGAATTTTCCATCAGTTACTACAAGTGTGAGCAGGTGAGCAGCCCCTGCCCGGGCCTGGCAGAGGGGCTGCCGCGCTCCCGTGCCGGCGCGGGGGCTCTGTGGGAGGCACATCGCGGCGCTGCCGGCCCCCGGCGCCGGCCCAGCCCATCATCGTCTCCTCTCGTCTCCGCAGGACAAGGAGCCCTTGCGTTCCATTCTCCTGAGGGACGTCTGCAAGACCCACGAGTGCCTCGTCAAGTCTGGGTAATGCTCCCATCCCTGTTTCCCCGGACCGCGGCTCCCGCCGGAGCCCCAGGTTGTGCCGGGGCCGGAGCAGCCGACGGGAAGTCCGGCTGCTCCGGCTGCTGGTGGGAAGCAGCTCCCCGAGGAGCTGAACCCGAGGAGGGCAGGAAGGGAACTCGGCTCCCTCCTTCGGGGAGGTGTTGGACAGGCGTCCTCCTCTTGTCTCCGTGGGTTAAGGAGTGCGAGGCCCTGCGCAGTAAATAGCGTCGTGCGAGGGAAGAAGAAAGGTGTTTGTAAAGCAGCCGAGAGCCGTAGACAGGCGTCTTCCTTAAACCAGCACAGCTGGCGGCACAGCGTCTCGGGAACAGCTTATTGCAGCCAATGCTGATAAAATCAAAGTAACTTGCAGACTTGCAATGAAAAATGAACGAAGAAAACAAACCTCTTTAGCTAAAGTAAAAATATAATTTATTAATATATCTTTGAATTGTTTGTTCTTAAGAAGTAATAGAAAGTTCACAATTGAAATGGACTGTAAATGAGGTGGGTTACGGGTCTGGGGGGGGGCGGGGGTTTGCCTGCGGGCGGCAGGAGCTGAGTGTGTGTAGCTGAAGGCAGTGGTCTCAGGGCAGCTGGGGTCATCATCTCAAAATCCGCATGGGATCCAAGGTTGACCTTGAGTATGTTTTTCCCCAGCACACTCTAGAGGTGAGGGCAAATACAGATTTTTTTCCATCCACGATGACTGCTGGGTAGTGACCGTCTCTCTCTTGCTGTTCCTAGTGACCTCCTGATGCGGGACAACCTCTTCGAAATCATAACCAGCTCCAGGACCTTCTACATCCAGGTGAGGCGGCCGGGGCGGGTTTGCTTTGCTGCGCGGTGAGTTCGGCTCCTGCAAACGGGCTGTTCCCCCGCGGCCCGGCGGCCGGCGAACACGCGCAGATGAGATTGTAAGAGCTTTGCCCGGCGAGGGAGAACTGCGGGGCAGTTTCACTTCTCCCTTTGGGCTTATTTATAATAGTGGCTATTTGTGTGAGCAGGAAGAAGCAGAGGCAGAAGCACAGGGTGATCCGAGGAGCATCCCGAGCGAGCGGGGCTGTGCCCGCACCCCCCGGGGTTTGCCAGCCCCTCTCTGCGGTGGGGGGGATTCAGCCGGTCTCCCCGTGTCTGGCTGAGCGGGGCAGGGGATGCTGTGCACGGTGCTCTCGGCATTCGCAACACCCCTTGGCACTCGCGGGTCCCCAAAGAGCAGCCGCCGCGCTGTGCCGTGCCATGCAGCGGGTGCGCATCCCCCTGCGCGCCGGCGGCAGCCCCAAAGCCGGCTGCCCGGAGAGCACGGCCCCGGCGTGCCGGTGGCAGGGTGCAGACCCCGGCCTCTGCCGGGACAGGGCCAGGCTTGGTAACACCCCGACAATTTCTATTTTTTTTTTTCCTTAAATGCTTTATCTATTCCTGATATAAAAATGCTGCGATGTGCAGAGCAGCTCCCCTTCTGTGGGGGGAGCTGGGGGGGTGCAGGGATTTTTAAGCAAGTGTAAATTAGTAGCAAATATCCTGGGAAGGGTGGTAGCCCGTCCGTCTGCACGTCCACTGCGGCAGGGATGGGGCCCGGCCGCACGGCGGGCTGGCAGACGGCGAGTCTGAGCGGGGCTGGTGTGTGTTGCAGGCAGACAGCCCGGAGGACATGCACAGCTGGATCCGAGCAATCACGGGCGCAGTCCAGGCCCTGAAAGCCCGCCCGAGGGTAGGTCATGTCCTTTCTGCTTCGCATTTAGTGTCAAATGAAGATCACACCAATGTACGAGACAGTTATTTGGTGGCTCGTGTAAGCGCTCGTTAGCCCGTTTCCAGGGTGAGGTCCCTGCCCTCTCTGGGTTTGTTTGCCAGTCGCTGGGAAAGTTTCCTTGAAAAGATTGAGAAGTGAGATCGAGCGTCGGACTGGACCTGCGGGAACGCTGCTCTGCTCCGAGGCGCGAGCGAGAGCCTGCCTGGTGGGAAAGGGCCACTGAATTCAGACTTTGCTGTGGGGTTTTTTTGCCCTTCCTGCAGAGCGTGTAAAGGGCCTGGCCCTGGTCCCCAGGGCTTTGCAGGTCGCTCACAGCAGTTGCACGCAGGAAAACCAAAGCCCATCCAGCGCTCACTGTGTGTCTGTCCTTGCAGGAGATGTCCTTCATGAGATCCACCTCCATGGTCAAGCCCGGGGGCTCGGCGGCCCCCTCCCAGCAGAGGCAGGCGGAGGAGAGGCGAGCGCTGTGCAAAGCCCCCTCCACCTCCTCCTGGCAGCCCTGGACGCCGGTGCCGCAGGCGGAGGGCAAGCAGCCGGTGCCGGAGGAGGTGCCGGCGCTGCTGAGAGACTCAATGTTCATGCCGGCCTTCACGGAGCGCGATGCCGGAGCCGCGCCGGGCAAGCGTGTGCGGCACAAGTCGGAGCCGCAGCATCTCAAGGACAAGCCGTTCGCCTTCGACCTGGACGATGAAAGCATCCGGACCTCCGATGTCTGACCGGGCGCTGAGCCACCCCCCGGCTCTGCGCGCCGCCTCCCCGGGGCGGTTCGGGGTGTGCAGCCGCGCCGGGACCGGGACGGCTGGTCTCCATGCATCCGCTCAGCGCCTCGGACTGAGCTCACCCCGTCGTCTCGGCGGGGGTGAAGTGGCCCCTTCCCTCCACCGCTGCTCTCCCTGTGATACAGGGTCCGGCCAGACCCGTGTCGCGGTGCCTCGCTCTGCCGGGGAGCGGCGTCCCTGCCTGCTCCTGCCCGGGCTTTGCCCCGGGTGCTCCATGTTTTGGGTGCCTCGTGCTGCCGTCACGCTGGTCCCCGGCACAGCCTGGATGAGGGGCATCCTCTTCTGCAACCGCATCATTTCCCCCAAAAAACAAGCCTGGAGGAAGTGGCAGGAGGTCTCGGAGGTGTGAAGGGGAGCGTGGCCTTTCTTGTGTTTGGAAACCCCTTTTTCTCCCCTTTCGCGCTGCTCAGCCTTCCCCGGGCAGCTGGGCAGGGGGGGAGGGACCAGCCTGCGGCTGCCCGCACGAGGGACACACTGCGACTTCCCCTTATGATGAGTTTTTTCCCCCAGGAGACCAGTTCTTTACACTGCCTGACTAGTGGTGTATCAATGGATCTGTTGCCTTTTATTTACGTCTTTTTCTATCGGTGGCCACTGGCCGGGTCCCCGCTCGGCGCCTCCGAAGGGCTCACGGGCACTTTCTGAGCATGAGCCGGGGCGACGGGGGCTCCCGGGGGCGGGAGGATCCTCGGGTCTGGTGTCGGTTTTGCGCTGCATACGTGTGGGCACCAGAAAGCCATGCCCGGGTGGTGAAGTGCTTTTAGCAAAAAGCAACAAAAGCCGAGCGTTCAGTGGAACTGGGAAGACTGGTCCAGCCAACCCGCCTGCTGCCTGCCGTGAAAGGAGAATGAGCAGAAGGTTTTAGAGCAACGTGAACTCGTGATTTCCATAACCAAGTCGGCTCCTGTAGGAGGTGTGATAAATAGCGTGTAGAAAATGCAGGTATTCCCTCGGCAGTGAGATCGCCTGAGGGCTTCACCCCGGAACGTGTGTGTAACCCTCGGGTGCCGAGCGAGGACTCGCCTCCCCGTCCTCGCTTGCCGCCGGCAGCAGGTTGTGTTGGTGTGACTGAGAGCTGCGGCGAGCCCATCCCAGCGCAGCGGCTGCTTCTCCCTCCGCTTGCGGGCTCTCGCCTGGACCCGGGCACCGAGAGCGGAGCGTTGGCTGGGGCCGAGTCCGCGCGCCACGGAGAGCAGCACGCGTTTGGGTGGGAAAGCCTTAGTCCGGAATTGCGTTAAGCTGGAAGAAGAGCAAGCGGAGGCAGGTCTGGCGTGCGGCTGCTGCGCTCTGCGGGCGGCCACGGTGCCCCGTGCGTGCCCTGCGGGCAGGAGCAGTGCCAGGGCCGCCCGGGGCGTGAGGGGCTTTCCCTGCACTCGCCCTGGCCCGGCTGCACTGCCGTGTCCCACGTCGGACACGGGCACGCTCTTCCCCATCTCGGCTGTACTGCAGCGGATGAATCCAGGTGGCGGGTGCGGGAATGCCATTGCAAGCTTTGCCGTGCACGGAGCGGTTGGGTTAACGAGGCTTCCCTCTATTGTGGACTCCTTACCTTTTTTCCTTCCCTTTTTCTTTTTCTTTTTGTTATCTTTCTGGGTTTTTTTTTTTTGGCATTACATGTTCTCTGCTCTGCAAAATCAGCTCAATGTGCTCCCCAGAAGTGAAAAATCTGCTTTGCCCCTGCCCTTCCCAGGTCTCCAGCTGTTTGACAGCTGTGCTGCAGCCCCAGCCTGGGGTCCAGCGGAGCTCCATCAGTTTTGCTCCGAGGCGTTGATTAGCCCAGTGGATCTTAACAAGACTGAAATTGCATCTTGCTGCATCGATCCCCTCCTGCGGCGGAGGGGCGGCTCCTCCGGCCGCGCTCCGCGGGGCCCCGGGGCCGGCGCAGCTGGAGGAGCCTCGGTGCAGCGGGGGGTGACGGGGCCTCCCAAATCCGGGGGTACGGGTGGCTCAGAGGGGGGTGGAGATGCTGGAGAACACTGAAACTATGAAAACAAGTGGGAATCAATGCAAACGGTACAGGGCGAGTGTTAATATTTGTTATTTAATTGCAGAAACCTAGATCATCTTGTTCCTTTTTCTTCTCCTGTTTGCTTTATTTGCACTAGTGTTTGAAATAATAATTTTTTTTAGGTTGACTTGCTGTTTGGCTCATACAATAGTGTTTCAAAAATGTTTTAGTAATTTGGTAAGCCTATCAATCATAGAGTCACGGCATTTGGTGACAGCGCTCTGACCTCATTTCTGGAGACCATCAGACGCGGAGGGATGACGGTTACTTTGTGCGAGGCTTCACAACCGTGGAGCACCAAGTATTTTTGTTGCTTGGTAATTGCAAAGTTTCCTCGGGCCTGGGATGGTAAAGCAGAAGCTTGTTGCACAATTAGGGTTGATTATCCAGGAGGAGAAACCACCAGTGGCTCCAGCGCTCTTGCGACATTCCTGTTTCTCATTCCCGCCCTCCGGGCTGGCGAAGGCTGAAGGTGAGACTGAACCCAGCGTGGTCAGAGCCCAGCCGGGCTCCAGACCCATCCGCAACGCAGGTGCTGTGGCGGGGAGGAATTTCTGTCCCCTCCCCAAGGACCGGGCAGGTGCAGCCAGACCTCGATGGAGCTTTGCAGCGTTGCTTTAAAGCAAACTGGTGTCCCCTCGCCTCTGCGTTTGCCTCCCGGCTCTCCTGCGTGGGGATGGACGCGTCCCCCAGAGCTGTTCCCGTTGGAGAACAGTATGTGCTGGGAGTTTCCGCGCTTTCCCAGGGATGAGTGCTGGCTCAAGGAATCTTGCGTGGAGAGAGTGGTGCGAGAGAAGGGTTTGCTCTTTTCTGTGAAAACTCCCAAGCGGTTCCAGCCGTTTCTGCGAGCACTGGCTGTGGATTTCAAGTGCTCTTAGGGCCGGGGTGCCTCGCGCGGGCGATGCTGCGTGACTCCCGTGGGGCGGGTTACCCGCCTCCTCCCCCTCACCTGTCAGCGCTGGCTGGGGGAGATGGAACCCCTTTTTCCCTGTGTTTTTAAATAAAGAAGGAAATCCCAGTCACTTTTCCAGGCTGTCCATTGGCATTGTGTATTTTGGGTGATGATTGCCGGGGTGGGGGGACAGGGCGCAGGAGCTGGGGGGGGACAGTGGGGGCCACCGGCAGGTGCTCCCCCCATGCGCAAGGGGAGCAGTGATTGTGTCCTGGGGGAGGTTTAGGGATGCTGCACGGAGCTGCCCAGGTCCTGCCTGGTGTCCCTTGTGCCACGCGTGTGGCTGCAGCCCCTGGAGTCCCCCGCTGCAGCCGGCTGGGCTGCCCACCCCCGGCACCCCCCCGGGCACCCTGACCCCCAGCCAGCACCACCGGGGAAAAGCACCGAGGGGAGGGCGAAGGGCCATCGCGGCCTTTGCTTTGAAAGAGTTTTTGATCTTGTTTGTCACCGCTAGAAAGCGAGGGGACAGGGAGTACCCGGGCGAGAAGCGTCCCTCGCTCCCAGAGCGTGCCTTTGGTAGGACCACGGCAGCTCAGGGTGCGAGCCGCCCGTCGCCGGGCGATGTGCATCCTCCCAGCTCGAGGGGCAAGTTTAATTTCATCGCTGCTGGTGTTAAGACATCAGCTATTGCTCATTGTGAGCCCTTCCATGGGTAGGTGTGTCCCAACAAAACTCTTGGTTTAAACACTTTGTTACCTTCTTTTTTTTTTCTTTTCCTTGCTTTCAATGTCCGGTTTTGCAGTGAGGACTGGCCGAGCGCTCTGCCTGCGGACAGCACGAGGTGGGCACCGGCGCTGCTGCCCTGCACACAGTTGGGTTCTGGGCGCGAGAGGGGACGGGTGCATGGTGGTGGCAGGGAAGTCACAACTGTCTGTGCCTTTCTGAACACGCGGGCAGGAGGAAAGCTGTCGGAGCAATACCCTGGTATTTCTCAGCGTAGTCCATGACGGCCTCGTACACAGAAGGAATTTGAGGTCCTGCTGTTAGCTGGCAGCTGCTGGGCTGGGGACATGGGGAGATGTTAATGACGATGGGCGTTTGCACATGGGATTATTATTTTTTTCGTTCTGGCTCACTGCATCATTTTTTCCCCACCGTGGGCTTTTCAGCCCCGTTGTTCCACTGGCCTGAAGAATGCGGTAGTTTCATGATGAAGCGTCCCCCCCACCCCACTGCCCTGAGGCCTGTGCAAAGCTGCCAAATTCAGATTACTGGTGACCTAAATGGGATACAAACCCTATTCCCCAGAGAGGAGGAGCTGTTGCAATAAACCACAAACCAAAACTGGGATAGGCAGAATTCCTGGCCAGATTGAACCCCGTTGCATCCCCGCCAGAGACAGACGTAACACAGGCAGAAAAATCACCAAATGCAAACGGCCGGAGGTCCCTCGGTTTGCAGAACTGTGTGAGAACAGAGTGTGTATATTTGCTGTATTTTACATCAAATGTGACTGGACTTTTGCATATACAGATCTTGTGTCTGGTTCTGGCTGTGACTTACTGCAGCTTCCTTTTCCCGTTTTTATTCAGCTCGGTAAGTTTTCAAACTGCATCTGGTGGGGCTTCCTCTTTTGGGTGCGAGGTTGCCTGAAGCTCCCACTCATCTGGGCACCGCACGCGCCCTGTGCCGTGGGCTGGAGCCAGGGGTGACCGGCACGCAGACGNACCCTGTGCCGTGGGCTGGAGCCGGGGGTGACCAGCACGCAGACGGGAGCTACCCTTGGCAGCTCTGGCCCCTTCCCAGCTCTCCCACAGCTCCCGGCCGTTCCCTGCAGCTCCGGATGGACATGAGCCCTCTGTCACTGATGAGGCAAAGCTGGTATTTAACAGTTTTGTAAAACACGAATGGTTACCGCTGAATGGTCATGGTTTTAAAGAATATGACTATCTGGCAGCAGGGAAAGGGAATGCAACCTGCTGCCACAGGCAGCGCAGCAGGGGATGCTTTGAAAAGCACACTTATTTACCATGAAGGGCAGCGGACAGGAGGAGGAACAGGTAGTTTTGAAATAACACATGTACTTTGGAGTGGTTGCAGTGTCCTACAGCTGATGTTTCCAGAATATGAGCAAGGCAGGGAGAGTTACATTGGTGGACACAAGTGCTTCTTTCCAGAGGCCTGAATAGTAGCTTAATTTGCTGCACTGTGGCTTTCCCTGACTGCAAGAGAGGGGAATGTTCTCCCAAGGGTGCAGGTTCTACTAAACCTAACCCAGCTCCCCCTGCACCCAGTGAACACCGTTTTTAAACAAATAATGTAGAATTGGAGCTCATCACTTTGCCACCGTCTCTATAACTTTGTGTCAGGTTACCCAACTTTAAAGCTTTGCAAAGTCTAGTAATACAAAACCACACGCTAGTGGCCTGTGTCTCTGTGTGGCTGTATGTCCTCTACTAATATTGAAAGTAACTGCAGTCAGCTCCTTCCACGCTTTATTAAGCTTTGTTTGACCCCCTGTGTTTGCAAGGTCTGATTTCCTAAACTGTTTCCGCTTGGGGAGGGGGGAAATCCAGATTATTTTAAACAAGCAAAATATATACTGAACAATTTTGTGTCCAAGGTTTGTACAGAAGAATTAACAAGAATAACTGTTCTGCACGTGAAGTTACAGCTTTGTAAATCCATGTTTGTGCAAGGCAGAAGTCTGTTCCGGTGCTGCAGCACAAGCGAAGGAGTCCATCCCCAGTCCTGCAGACGCTGCCCGCCTCTTTCGGGGTCGGCTCTGCTCTCAGTACACGGTGCACCAGTTGCTGCCGTCACTGGGCATCAGCCCACCGGTGATGAGGAGAATCAGATCAACGAACCACCAGATCCCCAGTCCTCCCAGAGTCAGCAGTTTCCCCACGGCAGTCCCGGTATGGCCCAGGCAGAATCGATCCACTCCAAAGCAACCCAGGAAAAACGAGTAGAGCAGAGTGGTTATAAAATAGTGTCCAGTGTACCTGCAATGGAAGCGTTCGGAGGTGAGGGGGGGCCGCCCCCGCCCCCGGGGGTGAGCGTGCCGCCGGCCTCGCCCGGTCCCTGACGGCGGGGCTCCCTCCCGCGGGGGCCGGGAGAGGTGCAGGCCCGGGAGAGGGGAGCGGGGCCCGCGGGAACGCGCCCTACTTGACGCAGGGGCGGCTGCCCCGCAGGAAGCTCCGCGGCTCGGCGCACTCGATGCCGTCCAGCGCCCGGCACTGCACCCGGGTGTGCTCCACCTCGCCGTAGGCCTGTCCGCCGAACTGCGGGCAGCGCGGGCAGGGCCCTCAGGCGCGGGCAGGGCCCGGGGGCCACCGCCAGCGCAGCCGCGGCCCGGCCTCGCCGCTCCCCGCCCGCCCGCCCCTCACCTTCACGCAGCCGTGGCCCAGCTCCTGCTGCGCCGTGGCGTTCCCGCCGTGATCCACCGGCTCCTCGCACTCCACGAACTCCTCGGGGCTGCGGGGAGGGAGGGAACGGTGAGGGAGGGCGAGGCGGCGGCCGCCCCCCCGCCCCGCGCCCCGGCCCGGTGCTCACAGGTAGGTGCAGAGGACGAGCGGCGCCCGCGGGTCGGTGTAGGCCCAGGCGGCGGCGGGCGGCCCCGGGCCGGGCGCCTCGGCCTCGGTGCCGTTGTTGGGGAGGCCGCGGGAGGCGCCCTGCAGCAGCAGCAGGTTGCCCAGCAGCAGCACGGCCTGCCCGCACAGCAGCGCGTACCCCACCGGCCCGCCGCGCCGCGGCGCCATGGCGGCGGCCGCTGCTAGGAAACAACGCCGCCGCCTCCGGCCCGCGCGCGCCGCCGCGCCGCCGCCAGCCAATGGGCGCCCGCCGTCTCGCCCCGTGGGGCGGGGAACAGCCGCTCTCAGCCAGTCAGAGCGAAGGCGGAAGAAACTGCGGGGGGAACGCTAAGAGGTGAGGCGGAAGTGCGCGCTAGGCGAGGAAGCGATTGGCTGCCGGGGAGTCTTGCCAGCCTATAGGCGAAGGCAGGAGGCGGGGCACCGGTGCTGGGCGCGGCTCCTCCGGCCCGGGCCGCGCCCCGCCGTGAGGGGCGGCCGCGCTCCGGAGCGTCTCCGCCGCTCCCCGCGCAGGCCCCCGGCAGCGAGGGGGCTCCGGACGCGCTGCCCCGCTCGGTGTGAGTTGCTGGGGCGCGGTGGGAGCCGTCCGGCGCCGTGAGCCCGCCGTGGGGGGGGAGCGGCCCGCTGCCGCGGAGCGAGGCCTCGCCGCCCCCCGCCGCCCCGGCGCTCAGCCCGCGCCCGTCGGGTCCTGTGGTGCCCGTCCCGGTACTCGGTGGTCCCCTCCCGGGGCTCGCCGCTCCCCTGGAGCCGGGGCTCGGCGCGGAGGCAGCAGCCCCGCACCCGGGGTAGCCCCGGCGGGTCCGGAGAGCCGCTTCTCCCCGGGCTCCCGGGGGCAGCGAGGGTTCAGCTCCCCATAGCAGCGGCCTGAAGGTCCCCGCGGGGCCTGCTAGGGGGGCTGTACCGCCCTCCCGGAGGAACCGCGCCTTCCCCCGTCCCTGTGGCTGATGGCGGCTGGAGAGCTGTGCTGTGGTGCTGGTACAGAGGGGTTTCCTCTGACCCGCAACAGGAATTGGTTTGCCTGTCGGCTGCGATGGCCAACTGTCCCGCTAAGCCCGTCTTTAATGATTAAGAGGCTTCCAAGTGGCTTTAGAAATAGCTTAAAGATTGCATAACGTGTGGGCTGGGTGGCAGAGGGTTGCATTTGCCGCACTGAGGAAGGCAGAGGAAAGATCACGTTGAGGGTGTGTTTTGCTCAGGTTTTACACCATTCTGTCAGTGTAAAGCATCTTTGAAATAGGTGTAAATGAAACTCATGCTTTAGGGCTTGATGTGTCAGGCTTTACCATGTTAATTGCTGGGGGAAAGGTCCTGTCCAAAGGGGCTGGGAACGCTGTCGGAGGCGAGGTGGCAGCAAGGAAATACCAGCCAGGGCAGCAGCAGGTCACAGTCCGAAGGGAGCTGTACAGCCAAGTGCTGCCTGGAGGAGGCTTAGAGCCAGGAGGGGCGAAACTGTGTCTCTGTTCCCTTGAGCTCCCCAAAGTGTGACTCTGGAAGTCTTTTGACAATAAGGAGGACTGAACCCCTTAAAAACTTCCCACTAATAGGAAAACAGGAAAGGGATTTCAAGAGTTGCCTAGACCATCTCCCTGCCCAGAGGAGGAACCAGTCCAGCTTTGATAGTCGAGTAGCAGGTATTTTTTTTTATCCTAACTGCCCTGCTCCTTGTACAAAGCGATTGGCATTGGGAGCCCCCCTTGCCTGCTCTTGGTCCTTCTTTGTTATTATGCTCAGAGAGCTGTAGAGATCTACCTCTTGAGTGCTTTCTGGATGAGACTCAGTGATTAATTGAAGAGAATGATGCGCTTAGGTATGGAAAGGTAGAGGGTTGGAGACTGGGATCCTGCTATTGACCCTCTACATCTGGACAAGCTGCTGCCTGTTTCCATCAGTTTTCTCCTGCCTCATTTTCTTCTACTTCATTTAATCCCTCCCACAGTGTCCTGAGGTCATTAGATTGGAAATGCCAAGCGCAGTTTGAGGCAGGTACGTGGCATTCATTAACTCCAGCTGGAAGCCAGGCAAAATGTAATTTGATAAGAATGTATTTGGGAAAGAGCCATTACCAGGATTCATAGGTGCCCATCAGCCAGCGATCACTGGTGTGGTGTTAATGAGTGTGCTTCCGAAGCCAGCTGGACTGTTGCTGGTGATGTCAGTGAAGTCCTGACTGCATCCGAAGTCCTTAATCTGTCTTATTTACAGTGCTTATAAGCAAACACCGCGCACGTGGTATGTGGAGAGGATGTGGGAGCCAGTAGGATTGAGGTTGCAGGGAGAACATGACACATCTGACTTTGCTATTTAAAACTACTGTTGCATGTTTAGCCAGTTTAGTTGGAGTCCTTATACCCTTTGGTCTGGCAAAGGTACTCCTTGAGCGTTCACTGGAAAAGGGAGTGTAATTGCCATCCCCAGCACGAGGATTTCTGAGAAATTTCTTTTCTTGCTGATTCTACAGCTTTGTTACAAAGAACTGTGAAAATAACTGACAAACAGCAGATGTTGTTTGGGGAATTCATTCCATATCCTCTCCCCTGCCCTCGCTGTCGGCTCGAGCACAGTATGGCTTGCTAAACCACAGCCCGGCAGTGTCTGTCATCCAGCTCACAAAGTGTCAGTGAACTCCACATGGAGAAGATTTACGCCCTGATACACCAGGCCGTACTGCCGCTCATGTGGTACATCACCCTTGCTCCCTTTAGAAACCAGACTAAAAGTCTCCAACGGGGGTTGGTAGTGACAAAATAAAGAAGGAAATGACTCTTTCCGTGGGCTTTCCTTACCCGTGCAGAGGAGATGGAAAGGTCCCAGTTATGTGCTGGTCGTTACGTGTCTGGCCTTGCACTGTCCCCTTCGCTGCATTCCTTAGGAAACGGGGCTGCTGCTTTGTGATCCCACTGTCAGCCACAGGCAAGAGACTGTGTCCCACTGTCAAAGGATGATGGAACGCTTTTCCTTGAAAAACACCAAATTCCCCTTCCTTCCCCAGACATGGAATGAGATCCTTTTCAACATCTACCATATAAGCTTTATTATCATGCTGGATGCTACTTTGGCTTTGCTGTAAATAGTTGGGTTTGCATCTTTTTGGCTCAGCAGCTGCATCAGTGAGTGGTGTCAGCTGGACTGGGTGCTGTATTGCATGGCTTACTCTTGTATTACCAGTGTTTTGGGGAAATGAGATGTCCAGCACATGTATTTGGGTTCCATTTGTGTACATTTTTTCTTAATAAGTTCATTTCTTTGAGATACTTCCTGTTTCTGCCTTTATGCCTATTTAAGAGTGTATCGCTCCTATTTAAGCCTTTGAAAGAATGAAACATCCTATTTTTAACATCAAGTAATCTCTAAGGCTCTTGTCTGCAATGGGTTTTCTCACTTTGCCTTATTCTAGTCATAAAGTCTGTGCTGAAGACAACTGACAGCCCGAATCCCAGTGATTGCCTTTGAGGTTTCATTTGTGAGTTAAGAGACACCGCAGAGCTCCAGGATTTATTGGTTTGTTTCACCGGTTCTTCTCCAAGAGTTTCTTCCACCGTGTCTGAGCAATAGCTCTGCTGATGTGGGTGTTTCGGGTGTGTTGGTTGATTAGATGAGCAGTTCTCCAGATTTTGTGTTTCCAAAGTTGGCAGGTTTGCATTTGACCCAAAATGTGTGTTCAGAAGCTGTCCTCTCTTTCTGGCCTCGTTTCGGGTTCATTTCTGGAGCTTTGAACTGTGTTGTCTTCAATTCCTTGTATCGCAAGGCTGCAACAGTGGTGGTGAGTGACGGGAGAAGTCAAGGGAGATGGATATGGCTCTTGCTAAATACGGACCCGGGAATCTCATGCCCCTCAGGCAGGAACTGTGGGGTGATTCATGTTTGTGCGTTATTTGTACAGTGCACAGTTGTATCCGTATTTGATCCATGATATTATCCTAATCCATGGGAAGCCTCCTGTATCTTGGGTAATGCCCAGCTTATGGGAAGCACAGGGTATTACCTGACTCCAACGCTATGTGCAGCTTCCATAAGGGTTGGAGACACATAACCTGTGTTGTTTCTAACATCCAGCGGGAATAAAGCCCTCTGTCTCACCTTGCAGTATTATACAATTTAGTGTGCCGGCTTCCTGCCTGGCTTTGCAGCTTGGTCTGTTAGGGTACATAAAAGTGGCTTCACAGAGTCGAGCTGTTGTCCCCTTCTGACAGGAACAGGAGGTTTTCTGGTTGTTGAAGGCTGCGAGGGGGGAAACCTGAGTCGCAGGTTGTCTTCCTACAGCTCCTGCACAAATGGATGCAGGGTTTGGGAACGCGAAAGGCCAGATGACTCTCTGCTCTTTAGTTGTTCACTGTAGTGACAGCAGTATAAACCTCTGCTGAAGTCTGCCAAGAACTCGTGGTTGAGGAGAGGGGGAAGACTCGCGCCCACAGCTCAGCCTGTTAAGTGTTCATTGATGGCATCTTTTGCATTATGCGCATTCAAAAGCAATTTCTAATTGCTTTTGTAGATGTCGGTCAAACCCCTGTGAGTGAGAACGCAGGTGTGCACGGGTGTTTCTGGCTGGTAGCCCTCAAAGGGCACTCACCGCTCGTTGTCTGTTTGTGCTGAGGAGGTGTGTGCGGCCTTTGGCGCAGGTCTGGCTCTGCATCTACGCTGAGGTATTTCGCTGCATCTGTTTTGTTCAAAAGCAGTGACCTAGTAGGGAAAAGAACATGGAGGCTCAAAAAACCCCTGTAAAGTACCACACTTGGAAACCCAGGAAAGGTTATCAGTAAATGAGAAGTTGTTGGTAAAACTGGATTCTATTTGTTTATGCTCTTGTACGCGGCTTATCACTATGGCATGAGGGTGCTTCGCCATCAACCGTTCAGTGACGTGACTGATGTGTCACATGTTGTTTATTCCTCCTCCTCCCAGAGGAAGGCACGGTGCTCCATGGAGTGCCTTGGGAGGGTGTTTCATGGGCGGCCGTGCGCCGGCCGGAGGCAGGTCAGGGAAACACATACGACTCTTGGAGCGGAGCGCTGTAACGCTGGTGATGGTGTTTCCTTCTGGAGCGCTTTTACTCACCTGTATCCCGTGGTATCACATGGTGGAGAGTTAAGGGGAAGTTGTGTTTCCACACGCTTCAAATTTGTGATGCAGTTTTTTGGAAGGGAAGGCCAGAAGAGTCACCATGTCTGTGCTGACACCAGTTCCCTTCAGCGGGATTTCTCTTCGGGACCTGCTTGCTCGGGTCTCCGTTGCGTTTTCAAGGACAGGGAACTGCTGGAGAGGGTCCAGCAAAAGCCTGCTAAGATGATTAGGGGATTGGAGCATCTTTCCGATGAGGAAAGGCTGAGGGACTTGGGGCT
>RSEF01000022.1:919424-948670 GCA_003993805.1 Himantopus leucocephalus
GATTCTCTAAGAAAGCACTGGAAGCGTTGAGGCCGGATTTCTCCCACCCGCTGTCACACCGGAGGTGCCGCTCGGGTCCCGGCTCAGCGGGGCCGGTGCGCCGTGAAGCCTCCCGGGTGCCCGCTGGTGCCCCCGACCCGAGCCCCGGGGTTACCGCCGGGGGCGGGGAGGGGGCCCGGGGCCGGCGGAGCTGCGGGCGGAGCGGAGCGGCCCCGCCCCGGGGCGGCGCGGCGCAGGCCCCGGCCCGGCTCCATAAGGCCGCGGGCCGCCGGCCGGACCCAGCGCCCCAGCCGGGAGGGGCGATGCCGCCGCGGAGCGCCATGGCCTGGGCCCGGGCCCGGGCGGCGCGGAGCTGCCTCTGCCTCCTGCTGCTGGCCGCGCCCGGGCAGCCGGGCCGCGCGGGTGAGTGCGCCGGGGCCGGGGCCGGGGCCTGCCGCCGGCCCTCTGCCCTCCCCTGCCCTGCCGCCGGCCTGCGGCCCCCCTCCCCTCCCTTCCCGGGCAGCGCGGCCCTGCCCCGTCCCCTCCGCGGGGATCGGGCCCCCTCCCCATCGCCCCCGGGGCTGCCGGGGCCCGGCTGGGTCTGGGGCAGCCGGGGGGGGCTGGCGGACCCCCGTCCCCTGTGCCGGAGCGGGGCTGTCCCCCTCCGCCCCCCGGTGCGTGGGGCTCTGAGGACACGGGGATCCCCCCTGCGCGGGCAGCGCTGGCAGGTCGCGGTGACGGTGACAGCACAGGGGTCACAGGTGTCTGAAGGACCACGGGGAGGGGGGGGAGGAGGGTGCTGAGGTTGGCCACACAACCCGGGCCCTGCCTGGGACCGTCTCTGCCAAAATGCTCCTGCCTGGTGGGAGATGCTGCGGAGGGGCCAGGAGGACAGCAGGGCCTTTGTCTGAACCCCACGGTGCCGGGAGGCAGGCTCGGCCGGAGAGCTGGCGCGTCCCCCAACACCCGGGCGAGTTTGCAGGCGTCCAGGGAACGCTCTCGCCTCGCTGCCAGCCCTCCTGTGCCAGGCTAGGCCGGCTGCTCGCCAACGGCTCGTCCAGGCTCTTACCGGGCAGGTGGCGACCCCCAGAAAGCCTGTAAAATGTGTGTGTGTGGGGGCAGCCTGTTCACGGGGCTCCAAGAAATCTATGTGAGCAGGTCCTGGGTACAACCGTGTCATTTCCCCTGCCCAGAGGATGTTGGGTTTGTGTGTGGAGGTGTCAGAACGCCCACATCATTTCCACTGCCTTTTAAGGGACATGTGCAGGGAACTGTGTTTTCCCCTTCTCTGTCCGGGTGGCCTTGTCCATCGTGGAGCCAGGGCACCGCCTGCGCTGGCACGGCCGGGCACGGGGCAGGACCCCGCCGGCTGCTCTCCCCCGAGGAGGGCAGAGGCTGTGTCCTGGGGCGACATGGCTAATGGCACTGAAGGGACACCGACACCGTGCTCTCTTTACGGGCTTTTAACAAGTTGACGCTGTGCTCTCTTTATGGGCTGTTTATGAATTGAAACTGTTGTGTTTATGGACTATTATGGTGCTGATTCTGATGTTATCTGTACGTGATAGACAGAAATGTCTCTTCTGTTGTTGTTTTCCTCCTCCTGAAGGGATAGATGCGCTGTGTTAAACTTCTGCGCTTTATCATTAATGCATAGTTTTATAGTCAGGGCTTTCTAATTGAGGAGTCTTCTCTAAAACTAATATTGGTGCTTCATGCTGAGAAACAGTGCTCTTGGGGTGGGTATCTCTCCCCAAGGGATTCTGTGCTGCGAATCTCTCGCCTCTCACTTGGCGTGTTGTCACTGGCGGCTGCGGGCTGCGCGCTAGACGGAAGCCAGGCTTTGAAAGGTGGCGGCTGGCTTGTGGTGGAGGTATCACGGCATGTTGGAAACTGCCTTGCCGGAGCGCCGCAGAGCGAAGTCTTAAACCACGCGTCTCTGGGATATTGGATGCCTGTGCTTCCAATGGACTGGTTGGTGCTTTGAGGAGTAATATTTTGGTTCCTACCTGTGGGAGGGAGGACACGCAGGTCCCTGAGTTACCTGAGTTGCTGATGGTGGATGGTCTCTGCCTTCTGAAGTCTCTGTCCTGGCTAATAATGCCAAATCTGTGATGAAAGATAATGGACCTCCTTTATCTCGGGTCTGAGCATGAAGTAGAGGGGAGAAACGAGTCACCTGTTTCAGTTCATCCAGCCACTTCCAGCTTTTGGGTTGGAATGTGCATGCTTCGGACACTCCCCAATAAATAGAGATACGAGGCAGAAATGGGGTGTTACCGGAAACTACTAACTGAAAATTCCTGAATGAACACAATCATATAGGGATGTGTAGCCTGAAGGGATTTGTATAGTGTAGATTTTCCCCTCCTATTTGTGTCTGTAGGAGGCCTCAGCATTTGCCTGTTTAAATTCATAAAGAAACCATCTGGCATTGCCATAGGTAGGGACTGTGGTTTTTGCTGCTTGGGCTCTTCCCCGATACTTGGTGGCATACACATGCCAGGATGTTTTAGCTGTGCTTTACCAGTTTTTAAAGGAACTCTTAAAGTGTCTAAACACTTTGGTTTAAATTTTCTGGGGAGATGCAATGTTTGGTTAAGATAATTCCTTTGTTCAGCTTGTGAAAAACACAGCACTGCCTCACCCATATTTCAACAAATCTGGGACAATCATTCAGCAGAGTAAAGAGGGGTTTTGTGGTTATTTCCTCTATGTGAAGAATAAAAAGAGGAAAGACATTTCAGTGTAGCTAATATTGCCTCTTGTAGTGCTTTGTTTTCGGAAAAAGGAAGTTTGAAACATGACTTTGTAGTTTTTACATGTCTCCATCATTCTCATTTCTCAAGCTAAAATTAAAAAAGAAAAAGTTTATTTGCTCAACTCTACTGAGTTTTGTGATTGAATGTGTGTTGCATGGTTTCCTTTGGTGGCCAAATTTAAAGATAGCGACATCTCCAAAGAGCAGCGTTCCCACAAACTTCCACTGTGCGAAGCACGCTGACATCTGCACAGCTGACAAGATGTGGAGGAAGTGAGTGGGCTGTCTGCACGAGGAGCCCCGCTCCATGGGCAAGGCTGGCACGGGTGGAAGGGTAGGGACTCCTGGGCCATTGACCCCGGAGGGAGTGTGTCCCGGTGAGATTAATCATCTTGCACCAGAGGATAGTGTGGTTTTGCTCTGTTTCTCCTTGTAAGAAGGTTCCAAGGTGGAGAGGATGTTGTGAATGGTACCTGAGAAAAGCTATAGTCCTTTTTGCAGAACAAGAGTATCTGTTGTCTTGCTGACAAATTACCGTGGCTTTAGAAAGGGCAGAAGGAATAGTAAGAGTCTAGACAGGAAACACTTACAGCATAGGTCAGGATTTCAGCAAGACGGAGGTAAGACTTTTCTAGGAAATATTGCTGTAGAAGAGCTCAATATGCTCATTAATGTCCAACACCCCCAGTAAAATACTGAGAGAAATTACGTTAACTGTTCTTGCTGACTGTAATGTTAAACAAATATACCAGGTGAGCAATAAATCAAGTAGATGAATTTGCTTCTCTTGCCATGATACTTGGTCATCTTTTCCTACCTTCTAAAAACGCACTGCAGTGCAAGGAGACCCACTTGGTCTGAAGATTTAGAGCAAGGGAGGGAGGGAGGAGATGGAAAAAAAAGTCACGAGGAATACCACTCTCTAGAAGAACAGCTGGCCAGATGTTCCCGGGTGCTTTAGCAGAAGATTTGTTAGCTTGGTGTTTTTTTATAAATCTCTACATATTTTTAAGTAGACTCAGATAATATTTATGTAGTGAAAGTGAAAGAGATTTTTGCTTCCAGTTACCTGAAGAGTAAATCTTACTACAGTTGTCAGCGGAACGGTCAACTGCACCTGAAAATGCTTTTCCTAGTATGCAATCGATTGAAGAAATACACTGAAGAAGTAATTGGTGGTTACATGTTTTTCTGGAAGTACATCTGTAAGCCAATTCACAGAAGTTTCTCCTCAAACGGGTATGGCAAAGTCCTTTATGATTTTGAAAATGGGATACAGAGAATGCATATTGAGTTTGTAGTTGATGCCCTTCCAGAATCCAGATAGGATTCAGGCTCCTTAAAGAGAGGATTAGCAATCCCAGTGATGTGGACATGTGAGAGAAATATCTGTCCGAAAGATGTGGCTTTGGAAGGATGGGTGCAAAGTGTTCTGCTGAGGTGGAAATAACTGTCCGCACAAGTATGAGAGGATGAAAAATGGGGTGCAGGAGCATGTTGGCAGGAAAGGAAAGGAGAGTTAAGAGTAGGTGAAACGACAAGTAAATCAGCTGTGCTGTTGAAATGGAAGAAAGATTAACCTGTGGAGATCCATAAACACACAAAGCATGTGAACCTTGGCACTTGTGAGGCCTCACTGGACTGTTGTGTCCTGTTTCAGATCCTTATTCAGGATAGGTACCGTCTAACTGAAGCGTAGAGCCAGTAGAGGCTAATATGGACAGTCAGAGGTCTAAGCATTGGGGTCCACAAGGAAATACTGAATATTGGCTGTTACTTGATTGAAGGAGAAGGGAGGGGAGTGTGACAGCACACTTTGAAAATCCAAAAATTTGCAGCCCAATGGAAGGGGACTGAACTGTCCACCTCCTTTGGGGATTAGAGGTATGGTTTAAAACACAGCGAGGGAAATCTTTTGGACATCGGGGATGCTTGTTGGAGATGCCTTGTGTGGAAGTGATCCTGCCCTGGGACCCGAGGGTGGACTAGATGGCTGCCTAAAGCCTTTGGCGCTTCTTCCAGTGAGCAGTCTGCTGCCTAAGTGTCGAATGACTGGTACAGCTGACCTAATCTATTAATTGTAATCGATTATAATAATGGTTAATTTAATGAGTTTGTGTATTTAATGCTTTAGCAATGTGCATCTTTTGACTCAGACATGCCCACAGCTAGGAGAAGATTAGAACTCATCACTGCTGACTGATGCTCTAGGTGTAATATGGTTTTGGGCAAAGGTTTATGTTTATAGTAAAATGGCTAAAAGTTGCTAGGGTGGATGCAGGCATGGGGTAGATCTGCAGAGAGCGTTAGCAATGCCGTACTTCTGTGGTGCTGGGTTTTTTCCTGGCTCTGTTTCCACTCTCATTTGGCGATTGAGTAAGTTGAAGTAGGTGAATACAAGTAAATGGTCATACTGGGTGTCCTCTCTCCGAGTTTCACTGATAGACAGCTGTGAACAAATTTGGGTAGTGTCAGAGGAATTTTAGTGTTTTTCTTGTTGTACAGAATGATGCTCTTTGGTATCACTTATGATGCTGAAAGCAGTGGGGGATCCGAAAGGGGTGGTCAGAGCAGAAATTGAGCCCCTCAGCCATTGCTGGAGGTGCCCGCGCACTGCTGGACCCTGTGATGCTGCAGCTGGGATGGTTTTGAGCCCTGTCCCCGCAAATCCAGTCTTCCTCCTCGGGGTGGGAAGGGTGGTTTTCTGCACGTTCCTTGTTAGTGTCTGTCTGCAGCCTGAGCTGCTGAGCTGGTCACATGCCAATGAGCTTGTTTTTATGAAATCAGTTTGTTTTGTGGTGTAACAGGCTACAGTCTAAACTTTCCTGTTCTCTTTTTGTCTTTTTTTTTTTNGGGTTTTTGTTTTTTTTTTTTTTTTTTTTTTTTTTTTTTTTTTTGCTTCCATTGAGGACTATCTCTTCAACCTCACTTCAGTAGGTTTGGGAAAGAGTTACAGTAAAAGAAGGGTGGTGGTTGGGGTGATGTGGGTGGATCTAGCAGAGTGCCGTGTTCCTGTCACTGAGCCAGCGATCTGCAGGCGTGCCAAGGTCAATGGAGGGGGGAGATGCGGCTTGACTTTTGCTGAACATAGACATTACCTGTCGGGGAGTGAATACCCCAACAGCTTATCTCAGCGTCTGGAGAGCTGTAACGGCTGTGACACGTTTCGAAGGTTTTCAAGCTCCCGCATGCCATGGAACGTGCATGAAATTCCTACTGTGGATTTGGGGTGGAGAGGGGAAGATGATTCACATCTTCCTAGTTGCCTCTGACGCTTAGTAATTAAAGGCAATCTTTAACAAGACAAGATAAATATAGTGGATGCAATTGTTTTTTTCTCCTTGGAAATACAATCTCAACTACTGTTACACGCAAGAATGAATGAGAAACAGCAGATTCTCCGTGGTGACGTGTAGTACAGCTCAGCGAGCAGCCTTGGCCAGTGCCAGGAAGCACCTGAGTACAAGAAGTCCTCGAAGTTACTGAAAAATTTATTGCAAACTACTGTGCTTGAGAACCATGCTTATTATATTCCAATTAAGTTTCTCAAAAGGGGGTGGAGAAAAAGCTACAAAAAATAGTGTCTCTTAGGAAAACTGAATATAAATATCTTCAAACATCTTATGTGGAAAGCAGCTGAGTATCTGGGTTCGGCCTTTTTTAGAAAGGCCGCTTTTGCCTTTCTTTAATTGGTAGGAATTAAACCACCTTTACTTTGTACTGAAATGTGTGGATGAATTCTCGTGGATAGTAACCATCCTGACTGGAGGGTGGCATCTTAATACCCATGTGGTTGCAGGAACATATCTGATACTGCTGTCGCAGGATGCTGGAACCTCGCATTTATTTAGACTGCTGCGATAGCTGCAAATTGCCTTGTTCTTGCTAGAATTTCGCCTTGTGCTAATTAGGTCAGGCTGAGTACGTTCTTCTTCCCTGGGTGAGATGAGGTCTGAACGCGTCAGTCACTAGAAGGAGCGTTGGGTGCTAGGTGGGACTTGAGGTGGCCAATGCGTTACGGCATTAAGGACATATCTTTCACGGTTCGTGTTTCTCGGAAGGAAAAAGGCCCATCCCCTACTAGCAGCCTTTGTAGGAGGAAGATTTAGGGGCATGGCTGTCTCTTGCATGTTCTAATTCCTGCTTCATTGCACTTGTCCCTTTCATTGGATTTTTGATTCACTAGTCTGGTGCCCGCTTTGAGGGTTGCTGGTGACGCGTGAAATGTTGCATGGGGCAGTCAGCGTGGAAATAGGTTCTTTATAAAGTGAGGGTCAATGCCGTGGAGATACCTGCCGGAACGGGTGCTTCAGTCCTGGGCAGTGCCAGTGAAGGAGTGTGCTGTGCTTCCAGCCACTGCAGAGTGGATGTGTCCCAGGGAGAATCCCACAAGACAAACTCTCGTCTCTTCTGTACATCAGTGGGCTCGTTGTCAATTTGATTTCTGCTGAAACATGGGGAGAGAAAGGATGTTTTCACCAGAGGAGGAAAGAGAACTGAAAGTTAAAGGGAAAGCTATTTGTGTTAAGTTCAAACTGTTAATGTGAAGGCTGCTTTTCTCTTTTTAGCTCCAATAGAAAGCAAGGCAGTGCCTTCCTACCCTTATATTTTAGCTTGTCGTAATAGGAAGCATTTTGTTAATCAAGACAAACACGCCCTCCTTCTCTGATGAATTTTGCCCACAATGAAGGGAAGAATGAGGCATTGTACCTGAAATCAACTCCTAAACTGGGGGTAGTGAAGGGAGGGAAGGAGAGCAGAAAGAGGGGGGAGAGCTATCAGAGAATTCAGAGAGTTGAAAATTGTACTCTTTTGGTGCCGTTTCTCTAAGAGGAAGCCTCTCAGAGTTGCACTTTTCTCAGAAATCCCTCCCAGTTTTGCTAGCTTTGTATGATGATTCACTCCTTTGTCTTCTGCTTCCAAGCTGCTTTTGGGGAGGCATGCTGCTTTCTGAGCGCTGCGAAGATTAACCGTGCCCTGATGTTTCTGTAGCATGTGTCCTAAGAGAGTCTCCAAAACTCTGTCCAAATGTCACAGTGTCACATCCCTGCACTTCTGGACGGCGGTGGGGAAGTAACAAGTGCAGAGCAGCGACGTGCAAGGGCTCAGGACCGGATATGAGCGAAATGTGTGGTTGGAAATGACCCCTGTAGAGAAGTGATTTGCCCGAGTATGTACTTTTGGTGCTTCATCCCTGGGAAGGAAGCAGCCCTTCCCTCCCCTGCTTTCGGGCCAAGGGGGTATTGACAATGTACGTTCTGCAGCCTGTGAACTTAAGGGCTATTGTCAGCAAGTTTCTCTCAGCTTTTTTAATACCTTTTTTCCAACAATCACTGTAATTAATGAAGCTTCTGCTGCAGTATGTGTACTACGTTATTTCTTGAGAAACAACACAGCTCTGCCTACGCTTTGGTGGCAAAAATGCTGTATTACAAATAGGTGCACTGCAACGCATTTGTGTTCTCCAAACGGACGGACGTGTGTGCTGTAACAGGAGAAGTTGAAAGCAATCTAACTGCTTTTGCTTCCCCTTTGGGGATATCAGTGGAAACAGCACAGAAGAGGACGTGCTTTTCACTTGGGCAGCCACTTCCCGGGATGCCCGTTTGGAACGCTGACCCAAGGTGATGCTGGTGGTGCTGAGGGTGCGCGGCAGCCTGCCAGGGACGGGAAGAGAGCCTGCAGAAGCATCTGCAGGAGCCTGAGCATCAGCCGTGCTGGCGCGGGGAGGCTTTGGGGGAACCCCTGGCATTTAAAGCCTGCCTGGGGGCTGCTGCCTGTTTCCCAAGCGATGGAGCAGGCCTCCCACGGGGGCTTCGAGCACGCAGTGCCTTCGTGCTGCTCGAGAAGCCACATCCGCCTCCAGAGGTGCAGTGTGAGTTTTGGTGTGTTCAAAGTGGCTGTTTTTTAAATGAATGCAGTATCTCAGTCCCACTCTGAGAGTTTTTAGAGGATCTCGGAAACTAAGCACCCCCTCACCATCACCCCCACCCCCCTGATGCGTGGTGATTATTTCTGGAGACAAATGGTGACAAACGGTGACAAGGATGTTCCCTTCCCCCTACCTTTGGGTCGGGACGCTCAGGCTCCTCTGGTGAGCTCACTGATTCCATCGCCGTGAGCTAGTAAAAGTGTTGTTCTTAACCCTGCTGGCAGTCCCGGGCGACCAACCTCCCGCATCCCCGGGGGAGCAGCTCCCGAGCCAGGCATGGGCAGGCTGTTGGTGGGAAAAGTCATTTACATGTGCAATTTATTACTCTTTACAGTTGGTATAGAACAGTTGCTTGCAAAAACCGATGCCTTATAAAGGAAACTTGGACCGTGGACTTTTGTTTGGTTCAGTCAGAGGATCTGGCTGATGTTGCATATGCAAATCATTTACAAAGCGATCTGCAAAAGGCCACTTTGTCGCATGCGTTTGTTTCACCTTGCTTGTTTTTATAAGGTCCTTAAGAGCTCTCTAAGAACATAATGAGCAGCACTGGCCTGGTGTCAGGAGTTTGGCTGTGATGTGCACGGCGAGGGCGTGACGCTGGGCTGGGCTGGGCTGGCGTTGTGCCGCCGTGCCATCAGCCAGAGCCCCCAGGAGCTCATCTAGAGAGGCTCTGCGGCCCCGCTGGGGCGGTTCTGCAGCTCGGCAGCGCGAGACACCTGGTTTTGACACTGTCTGTGCGTCCTTGAACAAGTTCTCTCTGTGCTGACCTGCTTTGTTGGGTGCTCTGATTCCTGCTGATGAAAAGTGGTGGTGTATGAGGTAGACAGTTGTAAGACAGTAATTGGAATGCGAAGCTTTCAATTTGAAACCCTCTGGTAAATTTGGTGTCTTCTCTGCTGTTTGTTGTTTTCTCTGGCCTTTTACAAGGCAACCCAAGTGTGCTTTGCCCTCAGGTTTGCTCTGTGCTCTCCTGTGTGCATCAGGGCCTTTGGCTTTCCCTTTTTGGGTTGCAGTCTCTAAACATGTGTGGTGCCTTGGCAATGAGGTGCTGTGTTCTTTCTTAAAAGCGGAGCTTGTAAGTCTGCGATGAGAAGCGATGCCAGCCTGGTGGCAGAGGGATCTGCAGACCCGCGCTGAGCAGCCCAGTTCCAGGGGCTTAGAGAAGCTGGAGACCTGAACTGGAATCACAGGCTGCCCCCGTCCTGCTGAAGGGGCTTTTCATGAAATAGCATTTTCTTCCTTGTGCTTTCTCCTTCCCATTGCTTTGTTTCTTTAGCCAGTGTTTCTGTTCTGATTTCTAGGTTTCCAGCAGGTTTCTCAATTGTCTTCCTACGAAGTTGTAATCCCGCAGAGGTTAGGAAGAGAACGGCGAGAGGCTCCCGATGTCTCCTCAGTGCAGGTATTGGGCAGTCTTAAAAATGCCTTCAGTTTAGTATCTGCTTCCTAATGAGGTCCACCCAAAACTGACCTGAAATTCTCACAAAACGCTGTTGGACTCATCTAGCAGCAAACAAGTACCCACCCTTACAAAAGGTATTACATCTAGCATTGCCTTTAGCCGAGTTAGGGCAAATACCTCCTTGATCCAGAGGTTACGAGTCGCTGCAATGGATTTTTGATCTGGGTGTAAAAGTTGCATAATGAGAGTCATTAAGCACTGGAATGAGTTTCGGAGAGGTGGTGGTATCGTTATCCTGGGAGATGCTCAAAATCTGACCGGAGCAGCCTGGGCCAACTCTGTAGCTCGCCCTGCTCTGAGCAGGGGGGCAGATTAGACAACCTCCAGCAGTACTTTCCAGCCTGTATTATTCTGCTGTAGCCATGTAACTAAAGGCTGCACGCTTCAAAGTATTTGGATTAGACCAACTGTGTTTAGTCACAAGTCTTATAAACATTGGCAGAATTTAATATTAACAAAAATGCCTTGCAGTTTATTGCAGCCATTGACTAGTACTCCTGCTGTGATATTTAATGTAGTGGTCAGGTGATTGAGCTTATCCCCTTAATATTTAAGGACCCTAGTTGCTGTGCGTAGCACTTGGCTGATACACAAGGCTGTGGAGGTACTGGCTCACTGTGAATGTTCAGGAGTAAGGCTGTATTGTCCTTTCCAGCTGTAAATAAGAGGTTTTCTGTGGAAGTCTTAGAAACAAATAATAAGAAAACCACAAAGCTATTTTGAAATAGCTTCCTTCATGTGACTTTTCCCCAGTTACACAGGAAGGGATGCCAGGTTCCGGAGGTAGGGACAATTATAAAATAGACTTCAGGCTCACTCACCTGTGGTTATTCCTGGTCTGGTGCAACTAGCAAGGTTTAAGAAGGAAAGTTTATTAGCTCAGTATCTGGCAATTTCAGTGCGTGGACACGGCAGTCATTTTGGCTGCTGGACAGCAGGGAACCAGAGCGAATCCTGATGGCTGTGGTCAGCTTCTCATTGCGAAGTCTCGTGGGCTCAGCCAAGGAACGCCCGCTCCTCTGACCAGCGTTGGGGTACCAGCAAAACGCTCTGATCCACCAAGTTCTGCATCCCTTCAGGAGGTGGTTTAAATTCCGTTGGTATCAGCTGCGGCTCCAGCAGGGTCTGTGCTGCTACAGCTGTATCTGCAAAGGCTGAGAGTACAGACCAGTCCCAAGGTACGGAAGGTGGCAGGAGTGATTTGAATGCTGCAGTCATAGCAGTAATGAAGCTCACAGAGACTGTCTTCTGCCGAACATTTGTTGATGTCAAAGAATGTATTATTCATTAACATGAGTAAAATGCAACTTTTTTTATATTCAGGACAAGGTGTCATATGCTATTGAGATAGAGGGAAAAGAATACACGATTCATCTAGAAAAGAACAAGTAAGTGATGAATTTCTTCAGATTATTACATTCCATCTGTTGTGTCCAAATAATGAGCTGACAGGTTGCATGCAAGTTCTGATTCCTGAGGTTCTTGATGAGAAGTGCAGTTACATGCTAGCTCTGCAAAATCTGCAGAGAAGGACGGGGAAGGTGGATTGAGTCACACGCTCCTGGCTGTCAACCAGAAATGTTGAACTCCTGCAACCCTGGTGATCCCTTTTCAGTGAAGGAAGCAGTAGTTTGCTCAGAGGGGATCTGGGGAACCGTTGACATGACTCTCTCCATTCATATCTAAAAATAAACAAACTGAACTATATTTCAAGTAAATATTTTCACTTTCTTCTGGGTTTTGTTTATTGTTTCAGGGTTTTTTTTCCTGTCTCAGTAGCTCAAAAACACTAATAAATGAGGAAACTGACTTTATATCCAAGGCCTTAATGTTCATAACTTACAGACAATATAGATGATGTCTGTCTTGAGTTTAATTTTTAAAGGGCTACTTGCAGCAACAGCAAGTTACCAGTTATCAGGCTGTTGCTTCTTAAAACTGCCCTCATAACAGACAAAAGAGACAGAACTATTTAAATGTGCAAGCCCCTGAGGATCTCTAGCTGCCGCTTGCCAAGCCCCTGACCCTCAGAAACATGGGAATTCAGCTATGCCGCATCAAGGGATTTACCAGTATGGGTCAGCAGTCGTAATCGTGGGAGACTTTCCCAATGCACTTCCTTCCAAAACTGGGGAAGCAAAGTCATATGCAGCAGACTGAGTGCTGTGATTTTTTATCTTTTTTTTGCTGCATGAAAGCAAGCTTTTAGCACAATGTAATGGGGTTTGATGTTTCTTCTGCTTATCTGGGGTGAGGTGGTGGATTTGGTTTCATTAACAGTTCCGCCATTCTGATATCTTGCATTTTGCTGTGGAAATGTACAATTTCTTTGTTAATTTGGGTTTTTTTTCCTTTTGAATGTTTCCTTACTTAATTGCAATTTATGTATTTGTGACACTTTTGATTAGGATCATATTACTGCCCTGCTATAGTGTCATAGTCATTTCATGAAATTCTTCTTGTATTCCTTCTCCCCTTTCCTTACAGAGAACTGCTGCCCAAAGATTTCACAGTTTATACCTATAATAAGGAGGGGAAGTTACAATCTGAATATCCGGATATCCAGGTAGGATTTCTTTCTTTTTATACCCTTACTGAAGGTGACTTGAACGCTGAGCATCTACAGGATGAGGGAGTCGTGTGTTACAAAATGATGGTTGTGTTTTTCGCGGGGCCACCTTCTAATGTTGTGCACGCGCTGCACTGCCCGGAGACAAGTCTGAGGCTTGTAATAGACCCGTATTTGCTTATGTGGAGGTGACTGCTGTCTCATTAAAAGCTACTCTTCTCTGAAAAGGAAATGCTCTTCTTAGCTGTCCGATACCTCATTGTCTGAGAGCGGTGCTGTGGTATCGCTTCTGGACACCAGCCTTGCTTCTCACGGGGACCAGAACACACGGGGCAGAGCTGGGGTGGTCTGGTGGCTGAACATACAGCTTTGACTTGTACACACAATGCTCTTCCGGATTGGTCTACAAGTCGAAACGAACCATCAGCTGCTGACCCATCTCTTCAGTTGTGTGAGGCTGTCTGTTAGTGACTCTAAGAATTTTTGAGGGTTGACAGGCTGTCCATTAGTCCAGAAATTTGGGAACTACTAGAAGAAATGGATGAGATCAAGTCTGGAGGACCTTTGAGAATGTTATCTGCATAGCATTAGAGTTTTTCTACTGAAAAAGCAGTTGCAGCCCTCTTTTTCTGTACAGGCAGCCTGCCTGGTAGGTTGCCTTTGAAAATTTAATTGCTTCTGTAGAATAAGAGTAAACAGCAGCTCGTGTGATACAAAAAGCATGAGAGTATTTCTGATGGCTTCACTCTTCTGATGTATCAATGTTGTTCCTTTGAAAGGGAAGTGTTAGTCATCTATGATTCATAGGATCTTGTTTTTGAAAAGAGAGCACCTGAGTCAAGTGTGTATTTACTTCCCAGTTAAAAGTGATTGATTAAGGGGAAAAGTGCTTTTTCTGCACGGGGTCATGAAAGTCACCACAGCCGTGGAGGATTAGCACATGCCTTCAGTGCTTTCTGTGTTCGTTGCTGAAACAACAGCCAACATAATCTACCTGACCCCTATAATAACATTCAAAAACGCACTTGCCAGAGAAAATGGAGTGTATTTGCCCCATACTACCAGCTTGTCTGTTTTCCAAAATGTGTATATACAGAGGACAAAACAGAAGTACTCTGTCTTGTCAGGGCTGATGAGGGGTGTACTGTGCAGCCAAAGAGTTCCGGCAGCACAGCGCCTGTTGGTGAGGAAAGCTGGAGAGAGGTTACATACAAGTCAAACATTCTGCAGGGCTGTTTTCTAGAAGGCTGAATGGCGATTTGGCCCAAATCAGTAGGGAGGGGCTGGCCTCAAAATATTTGAGGCAGGGTGGAGGACAGAAGAGTAGGGTGGCTTACGGTCAAGTTAAGAAATCCAGTTGCTAGACGATGCTGGAGCTGTGCTTGCTGGGTATTTATAACATGTTGGCAGCGGCAGCTCTGAATCGGCTTCAGGTGGAATGAGTGAGTGGGCGAGTGGGATTTGCCACCGCCATGTGTAATGGACGGCTGGCCCTGTGGAGCTGGAAGAGCATCTGCTTTACAGCGTAGGGAGGCAGGGGTGCAGCTGGAGTGCTGTGCCCCTGGCATCCTCACTAGCTTCATATGTGTAAGTCCTTGTGGCACTAAGGCAGGTGAGGAAGTTTTTAGATGCATGTTAGTGAAGGAAATGCTGTTATATTGTGGTAGAGCTAGAGGCATGTTTGAAGCTATACACTGTAGATAAAAGGTATGTGATGAATTTTAACTTAAAGTGTATTATGTTCTCAGGTTGTAACTACTGCCGGTCAGTGGCAGGCGTAGCAATACACACAGTCAGAGATCACATGGGGTCTGCAGATACGTGTGGAATATGTGTAACGTGCCCTTCTTTTCCTGTGTAGGATCACTGCCATTATCAGGGCTACGTGGAGGGGACCCTGGATTCTGTGGTTGCTGTCAGCACTTGCTCGGGGCTCAGGTAGCACAGCTCGTCTTTTGTGTCCCTGTTGTCACATGAGTCTCATGGCTCGCTGAACCTGAAACAAAATTCTTGCTCTGTTTTTAACTACTGTTCAGCCAGGCAGGGATTCATTGACCGGGGCCAAGCTGCAATCATGTATGCCTTTGTGCAGTCTTTCTGTGGCTAATAAATACTTGAAATACCATTAAATAAGTTGCAAGTTTTTATCAGAGTACAGTAAGTCATTCTTTGACACAAATTTTGGCTTATTTTCTAATCTGGTTAGATGGTCGCTACAAAGAACTGTACATAGTGCAAAAAGGGAAAGTCGAACAGTAGTCTGCAAATTTTACAAAATTGGCCCTAAGGCTTGTGCGCTTCAAATTGAATTAGAAATGTTCTCTGCTTTGGGCTTATTTCCAATTCTTTTGGGACTTTGTTTTGTTGCAGTGCCATGTCAGACACCAAAGTGGCAATAGTAATTGAACTAACGCATTTCTGCATAAGGCCTGTGACTTAATTTCTTGGACATTGCAAACTTTTACAAAACTGTTTAACTTGCTGTATTTGTGAAGGCCGTATCCAGTAAAAGGCTGCTCTCAGGCTTGAAATGAAGCGTGCTGTTTTGCAAGGACTGAGATATAGGCATGCCTTTAGTTATCACAGAATAATTGTTCCTTTGTCTTACTGTAAAAAAATCTGGGTAACTATCCTCTGTGCTTAATGCAAGAATTTCTCACACACTACTGTATTTTAGGGGTTTGGTGACAATAGAGAACATCACCTATGGAATTGAGCCCATGGATTCCTCTTCTGGCTCTAAACACATTTTATATCGATTGGATAACGTGAAGAGAGAGCCTGCGATGTGTGGGGTAACCACTGAAGACCATGAAAGGGAACACGCAGAGGAAAATCACCATCCCAGTATGACTCAGCTACTGCGAGTAAGGACTCCACTGTTTTTTCCACAGTCCCCTGTAATGTGTTTTGTGAGTGTTCAGCTAAGAATATGGAAGCAGCTTAGCGGATTTCCTGGGGTTTAACACATACCTAAAGGTTTCTGTTTCAGAGGGCTTTCTACACTGCTGAAAAACTCGGTTGCTTCAACAAAGCAGTTGCAATTTTCTTCTGCTTCTGCACGCAGAGTCAGAGTCTAGTGGCTAGTTAGATTATTCAGGGGCAGAGCTTTTGGGGGGCTTTTAAGGGCAGAAACGCTACCCTCATAGGAGAGACTCATTAACAAAGTATTGCAACTGAAGCCAGGAGAATATTGTGGTGTTTACTCCATTCTCCTGACCATCAGACTAACGGTTTGGGGTGAAGGTCCTCTTTGCCATTTAAAGCCTGGCTATACAGGAACAAGACTGCAGTAAAAGCAGGAGTATGAAAAACATTGTGTTTCGCTTCAAGGTTGTTGGCGTTTGCTTGTTAGTATCTTTCTGCTCCTTTATAAAAGTGTACGCTGTCTTTCTGGAGAAACCTGTGTGAAAAGTAAAAAGGTCCCTTGCTTTTGAAACACGGAAAATCTTTGTGCAGCTAAATTTTGGTGTAAAACGCTAATAGAGAAATTTTCATTGTGTTGGATTACACTTCTTGGTTTTGGCTCATTTTCGTCGTGGCACAGTGTGCTTTGGGTGTGTCTCTCAAACCACTAGTTGTATCAAATGAAATATGACAGTGTCATGTGGTTTTTTGTTTACACTTGAATTAATAAATTTGAAGTTGTCTAAAACTTTTTTCTGCAGAGAAAGAGAGCGGTCCTACATCAAACAAGATATGTGGAGCTCTTCATAGTTGTGGATAAAGAAAAGGTAGGGAATCTGTGTTGCTTTCCCTTCCTTCTCCCCAGGAGATGGCTTGAAAAGCCCTTAGTCTTGGTTACTCCCAAATGGATTGTTGAAAGACACTGACGCTTTAGCCAAGGTTATGCAAATATGCTAACCTAAAACTGAATAAATGTGTTCTATGGAATACTCTTCAGGAAAGGAGTAAACTGTCAGACATGGAGAGTTTCTGTCAGCGAGGAATCTAATAATATAAGGAAAACAAGTACCAAAAACCGCCTTTGCTGTTTTCTCCTGAATATTGAGCTGTTGAGCAATAGCAATGAAGATGCTGCTGTCTTGATTAACACCTTATTGACAGGAGATTTGGAGCCAGGCAAAAATGTTTTTCATGTTACAAGTCTTTAAATGTTTTGTTCCTTTTTCTAACTCTTGTCTTTATCTCTTCATGACTAAGTTTCTTTGTCTTGCAGTTTGAAGATTTTGGGAAGAGTGAAACAGAAGTAAGAGAACACATGGTGCAACTGGCGAACTTCCTTGACAGTGTAAGTTAAAGCTACGCTGAGTGTCAGTTGGAATGACGCTGTGTGCAGCAGCCCTGCAGCTCTGTCTGCTTGGGTAGGCTTCCACTGTGGAGTCGGTTCTGTTACCACTTTGATGAGAATGAAATAGAGGGTTTATCAAGCCAGGAGCTAAACCTGTTGTCCCCCGGCCATCGTGTTGTGATGACAGACGGAGCCCATGTGCGCCTGCACATTGTGCTGAAGGCGTGCCAGAGGAGTCGGGGCTGCAGAGCAATGGCAGTATTTATTGACAGGAGCCTTTGGTGAATGTGTCACTATGAAAGCTTTTCCACCTCGAAATGAATCTGCAGTCATCATACTTGAGAATTAATTTGGGGAACTCTTCCAACCTGCGTTACATCCAGTGAGTGACAGAACAGATTGTTGCAATTATTGCAATTCTTGTGTATGTGCAAAGGGTACAGAAAAAGCATGTCTTCCAACTTGACTATTTCAGATGGTGCTATTTGTCAGGATTGAGACTCCTTTTTATTTCTGTTTTGGATTCTTTTTATAGTATGGCCAGAGTGGCATTTAAGCATTGATCCTTTAACTAATGAAAGTCTAAATCACAGGCATTGTGGTGATTTGAATTGAGTACTAACTTTTAAAAAAAAAGCCAAACCCAAACAGAAAAAGTAGAGTCTTTTTTAGAGAAAGGAGATAAGTTACATAACACCAGACCACTTGCTCTTATCTGAGGGTCTTCAGAAATATTTCTCCTTTTTCTTCCTTCCCCAGATGTACATCATGTTGAATATCCGCATTGTATTGGTTGGTCTAGAGATTTGGAAGTATGAAAACATAATTAGCACAGACGGAGGTGCTGGTGATGTGCTGGCAAATTTTGTACAGTGGCGAGAGAAGAACCTTGTTTTGCGCCGGAGACATGACAGTGCCCAGTTCGTTCTGTGAGTTGCAGTTCCTTCCCTTTGATTCTTAAGAAGCTTATTCTATTCCTGTCTGCTCAGCTGTACTGTAGTATCAAAAGTAGCCGCTGCATTTCCGCACAGAATCCAGTGCAATCTGCTGTGGTTTGTGTACGTGGGAAAACATTCCCAGTCAACTTAGGCATTTTTAAGGTTTCTGTGGTCCTTGAATTCAGTGTCCTCTCTGACAGGTATATTGCTAAATAACATTTTTTTTTCTTGTCCCACACGTTATGCAGTGTTACGTGTTGTATTGTATAAAGCTGCCGTTCAGACAAGCCTCTGTCAGGTTGTACATTGGTTAGACTTGTAATCTAGGGCTTTTTCCACTTGAACATGAGCATAAACCTGGTACAGAGCATTACATTTTGATGGAGAAAAAGTTGTTTCTGAGTTGGTATCCAGGAGCTAGCTACGTGGTTTGAGCTTTGACACGTGACGTTAATCTCTCTGTCCCTACTGCCTTAAACTAGCACAGAGCTTCCTGAGCTCTGCCCCGCTTCCAGGACGCGTGCCCCTGTGCACTTCCCGCACCCGCAGATAGCGCAGCCTTAGGAAGTTGCTGCCCAAAGTACGAGAAAGGGCAGAGGCGAGAGCACTGCTTCGCACAGGGCAACCGCCCCGCCTGCCCTTGTGCAAAGCAGCAGCTCCCCTTCCTGCAGGAGCTGGGCGCCTCTTCTTCTCCGAGGCAGAACAGCATCGTTCAGGTGATGAGGGTGAAATGGCTGAAAAAATACTAACTTCTAAAATTCTTTTATATGAAGTAAAATGTGGTGCATTGTGCTGTTGCACTTAAGCTTTAAGAACTGTGTGGAAACAAAATAAGAGAGTAATGAGAAGGAAGTTGACAAGGAAAGAAATCTGTGGAGTTTGGCAACAGTAGAAAGGCAGCTAACAGCCAATTAAAACAAATCATTTTAAGGGTGGACCACTTAGTTTAAATTTAGAGGGAAGATGCAGAACAGACTGACTTTCTCTGCAAAGTCTTGTCTTAATTTAAAAGAATAAAAGAACCATGAACAGAAAGATAAAGCTGAACTGGTACATTCATACCCGCAGTCAACAGTAGCGCTCTTAGCAGTGCTCCGTTGGGAGCGTTGGAAAGCTGGAAAAGCAGTACTGTGTGCCCCCCAGGCAGAAGTGGCTGTGTGGATGGGCTGTAGTGTTGGCGATATCATTTGTCTGTACAGTCGGCATGATTGCCTTTCCTTTTTCTCCCCATGACTGTAGGAAGAAGGGGTTTGGTGGCACAGCTGGAATGGCCTATGTTGGAACAGTGTGCTCCAAGAGCCATGCAGGAGGCATTAATGTGGTGAGATATCTTTAGTGATACTGTGAATGGGATCAAGATACGAGTTTTGCACGCTAGAAGTCTTTCTGGAAGTGCACAATCTATAATAACAAAGCTGAAGTGGCTTAGTGGGGGCTTTTATGTGGTCCCCAACCATTTCTCTGCATCCTCTGCTCAGCCTCCCCTCTCTTCTGTGTGCGGCGCTCATGAACAAGGGACAGGATTTCTCTGCTGACATTTTAAGCACCCCCTGCCTTAAAAGTATGAGAAGCTGTGAGTGTTCTTCGCAAATTTGTCCTCTGGTGTCCGCTTGACCTGCACAGTCGGGCACTCCTAGAGCAGTGCTGGTTGACTGCCCTCTTTATGCGAAACTGCAGAGCGTTAATGAACTGAATTGCTGATCTCGGGTAACTGGCAATCCCAGCACTTGCTTTCTTGGACTAGTGACAGAAGGACTGGAATTGGAGTTTGCATATTTAAGGAGATTTGGGCTGGGGTGGAGAATTCTAGTTTTTGTGTTAATGTTGCAGCTGCACTGGAAAGTAGAGGTTGTTAGGTAGTGTCCCAAATATGTTTATCTGAGGGCTCTTATTACTGAGCAAATGACATGTGCTTGGTTGGAAGGCAGGCACAGTTGGTCTGAGAATCCTGTTAATGTAGAGACAGAATACCAGAAGTGTCTTTTGGCACATAAGTAAACACTGACTTTCTCAATATAAGCTGTCTGCTAATTTTCTTCTGTTTTGTTCTTGTGCAGTTTGGCAGAATCAGTATACAGATGTTTGCATCAATTATGGCTCATGAACTGGGACATAACCTGGGGATGAACCATGATGATGAACGTGTCTGTCACTGCGGAGCAAGCAGTTGCATTATGAGCTCTGGAGCATCGTAAGTAACTGACAAAAGGGAAAGCATTTTCCGAGGGTCAAAACTCCCCACCCATGCGCTTAATGTTTACAGGTTACTTTCATCTTCAAAGTACTCTTACAAAGCGTCGTGCCACATGTGCATCTCATGGGGAAAGCAAATGTTACCCTTGCTCTGCAAACTGAGGGAATGCTTGTGGGTTGGCTTAGTGTAAAGATACGCTTATGTTCTCTGTTGCAGGGGATCAAGGAACTTCAGCAGCTGCAGCGCAGAAGACTTTGAGAAGCTAACTCTTAACAAAGGTGGAAGCTGCCTGCTCAATGTTCCCAAGCCTGATGAAACCTATAGCGTCCCATACTGTGGGAACAGGCTGGTAGATGCTGGGGAGGAGTGTGACTGTGGTTCACCAAAGGTTAGTTGTGTGTTTTACACATGCTGCCAGGGTTGCCTTGCGTGCCCCTTGCTGGAGAGGGGACTGTGCATGGCAGAGGGTGCAGTTTCTTGACGCTCACAGCACTTCTGTTTTCAGGAATGTGAAAGCGATCCTTGCTGTGAACCAGGTACTTGCAGACTCCGGTCCGGTGCTGAATGCGCTTATGGTGACTGCTGTAAAAACTGCCAGGTAAGAGACTCAGACGTATTATTTGGAAGTGTTCTTCAGTGGTTGAGAAAAGGAGAGCATTGGCCTAGTCAGTGCAGCTGTGAGAGGGAATTGTCATGCACGTACAGTGAGGCCTTCAGATCAATGCCCTTTCTTTTGGGACATATTGTGAGTTGGGTGCAGCATTTGTCTCTGCTGTAAGGTTTCTGTTTGCTGACGCAGTTTCTGCCTTCTCTCTCTCATTAGCTCCTTCCTGGAGGAACTGAGTGTCGGGCGAGTAACAACGAGTGTGACCTCCCAGAGTACTGCAACGGCACGTCCCAGTTCTGCCAGCCAGACTTCACCGTTCAGAACGGTCACCCGTGCCACAACGAGGAAGCCTACTGCTACAATGGCGTTTGCCAGTACTACGATGCGCAGTGTCAGGATATCTTTGGCTCAAGTAAGGAAGAGCACAGCGTTACAATTCTTCTGGGAGCTGTAGCTAAAAGAATATACTAAGTTTATTTAAAATATGTTTACTTGTTTTCCTGTAACAAAGACCAGCTGGCTTTGGCAAAGGATTCAAAACAGTGGTATTTATGGCTAAGCCTTCACGCGTTCTGCCTTTGTTACTACTGTAGTGCTGGTGATTCCAGTAGTAATTTTCTTGCACTGATCATTCCTATTACAGTGGGGCTGTAAAGAAGCCATGAAGAAATATCAAATGGTATAATTTACTCAGTGTTAAGTGACTGTTTTTCTCCGTCTCTCTTTGTCAACCTGGAACGTTGTAGTGCTGACACTTTCACCTCGTTATGGTTTTGAGCTAGTTCTTAAGCTCTCTGTGCTGCATGGAAAACACGGTGTGGCGGGATAATTGGGCTGGGTAAAGGAGATGTGATAATGTGAGATGTTTCTGTCCCTGTTTAACTTTGTTCCTCTGTCTGGGGGATGGGCTGTCGTTTGTAGAAGCCAAAGCAGCGCCCAACATTTGTTTTACTGAAGTGAATTCCAAGGGTGACAGATTTGGCAACTGTGGTTTCCATGGCCATGACTACAAGAAATGCTCCAGCTGGTGAGTTGAGACCAGTGCATCAAAAGTTCCTAAATGTATGATGGAGAATCCTTATTGAGGTGCTGCAGCATTGGTTTGGGGTGTTTTAGCAGGTGCACTGGGGAGAGGTGTTATCCCATAATCTAATCTCATTGACATGTATGCATCATTTGGAAACCACAGTGAGATGGCTTAGAAAAGATGTGCTTTATCTTAATTCCTGAAGCTGTCGTTAGCACTCAGCTCAAAGGCCCCACACTTAACACAGTTGTAAGTTTTGTTTACTTTTGTTTTAGATTGTCTGGCTTTAACTCTTGTACATAATAGTGGAAATGAGTTTGAATGTTCAGGCAATTCTTCTGTAGCTGAGTTTGAAGCGCTCAGGCTCGTGCGGCAGTTTCCCCTGCGTGCAGTGTTTGTGGCCTCAGGGCTTCAGTGCGTCACTCATCCAGACGCGGGGCTACGGCAAGGAGAGAGTGTTCCACATCTCCCGTCACTGATTGTTCTTATCCTAAGGTGTTCACATGCAGAAAAACGAGCAGCAAATAATTGTGTTTTCTTTAATGTAAAGCTTGCAGAAAGACGGGATAAATCCCTACTCTCGCAGCACTGAAGTGAAGCCGAGCTCAGTTTTGTTTGGCGAGTTGCCTCAATTTTATTTTCTAGTAGTATCTTCTGGTAGAAAGAAAAGATCATATCAAATGCGTGATAGTCTTGTTCTCAGAATAAGTTTAAGTGCCACTACAGTATTCATATGTTGATGTTGTAGGAATGCCATGTGTGGGAAGCTGCAATGTGAAAATGTGAAAACGATGCCTGTTTTTGGAATTAAGCCTGCTATTATCCAGACTCCCATTAGAGTCACCACGTGCTGGGGTGTAGATTTCCAGCTAGGCTCTGATGTCCCAGACCCAGGAATGGTGAATGAAGGCACCAAGTGTGGTACTGGAAAGGTAATTAACAATTAAAAAGTGATTTCTTAAAGTAATAATTTGGGGGTTTTATGTGAATAAAATTTTCAGCTGTGTTTTTTCATGAATATTTATGGCTGTGAATTTTTTTTGGTGCCTGTAGTTAATGCAAAACTGAGCGAGTCGGTTGGTTCCCCTCACTGCCTAGTACTGCAGTGTATGTGCAGAAAAAATGTAACAAGCCTTTCATCTATAGATGAAGCAAAAGAAATTAAGTAAGTTAAGAGCCAAAATCTTGGCTCTGCCAATGAGCAGGAAGAGCTAGGCACACACAAATGTCTTTAAGGCTACTTTCAATTAAAGTCCAACTAAACTAAAAAGCCTAGAAGCTTAGCCCCAGCAGAGGAATGTGCATTCCGCAGATCCTCACTGTGCACGATTTAATTGCTATTCCCTTACATTCAGACTGGAGACAAAAGACGTTCAGTGACAGTTCAGACCCCTTGCAGAGAAGCCTTTGGTAGCGCAGAGTGTTTTTGTGGAGCTGGCTCTGTCACGTAAGAGCAGGAGCGTTGCTTTGTGGTTGCTGAGTGGCTGCGGAGCCGGGGAGCGTGGGAGGGGGAAGAAGGTCAGTGAAATGCCATCGTGCTCCATCGGTGTGTGTCTCTCCTCTGCCCTAGATCTGCAGGCACTTCCAGTGCGTGAATGCCTCCGTTCTGAACTACGACTGTGACGTGGAGAGGCAGTGTCACGGGCACGGGGTGAGTAGAGCAAGACCCTCTGCTCCCACTGACAGCCCACTCACAACCAACGCTGGGTCTGTAAGGTTTGATCCAACTGGCAGTATTTCTGTATGGGGTCCTCTGCCATCTTTGGTACGGGAAGACTTGAGTTTTAGCACCAGGGACTGTGCAAATACGTAAATGGACTTTTTAATCAAAGTCCCAGTTTGAGCCAGGTACACAGTAATTGTGTTTAATCAGTAGTGTCTCCATACTAGTCTTTTTTGCACCTAGGAAGTCTTTTGTTCTTCTCTGTTTAAGGCTCTAAATGAAGTGGCATAATGCTAGATGCCATGATTAAAAAAATTTTGTGGTTCTTGACGATGGGTTTTGCTGTAAAAAGCTGCTTTTTGGTACTGTTAATGAAAAAAGTGCCTTTAACAGTCAGTAAAAATTGGACTAAATTATCTAAGTTGAGAAAGTTTTAAAATGGTGGATAGTAACTTAATTTTTTTTTGTTTTAACTGTAAAACTCTCTATAAAATGTCTCTGGGCAAGATAGCCTGTAACAGTATCAAAAAAGTCTTTCACAAAAGCTGTTAAGATGATATTTTTTTTGCCAGGCAAGAATAATTCCCGATTCCAGAATTACTAATGTAATTTGAAACTCTGCATCTCACAGGAGGGGGAAAAAAAACCAGCAAAAGCCAGCTCTTTAAGCTGTTGGGATAGCTAATCTTTGGAAGCTCATCCTGAACGAGGCTGTGCTTGCTCAGTCATGTGAAATCTGGAGGCGCCTGGCCAGGGACTGTCTAGAGTGGACGTGGGAGCTGCCGGTTAAAGTTCTCCAGGCTGAGCGATCCAAAGGGACAGAGTGGATGGTCATGGCTACTGCATGCTGCTTTTAAATATATGGAAACTGAAGTTACTAAATAGACCTTATTGTGATGTTTGTGTTGTTTAAACGCAGGTGTGCAATAACAACAGGAACTGTCACTGCGAAGCAGGCTGGGCCCCTCCTTACTGTGACACTAAGGGCTATGGAGGCAGTGTGGACAGTGGCCCTCCTTACAACGGCAAGTGGCTGTGAGGCGGCCCCAGGGCCGGGGCCTGTCTCGCTCGGGGAGCGGTTGGGCTCCTGCTGGGCGCCCAGTTGCTCTGATGCCACCACTTGTGGCTGGAGTGCTGGCGGTTGGCTCTTCAGCAGGTTTTATTTGTAGACAATTCCAGTTACAGTTTTGGGCTCAAGGTGTTGCACTTCTCTCTTCTGGGATGCTGGGGAGAGAGCCTGGGCTGGTGTAATTGCCTTCCGGTGAATTCTGCCACCTCGCACCAAGATCCTCTTGGACTTCTCTGTGTCCAAGCTGGAACTGAAGCCCTTTCCATTCTTAGATCCAAACAAAACATGAAATTTTGCTGAGGATGTGGGTTCAGGTCCATGGATGTGAACCTGCATCTCCGTAAGGACATGCTGCTTCCAGCAGCGGTGGCAGAGAGGAGGAGCTGCCCTGTTCTGGTACCCGCAGGTAGCTGCGTGTGCACCTGCGGTGCGGTCAGGACTAACGCCTGGCCCAGGTGGGCTAGGGCAGCGCGTGCTGGCAACTCACTGTGTTATCAGTGTTTATTGTCTGAGTGCAGACAGCATGCTTCGTTTGGTAGTAAATACAAATGTAGTCCCTGCCCCAAACAACTTACAGTATGGAAGAGAGGTGTGCGATAAAAAAATGGGGAGATAAGGAGGTTTGTCACGCTGTATTGTTTGTAGACTTCCAGTTTGCTTTTCTTTGTGGAGGGAAAAGATGGGTTGCGGAGGGAATTTTGTGGGTTTTTTTTCATGTAGTTTTTTTCCTCAGGAAAGGTACTAGGTCAGTGTTTGACATGGCAGGATGATGTATCTGTGTACTTGGAAGATGTATGTGTCTATGTTTGAATGGGAAGAGTGGGGAAATGGTGCCTGGGGAGGGGAGCACAATTCGTGCACGTGAGAACGCAAGCTGAAAGAGGCTGTGAAGCTTACTCTTCTCACTGACAGTTTGAAGATGAAATAGGAAGCCAAATCCAAGTTAAAATTTGGAGAAAACGTGTGCAGTGCCCGTGTGGAGTATATAAAGATGGGATGTGGTCCCTTCTATCAGCTGCAAGAATGATCTTGAAGACTGTTTTCCATACGATGGTGTGGGTTTGGGGGGGAAGCTAGACACTATGTCAATGCAGTAAGACTGGAGAATCACACTGGAGCACGGACAGATGCCTCAAATCATCAGACAAAAAAGGGAGAGGCGCTTTTTGTACAGTCTGCAGCAGAGAACGTAGATTGTTAAGAACCTGAGTTCTTTGCCCACTGCAAACAATGGTAGAAGAGGAAGATTTAGGATCAGACCAAAGGGCAGAAGCTCTGGTTTCGTCTCTTGCAGTTGAGCTCATAAGATCTTCACAGTAATGTAGTGGAAGAAAAATTAGGTATTGATCTCGTAATTCAATATGCTGTTACAGTCCAGGGTATCATGGCACGTACAGTTCTTTTGTCTTTGACCAGACAGTCCTTGTGAAAAGATCATCAGAAAAGAATATATTTGGGCATATATCTTGCAGTCTTACTAGATTCTGTATTTTTTTCTTCTATGAAAAATGGAAAATAGTTGTAAAACCAATCCTACTAAATAGTCACTGCTACAATGAGTCAAGTGGTGGTAATACCATGTAATACTTTTTTCTTCTTCATCATTTTGTCCCCATCAGACAAAGACACCTCGCTGAGAAATGGGCTGCTGGTATTTTTTTTCCTGGTCCTCCCACTCCTTATAGCTGCTGCTCTGGCATTTGCAAAAAGAGACAGGCTGAAGCGATGCTATAGAAGATTAATGTCACGCTGCCATTCGTAAGTATAGTCTCCTTTTTACCTTCCCCTCTGCCCTTTCGGAGGAGTCCATAGACGTTTGTTTACACAGCTCAATGCCGAAGTGTGGGGGCATATTCCGGTCCCAGGCAAAGGGCCCTGCATGAAATGATGCATGTAGCTTGCCCAGGGCAATGACAGAAAAGATAAATTCATCTTAAATTGAGGGAGCAGAGAACTTTCTTTTTACCATTATGTTTGTTGTCATGCATTCGTGATGGGTTTTTTATTTTTGGGTCCCATCTTTGATATAAAGTGGCAAAATGAAGCTGTCACAGTCTGAAACAGAAAAAGGGTTATGTTGTTTATTAGATGCGTGGCAACTGCTATCTTCCTGACATTTGATATGTGCTAAGATGGTATAAATCCATCTAACGGGTTTGAAGTGCTTGGATTCATAGCCTGCATAGTCATTCTGTCAAGGTGATATGCTCCCCTGGTCCATGTCACCTGCATTTCAGGTCACTTCAGTCACCACCTCCGAGAACAGAAACCGAACCGAGAGACTACCACCACCGAGGCTTCTCACACGGCATGCCTTACACTCCAAGAGGTGTTCCTGTGGTAGGGATGATCCACTTTCCATTACTTTATTTGCTATCTGTTACTCTAAAGTAATAGATGAAGGCAGTTTATATAATTTTTGCCCTAATAAAAGCTTCAAAGTTACTTTATGTTTTCATTTCCGCAAATCGGGTTTTCTGTTTGCTAAGAGGCAAAGAGAAGAATTATTTCCTAAGTGTGTATGGGGAACTCCTCAGTTTCCTGCTGTTGAAGCGTTTTCCCGGGCCGTGCGTGCCTTGGCAAGCAGTTTACCTGCTTTGCTGCCCCTTCCCCTGGCACTGAACCCCCCGCCCCACCCGAGGAGGGGAGCAGTCCCTGCCAGCTCCCCAGCCCCACTCCTCTGCAGAGCAGTTTTCTCTCTGAATGCAGTAACTAGCCAAAGCGCACTTGCAGAACAAATCAAATGCTTGCCGTGATCAGCCTTTCTGTTTTTTCTAAAATACAGTACTTTACAGGCTGCTGTTGCTTCTTTCTACTGAGTTTCTCAGAAGGAAAGAGCAACTCTGACGCTTCCAGGTTTGTTTGCAAGTGATCTTAAATCTCTCTTAACTAATGAAACAAATATTTGGGTTCCCTAAGTGCAAATGTGTGAACGTTCTCATTATGTTTTCTTTGTAGGATATGGAACCAAATACTTTTCCTGTCCCATCTTACCCAGTTAACCAGCATCCTCAGCAGGCTTACCACCAGTCTTACTACCCGTCTCCGCAATACCAGGCACCGCAGACGCAGAAGATGCCGGCAAGGTTGGTCGAGTTACTGCGAATAACTATTGGCAGTTGCGCTGATGTATAAGGATTGTCATTGCCTTCATCTCTGTCAGCATTAGGGTATTTCATCACATCTTATACGCAAGCAGGGCTGACTTTTTATTGAAAGAAGTTTCTCCTTCGTTTCGCTCTGTGGAACTGAAGTGCTATTACCCACAGCATTCATTTTACACACTGTCACGGCCGCTTTTTGATTAACAGGTTCCAGAATGCTTTTCTGGGGCCAGATTAGCCTGGCATACAGGTGAATAAAACGCTTCTCAAAATAGGCAGTTTAAAAAGAAATTGGTCAAAAATCTGTCATTTCGCTGATTCATGAACGTTATTGCCAAGTACAGGATCATTTCTCATTAACTTTGAACAGAAAGTTTTCCTTTATTTTTCATTTTACTTTTTAATTGTATCTCTAAGATGTAATGCCTATGTCATAAAACATGCGCATCCAGAAAGCGCAAGGTATCGAGAGGGAGTGCTTCAAAATAGCTTGTGTTGGTGGGAAACTCGTGGGGGTCTTTAAATTACTTTGGAAAAAATGGTGTGTTAACAAACTGGGGATCCCTGAGGATCTCAGGCAATGGAAAGCAGAGTGCATGCTTTCCACCATGGCGTGGTCGAAATGGGTGTTCGGCGTGGAAGCTGAGATTGGGAGAAGCTGCGTAGCTGGCCGGGGACAGCCTCCGCAGTGGCCGCGGGGCTGGTGCCAGGCAGGAGGGACGCGCAGGGTGGATGTTCTCACCTGAACTGACGACAGCTTCTCTGTCCCCTTGTAGGCCACCACCTCCACAACGGAAGTGTGCACCTCAGGGACCTCCTCCGTCACAGCAAAAATGTTTACCTCAGGGACAGTATTTTCCTTCTCGACCGGCACCTTTGCCTCCCAAATAGCTTTGGGCTTCTTCGGGGCCTTCATGTGAGCTGACCTGTTCACTGAGACAGAGCTGAAATGGCAGTTCCCCTTCTCGCATTGAGCGGCCCGTGGAAATCCCGGAAAGCCTTCTGCAGCCTGGGATAAGGCGAAAGAGATATTGAAACGCGGAATGTAAAACTTTAAACTAAATACCTCTACCAAAGCTACAGGAACTGAAAACATCTAACCCATTCTTAGATCCGTCTGAGTAGTGTGGCTTTGTGACCGGCCGCAGGGCTGTCCAGCTGCAAGCGGAGCAGCCTGCAGTTAAATAATCTTTAAAGTACAGCACTTGGGAGTTGCTTCTGGTTTCCCCAATTCTGCCACGAGCCCTAATAATGAAATTGTCTGGTTTGTTGTTGTCTTTCTAAATGTACAGTGAAGAATTGAAGTGACCCATGTCGTTTTCCAAACGAGGAAATCTGGCCGATTTAAAATAATTTTGCATGGACTGGAAAATGGTTTCCATTTATGCATAAATGGCACAAGTGAAATAAGGTATCAGTGTACTTTTTCAGAGGAAGATAAATATACTGTAAACATGTTTATGCATGTATATATGTTTATTGGTGTGTAATAATGCACTTAAATTCTTACTTTCATGCTGACTGACACCAAGCTGTGCTATATGAGCACTACGTTTAATAGTTTTAAATTAGTAATTGTGAGTTGGTAAATGAGAATCCTGTACTAATTTCCACTAATGTCATGAAGTACAAGGCAGGGAACTACCGGAGAGAGTCCAGCGGAGGCTACGGAGATGCTCAGGGACTGGA
>RSEF01000022.1:948770-977408 GCA_003993805.1 Himantopus leucocephalus
AAGGGTTCACCCAGGGCTGGGCTTATCTCTGAGCCCTCTGTTCCCTCCTGCTCCTGCCCCAGCACCCCCGTACCCCAGCACGGGGTGCCCCCCCACCCTGGGATGGGCAGGCTCCGTCCGCCTCTGCAGCGAGCCCCTGCGGGCCGTGCTGGTCCCTGGAGCTGCATCGGTGCAGGACCCCTTTGGCCATCCCGCTGCACCCAACCCGTGGGTGCGCAGGGGCCGCGGTCCCCTCTGCTCCCCCAAAGCAGCCGGCGCAGCCAGCCCGGCTCTCTCGACCCACCCACCAGCTCTAAGCCCCGTGACTTCTTCCCAGGCTTGGCACTGGCAGCACCACGTTTGCTGTGACCTGTCCCCCCCCTCAGCTGCCACCTGCCCACACCGCGATGCTCCGGGCCCCATTTCTCACAACCTCGCGCTGTTTTGCGAAGGACGATGGTGGCAGCATGTCCCCCTGGCCCAGCACTGCCCTGAAGCCTCTTCTTCAGGGGAGGGGGCTGCACTGCCTGAGCCTGTGCCTGCTTCTTGCACGGCTCCGTGGCCAGCTCTGCTGCCGCCAGATTTAACCCCTGGGCACATCTTCTCCCGCCTCCGTCCTGAGCTGCTCAGGAATCGGGGGAGAGAAGAGACGCAGCCTTGTGACACCGTGTGCTGCCAGTCTCTGCGTTTACAGCCCTCCCTCTCCCCTCTCTCCACCAAGACGGAGCTGCCGGCGCCCTACGGTCCCTGGATGGAGATTGCCCACGACCTGCCTCGGCTCATCACCAGCTGCCGGCTCCGCTCGCAAGTTCACCAGGTACCCGGGTTGTCTCTCCCGCCTCCGGAGCGCTCTCAAACCTTGCTCGGACACGGCAGCGTGTGCTGGACACACAGAAAAGCAACCCAACAGCCACGCCGTGTCCTCAGCGAGGCCGCGCAGGCAGTAGGACACCATGCGAGAGCAAAGCCTTGACATGGGCACAGCCGTAGCTCCCGCGGCAGGTCCCAGGGCGCAGCGGCCAGCCCAGGCTGCGAGAGCTGCAGCGTGGCCTGCGGTGGCAGGGGAAACCCTCTAGATGTCACGAGAGCCACAGCTCGTCCCGGCCACGCTCCACAGCGCGGAGCTCGGATGCTCCAGGAGCCCCCCCCGGCCCCGGGAGGGGGATGCCTTTTTGAGTAAAATCCTGCATTTTACTGTCAGTGCTCACAAGCCGGGAACAGCACGTCAGCAACAACTCCTGCGGGGGTGGGAGGGAACAGAGGGCTTTGGGGAGAGGGCGAGGGTCTCTCCCCGGCTGGCGGGGGATTCCCCCACCACGGGGGGGGCCCTTGGCGTCGCCTGCGGTGCCCCCTGCTCCCCAGGGACTCTCTGGCAGATGCCGCAGCTGAGCACCCGGCACCTCCGAGGGCGCGAGGAGCTGCACTTGGCACATCTGGTGCTCAGCTTCATCACGATGGGCTACCTCTGGCAGGAGGGCGAGGAGGGCACCGTCAAGGTAAGCAGGTGCCCTCCTGCCAGGTGGAGCAGGTTCACCTCCTCCTTGGGATCTGGGGGATGATGCCGCTCCCCCGGGACTCATCCCATGGAGCCAAGTCCCTTTCCTGAGGCCGCAGCAGGAGCGTGACCCCTCCTGCCTGGCCCGGGCACCTTTCACCAGCCTGACAGTGTCCCCATCTTCTGTGCTTTGTGTCCTTCAGGTCCTGCCCCGAAACCTCGCCGTCCCCTTCTGGGAGGTCTCGCAGGCCCTCGGCCTCCCCCCGATCCTCAGCCATGCGGACTTTGTGTTGGCCAACTGGAGGAGGAAGGACCCCAAAGGGTAAGCGGGCAAACGCCGGCAGACCCAGCGTGGCTCCTCCCGCGGTCGGGGCAGCACTGATGAGCCCCAGCAGGTCCCGTCCAGCGCAGTGGGGACAAACGGTCCCCAAACTGCTCCTGTTCTGCCAAAAACCCCTGGAACCCCACCTGGGGGGGGGGTGTCTCACGGGGAAGGTCCGGGGAAGGGTCTCGCCGGTTTGGGGGGGGGGAGCGGCGCTCGCTGGGGCTGCAGCGCTGCAAGACATGGCTGCAGTCATGGGCACCCCGTGGGGAACTGGGTGTCTCCGGGACCGTCCTCCCCCAGGGAACGGCGCTTCCCACGGGCCAGAGACTCATTTGTCTCCCGTGGAGCACAGTCCGTTGCTGAAATGGTTTATAATGTCTCTTTTTCTCTCTTCTTTTCTTGTGCATTTGTTGGCAATAACCAAAATGCCTTCAGCCCTCTGGAAATCGAGTAAGTATTTAAGATGCTTATTTATTTTCTAACAGCATTAGTTTTGTTTGAATTGGCTTAGCGCTCCAGCACTGCGGGGCTCTGCTTAGGTTCAACCTATCTCTTGATGTATGAGCACAACAAAACCAGCTCAGTCTTTGGCACGCAAATGCCACTGCAACAACAGCAAAGTGCCGTGACTGCGGCTGAACCGCGGGCTGCTCGAGTCCAGGCAGAGCCTGGCCACCATGGGCCAGACTTTTAGCCCCGCAAGTCCACGGGGAGGGTCACACATCCCTCAGAAGCAGAGCAGCCCCCCTCCCCGTTTGCTTGGCCCTGCCCGCGGTGCAGGTAAGAGGATTCGTCGCCGGGAGGGTTTCGCACCGAGGGCTCAACGTGTCCTGGGGCGCGTGGGGAAACCCCCACCAAGTGCCCTCCTAACCCCCACACGCTCGGCCGCTCCGCCGGTCGCCCCTGCAGGAACCTGGACACCATCATCTCGCTGCCCGGGGGAGAGAGCCTGCGAGGCTTCATCCTCGTCACCCTCCTGGTAGAGAAGGCGGCCGTGCCTGGGATTAAGGTAGGGCACCGCTCTGGGAGCCAGCCAGGATGCCCGTGCCTTCCCTCCACAGCTCTTTGCTCACCTGGAAAGCGCCCGCGGGTGCCCACGAGGTGTGCCCGTCCCCTGCACACTTGCGCGAAGGCTCGGGCAAGGGCAGAGCTGGCACGGGTGGCAGCGGGTATCCAAAACCGCTGCACACTGACATCCCAGCCCCCTCTACGCTTTGTCCTCTCCCCCTCTCCTCTCCTCTCGCAGGCAATCGTTCAGGCCGTTCGTGCCGTCCTGCAGCGCGACGAGGAGACCCTGCACAAAGCCCTGCAGGAGCTGGCGGAGGCCATCGGGGACATGAGCAAGGCTTTGAGACGGATGCACGGTAACAGCGGCCTCCAGCCGGAGGGCAGCTCTGTCCTCACACCGCTCTGCACGCTTTAGTGTGAATGTGCTTGTGCTTGGCCCACAAAGCCTCTCCGGAGCGATGGAGCGGGAGGAAGCGGGAACAATTCGGGGGAAGCTCGGTGCTCCCAGGGTGATACCTGGGGTCTCAGCACCCGAACGGGCCCAGGGGAAAAGCGTGGGGTGCTTTCGGGCTGAGCAGCGCCGAGCGCGGGTGCTGTGCTGCCCACAGCGGTGCCCCAAGGAGCACGGCCGGGGGGGGCCCACTGCGGGGAGGGGGCACCAGCACCGCGCAGCGCCCGGCCCTCCTCTGAGCACAGCTTCGGGTCGCCTTGGCTGCGGCAGGGGGACGCGCTGCCACGTGGGAAACGCCGATGCGGAGGGAAGTAATTGCCTTTTGCCTTCAGTAACATCTATGATCTGATTTCCTCCTAGATTATGTGGATCCAGCAGTATTTTATGCTGTGATCCGGATTTTTCTCTCCGGGTAAGTGCGCTGCGTTTCCCTCCAGAGCCAGCACACGGGCAGCTCCCGGGGCGGGGGGGAGCAGGGGATGCGCTGCGAAGGGGCAGGGAAGGAACCGGCGCTGTGTCCGGCAGCGGTGGCCCCGAGGGCGATGCGGTCCTGTCCCCTCGAGGGAGGGAGTTCTGTTGATCCGCTGGAGCCGCTGGGCAAGGGCCGGGGTCTGTGTCCCCCCACCTTTCTCTCCATCCCCCACTTGAGCTTAACCCCCGATGTCTCCGCGCCACAACAGCCATAACTGCAGAAACAAATCATTCCTGCTCTTGGCCCCAACAGTTTTGACAGGAGAAGATGTATTTCTCTTTACTTCACACACGGTGCACACAAAGCTACAAAACCGAGTGGGGTCCCTTCACTCTGCGTGTTAAGGAGACATCCATAACCAGCCTCTCGCTGGTGCTGCATTGCAATTCCATTCATTAAAAAAACAATCCCCCCCAAAATACTGAAAAAAGTCAGTTGGGCGAGGCAGGAACACGGCCGTGAGAGCCTGCGCTGCGCGTTTGCCGCCCCTCATCTTCCCCGCGGGGCCGCGAGCATCCGCAGCTGCTCCGCTGCCGGGCTTCTCAGGGGGGGTTCTATTTTTGTTTCTCTTCAGCGGATCTCAGCATTCCTAAGCCAAAAGGCTCCATGCATCCTGATTAGGTTTCTCTCATTTTTTATCCAAGCTGACCTCGTCTTGATGGTCATCAGCCTGGAAAAACATGCCTTTTAAATTCCCTTCTGCTTATAAGAACTTCCCACTAGTAAAGGTTACTATAAATACATCCTGGGAGAGCTAAAAATATTACGGTATTTGATAATTAATCTATTTTCTCTGCATTTTGTGCAAAATCTGCTCCAGCAGTCAAACAGCCAGCACCGAAAGCTTCATGAAACGGTGCATTCTTCAGAAGGTCAAGAGCTATTTTTGTGCCAGGCACATTCTCTCTCCGAAATTATAAGTCCCCTTTCCATTTGTGAGCGAGCATTTATCTGGTTTTGCCCAGCAGGCGGATAAAGGCGGATGACAGGAGCTGTGAGTTAATGGTACATGGGGGGGGGCACCGACGCTGCCCGGTGCCTGGGCTGGCTGAGGACGAGCAGCTTTACGAGGGGGAGGAAATCACATTACAGACTTGTTCTCTGCTGAAATAAATAAAGGCAGGCTGTCCTGCGCTGCCTTTACAGACATCATCTCAAGAGTAACAAGAACAGACAAAAATCCAAAGTACAAACTTTGGAAGAGCGTTTGGGCGACTCTATCTGCCGCAGAGGCCACCCGCCTTCTCCTCACGGCCACCAGCATTTCAGGGAATTAATAGGTTAGACGCTGCTGTCTTACTCTTCCCAGCCAAGGCACCCCCCCCCCTCTTGCACACCCAAAGCCGCTCTGCGGGTGCCAACCTCCACGCGGCGCCAGCCCGAGGCAGGCCCCGAGTCGGAGATGGCAGTGCAGCGCCGGCACGGGGCAGCTTGTCCTGGCACCGCGCCGCGGGGAGCTCACCGGTGCGCGGCCGTCCCATAGAACGATCCCTAGCTCGTAGGCAAAGGATAATTAAGGATTTCTCCCTGCACCCGCGACCTTGTCCTGCGCCTCGACACGGTGTTTGCTTTCCAAGTTTATCTCGCGTCTGGGGACAGCTGCCAAGGCTGAGCGAGGGGGAGGAGATCCATGGGCCGGGTCAGGAAGGTCTCGCTCAATCTTGCCAGCCCCGGGTCCCGTCTCGCAGCCCCCCCCCGTTACCAGCCGCCCCGCGGCCGCTGCCGCCTGACTGCCGCGTCTTCCCTCAGCTGGAAGGATAACCCCGCCATGCCGGCCGGGCTGATATACGAAGGTGTGTCTGACGAGCCCATGGCATACTCGGGAGGGAGCGCGGCACAGAGCACCGTCCTTCACGCTTTTGACGAGCTCCTGGGGATTCGCCACAGCGAGGAGAGCAGTAAGTCACACACTTTTCCTTTTTCCTGAGCAAATAATGGGCGAGGGAAGAACCGAGCCAGAGCGATGCCCGTGGCTGTGCCCGGATCTGCCAGTCGACAGGACACGCACCCATCTCACCCTTGCAAAACCCTCGTGGAGCCCGGCTGGGACAGGGCTCTGCCCAGTTCGTTAGGGAGGAAGTCTATAAACGAGGCTCTGGCAGGCACTTCCTCGCTGCTATAAATTCCCAGATGGACAGGCTTTGCTTTTCACGTGTCAACTTTTTACCGAGGTTATATATGGGATCAGAGAGGAGGGAGCAGAGCGCGCCAGCATTCTGCCAGTAATTTAGCTCATCCATTCACATGCCTTCACATTAGTCTGCACCACAACAGAATGTATTTATCAGAAATTAGCAAAACCACTTTAATAGCAAAACACCCCCCCCCCCCCCCCCACACNAACAACCTGAACCCGAAAGGCTGAGAGCAAGGGCTAAAACCTGCCTTTTAGGGCAACCCTAACAGAGCATTGACCTAATATGGGTTTTCTTTCCCAATTAATTGGAGGCACCAAGACAGCACGTGGAGGGCAGGAGGCTGCGCAGGCTGCTGGTGCCACCCAGCGCCGTGGTCCCTGCAGACCAGAGCTCCCACCCAGCCTCTCTCCAAGAGCTTCAGCTGCTTTAACCCACTCGCCCACAACTTATTTCTTCCTTTGCTGGTGTCTTGCAGCCGCCTTCCTGCACAGGATGAGGGGCTACATGCCCCCGCCCCACAGAGCCTTCGTGGAGGAGATCCAGCGTGCCCCCTCCCTGAAGCAGCACGTCCTCTCCTCCGGAGACGCGCGGCTCTGCGCGGCTTTCAACCAGTGCGTCTCTGCGCTGGCAGACTTCAGGTCCTGCCACATCACCATCGTCACCAAGTACATCACCGTCGCAGCAGCCAAAGCCAAAGCCAAGGCCGGGGGGGCAGAGCCGGGCGGCAGAGCTGGCCCCTCTGCGGGGAAGCCCCCGTCTGCGCTGGAGGCCAAAGGGACCGGCGGGTCCCACATCTTCAGCTTCCTGAAAAGTGTCAGGGACACCACCAGGGAAGGGACGATAAGTGCCTGACTTGCCCTGAGGCACTGCTCAAAGCTGGTGCAGGAGCCCAAACTGCTCCGGTGCGTCTGTGGCGCACGAGCCAAAATCTGACCGCAGTGACCGTCACTGAAAACCTGCTCTCAGCAGCCCCCTTCCCGCTCATGCACGCCGGGGACATGGGGAACACGCTCTGGGTTGTCGAGGGAGGAGAGCACTGCTGCTGATAACCCCCGAAAGGCACACAGTGAGCTCAGCACCCTTCCACGGCACCGGGATGGGCACAGCACCCTTCCACGGCACCGGGAAGGGCACAGCACCCTCCCACGGCAGCGGGCAGCGCCGTGTCCCCCCCAGCCCTGCTTGCTGCCCCCCCCAGGCTGCTCCCCGGGGGTCGGGGCTGCCGGCGCTGCGGAGGTGCGTCCCGCCGTGAGCCCAAACCAGGAGGGGGTTACAGGGACTAATAAAGCAGCGGTTCCCACGCCCAGCCGCGCTGCCGGCCCCTGTGTCCGTCGCGAAGCCGCGTCCCCGGCCGGCCCATCGCGACATCCCAGCGCTGCTCCATCGCGAGGTGGCGGCAGAAACCCGCTTTTGGCTCCGCCGCCGCCGGGCTCCCTCGCAGCGGAGGAACCGGGGGAGGGGGGGGGCAGGTAACGCCAAACACTAGTGGGGATCTGGGAGGGCTGCGGGGGGCAGAGGGGCGCAAGACGGGGCTTCCCTGCGCCCCACAGCCTTTGGCACACAGGCGCGGCTCCTCAGCCCCCCCCCAACCAGCCCCGTCATTGTAACGCCCGCACACGACGCGTTTCTCGTGTGCCCGGGCTGCCAGGCCCACGCGGGTCCCACAGTTGGCAATTCTCACCAAACCTTCCAGCCTCATCTGGTACTTGGGCTGGTGACGGCAAGAGTCCCGGCTGACAGTCGGACTCGGGGTGTCCCAGCATTTCGCTATTACTTGTTCCTGTACAAGGCAGTTCTGTCTGCTGAAGTGCCCGCTGCCGGTTTGAGTAACAGGCAGAGATCTTACGGAGCTGCCTCTGTCTTACATAGCTGCGTCTGCAGCGGGACCGCAGTTACTCACAGGGGAAGTCTGCTGACAAACACCAACTCTGCAGTCATGGCAATGATGCTGCAGTTGCTCAAACCCAGACGAGAGGGGAAAGTGGACGGGAGAAGTGAGCAGAGCATGTGGGAAATGCGTAGGGTGCCAAGGAGGCTGCTGTTGGCTCGGAGCTGCTGCATCAGGGCATATGGTTTTACTCTCCATTGGCAGCTTCATTGCGGCTCCCGATTTATTAAGGGCTCAGGATGTCACAGGGGCCAAGCTGCAACATCTGGGCACACGCGGGGTTCACTTTCTGATGTCTCAGTGAGCAATGCTGTGGCAGGGGACACGGGGACACACGGTTTCCTCAGCCAGCATGGGAAAAATGCCTCGGACAAACCCGTGGTCCTCACCAGGTATCTGCAGCAGACCAACACCCGGCCCGATGCCAAGTCCAGCCCAGGACCTAAGACACAGGCTGCTACGATACAGACACCGCAGCAGATGAAGCAAGACCAGCAAACAGCCCCGCCGCTCAGGGCTCCCCCCTGCTCCCCGTGCATCGCTCCTTGCCCCAGCCTGCAGCACTGGGATGGGTGGGCAGACCTTTGCACCAAGAGCAGTGCTAAAGCTTTCTTCCTAATGCCAGGTGCCCTTTTACAGCGAGACAGCACCCCCAAATTCCTTGGAATCGGCTTCTTTAGGGAAATCAGGCCATATGCCTGTGTGTTTTGCCTGCCCAGGTTCTGCTGGCACAGCCACCCGAGACAGGCTTCGCGCCCAATCAGTGTCTCGCTGCAAAAATAGCTCTGGCACTGCCACTTCTCCCGCACTATCGGAAGAAAGTCAAGGTCCTTTGAAATGAGGTTTCATTCCCATAAGGGCAACAAAAACCTCAGCACACGGCAGCTTGAATTGTTAAAGCTCCTTGCTAAATTTTATTTTGTGCCCTCTTTTGAAAGGCAGTCTTAAAACTGGGGCTTAGGAGAGATATCTTCGGTAAACAACCTATGGGAACATGTCAGCACCTTTAAATCTTTGCCTGGCAGCCCTCATTCCGCTCCATCTTTGTTTCTGAATAGCTGCTGCATATTTTATGTAGGAAATATTTCATTCTGATGATTGTCTTGGTCTATTACATTTCAGACCATTTCAGGAAAACAGCAAATTTAGAGGGGGGAAAAAAAAGATTGGTCTGGCCAAATGAAAAATCCTGTCTGGGCTCACGGGGAGCTGGCGCGGGCTGGCACCGCAGCAGGGACGAGCGGGTTCCGTGCGCGCAGTGACATGCCCGACCCCACGCTGGCCAGCAGCGATGCCGGTGCCAGGAAGGGGCAAAGGGCCCCGGGGGGGTTCTGTTCCTGCTGCAAACGGTGGCAAAGCACCGGGGCCGTGCCCCACACACACTGCCCCTGCCCGGACCCCAGAATCACAGCAACGCTCCAACTCGGGAGGGAGGAGGGAGGATTTGTGCTGCCTTGGAAGGGAAAAAGGGAGCTGGGAAACCAGAGGAGAGATGGAGAGCCGAGGGGCGACCCGGCACTGGTGGGCACGCTCACCTTCAACACATTACTTTTGGGGGATGAGGAAGGTGCCTAAAAACTGCACAGAAACAGTCAGACCGCGGCGTTCCCAGGTCAGCAAACTACACAGCAAGGGCTCACCGCATTTGAGTTCAGTTTAGCAAATGCTTTGTGAGCGACACATCCAGCGACAGCACACGCATTAATCAGATACAGCTCCTTTAAAGCCAATTCAGGGAGGATCCTGCCGCACTCGCAGCACCCAGACAGTGATGCACAGGGATGCACAGACCCTTCCCGTCTTTTCCCTTGGCAGGCTGGGACAGCTGCTGCACGAGAGCTTTGATTTCTCTCTGTTTCCAAACCACTGCTGTCTAATATTGATCACAAGACACAGACATCTGAGGTCTCAGGTGCATTACAACTGGAAGCACATTGCATTTAAATAATTTACACCTATGCCTAAAAATGCCACACTATGTTTGAGAATAACACGGTGCTTGGCATTCATTCTGCATGCCGCAAAGGAACCGCACTGCGATGGACTGCCCACAGCCACGCGGCGAGATGGGTCTGTGGACCCGCGGTCCCGCTCTGCTCTGAAGGGTTTGTTTGGGCAGGCACTGGGGGAGCCTGGGACAAGCCCAGCCGCAGTTCTCCATCACCTCTACGGAGCCACAGGCGTAGCAGCAATGTTCGGTCTCTGCTGCTCTGGTCCCCTGCGCCCAGTTTGAGCCCACAGCCGTTCCCCAGGCAGCACCCAGCCCTCGCGGGGTGGCACTGCCTTTCTGCCACCGACAGCGATATGACAAGCAAAGGAAATTTGGAAAGCGGGCTGTGGCTGTGTCACAGACGCCAGCTGGGACAAGCTGAGCCCGCGGGACGCCCGAGACAGCCGGCAATGGGATGGGCAGGGTTAAGCCCATTTCTGCCGCTCTGTATTAAAGTGAATGTTTTTTCAGCAAGAGGAAAACAGCAAAAGAGCAGATGCCCCTTTCAGAGCTGCTGCCCCCAGACCTCAGCTCCCAGAGGCACTTCTCCGCAGTTGGGGCCCACGGCAGCGCGTGCTGGGACGGCACTACCTGCCCAGGCTCCACACGAACACGAACGGGATTTTGCATCACCTCCCGAACCCGGCAGCATCCTCCGGGCCAGCCGGGACAGACGCCTGCCGGGGAGCTGATGTAAAACCAAGAGGGATGTCGCAGCCCTCGGCCACAACCAGAGCAGCAGCTACAGACCTGAATTAGCGCCACCCACACAGAAAACTATCTTATCACTGCAAACAGAGGCGCTGCCCCCGCAGCGCTGATGCACACATTTCCATTGCGAATCTGCAGCTCGGGAGCCGCCCGGCAGCCCTGGCACGGCACTCCCAGCCCCGCTCTGGGGTGTCCACCTTCTTCTTGACACCTCGTCACCCCCGTTGATTAAGCAGAGATTTCCCCCGTGATGTCTGCTGGTCGGACCCGTGTGATGGAGAAGGCAGCCCGGTGCGCACCCAAGGTGGCGGGAGGAGACCTCTCCTGGGCACACCTGCGATGCCACCAAAGCTCACAAAAGAGCCCTGGTTGGCCCCAGGACCTGCCCGTAGCCCTGAAGCCAGCCCTGCCTGCCGGGCTCCCCTCCGCTCCCTGTGCCGTGCCCAGCCCGGCGGCCGCCATCCCACCCACGCTGCTTGCTCAGACTTTCCGTCCTTCTCCTCAACTGCTTTGGCCTCTGGCTCCCTCCTCGCCTTGCCCGCGTCTCATCCAGGTCACCTTCCGCCGCAGCAAATCTGGGCAAAAGCTCCTGGGATGCCTCTGGGCGCTCGCAGCCGCTCTCCGGGCGGCCGGGCTGCTGCCCCGCTCCCCAGGGCGTCTCACGGCCCCCGGGCAGACACAGCCGAGCGCTTTGCTGTGACTCCTGCTACCGCTTTTGTCCCCATGAATATTTGAAATCGAACAAGAATACAAACATTTGTATTCCAGACACTTCCCAACCCCGACCTTATTTATCATACTTGGCTCTGCTCCTGGAACTGGGGCCAGAAGAGGCTCCGAACGATTTAGGTTATTTAACATGCTGTGCATAGATCAATCTCGCTCTCCCCTCCAGCCACAGGTTTCCCTTTGTGGTTTGCTGCACACTTATTATGTCCATCAATATCCAAGTAATTAAAATCCCCCATTATCCGGGTCCTGGCTGCCTTACGAGCTCCTCATAAGCTATAAAACATTTCACGGTCAACTTTCCTTAAGTGCCCGGGAGGTCTGCAGCCCCACCTCGGGATCCCTGGCTGCTGATACAGCCCTGAAGGTCCCGTCTCAGCCGCCGCCTGCTCCAGCCCGCAGTGTGTCTGCCAGGATTGCTCATTTCTATCCTCAGCTTTCTCTATCCGCTGGAATTTTGCCCTGCTGCACAGCCGCTCACTGTACCCTGGAAAAGAACGAGCCCCCAAAGCTGTCACACCGGCAGCCCCGGCTGTCCCCGCATCGCGGTCAGGGACCGTTCCGGGGCTCTTCTGGAGAGACGCCGGCCGGGGCGGCCGCTCACACTGCCCTTCACGCCTGAGCTCAAGCCACCCGCAGCCCACCAGTGGCCACCGACTGTCCCGGCCAGCATGTTGCTCTGGGCACGGATGTTACAGCACACCAGGCAGGGCGAGCGGCGCACACAGCCCCGACAGCACGCCTGCGATGGACACGGACCCGTGGGGACAACATCTCTGGACAAGTGCTTCCCTCCCAGTCGGGCTCTCCTCTCCTGCACGGCTTGGCCACAGGTCTCAAAGCAATTTATTAATAACAAGCAAGTTTGCTTTGCAGTTCCGCCTTGGGAGGGAGAGGAGGGCACAGAAAGTAATTGCCTTCACCTTCTTTCTGGCACTGCCGCTTGCCCAAGGCCCGGCGTCGCATCGGGCGTGCGCCTTGAGCACCGCATCCCTCTGAACGCACCACCTGGCAAAAGCACAAGAAACGCAGAGGGCTTTATCTCTGCTCGGGGGATTACTCACCTTGGCAGCAGTGACTGCAGTCCAGATCTGATTAAGGGACATGACTCAAGCCAAGAAGTGCTAATTACAGCACAGAAGGAGGAGGAGAGAGGAGCTGCTAAATTACACCTAATATGGAAGGGGAGTTAGAACAGATTGAAAAGCCATCGCTACAGAGAGGATGAACACGGGGCTGTCCCAGCCCAGGGCCACGGGCACCGCTGTGCTGGGGACACGCCGGACGCAGTGCCCTGAGGCAGCCACAGACATTCTTGCCAAAGTTTTTTTTTTTGTTCTGCAGTTTGCATCATCCTGTTCCACCTGCTGCATCGCTCCTTTTGTAGGCTGGTTGCCCAAGCGGCCCTGGGACCTGCCACCCCAAGCCCGACAAACCTCGGACGAACTCGTGCTCAGGGAAGGAACAGGATCATTTCTGCTCCCTGTGCGACCTCCAGTAAACCTCTGGAGTTCTCCTGTCATTGGCTTTAGACCTGTCTTAGACCAGGCGAGCGGCTCTGCTAACGGCACGAGGATCCCTCCCCTGCTCTGCTCTGCTCCGTCCGTGCGGGCTGCGTTCACGCTCTCCATCACCTCTGTAGCTGCCTCCGTTCGCTGAATCCTAACGCTTTCCCCTCTTTTGCTGGCTCGTTGCTGCAGCGTGTGATCAGTACAGCTGCAGTGGCAGCGCTGCAGTGGCGCTGGGGCGAAGCGACAAGGGATGCGTGCCCGGGGCTGGCACACACAGCCGCAGGCTCGCTCACTGCAGCTCCCGGCACCTTACGTTCCTGCCTGCTGGGAGCTAAAAGGGCAGCGGGGCCGGCGTCAGAGAAGTGCTGGTCATGTTTTCCCACAGCCGGCCGGTGCTGGGAAACAGACCGGTGCAAAGCGAGTCACCAGATGGAAGGACACCCGGAGCCCTTTGGGAAAGGGCTTTACCTCAAGCGCTGAAGTCCCCGATATGTGGCCGGCATTTATAAACCATTGTGCTCTTAATGCTGTTTGGAAATAAAAGGAACCAGAGACTGAAACAGTAGCATTAGAATAAAAACAGCTTTGCACGGGGCAAACGCAGTCTGGAAACAAGCCCAAGACAGGTCTTGACAAAGGCCTTTGCCCTACGAACACCGCAGTAACCGCACGCCGCTGCTGCAGCCCCCGGTGCCCGCAGCGCTGCACCGAGCCCTCCGCCGCAACTCCCGTGTCCCAGCCGGCAGCCGGGGATTTATGGGTTTCTGGGACACAGCAGAAACCACCCTCCTGCTCATAAAATGCACAGCAGAAATATCGTGCCCGGCAGGATACAGGACTGGGTTTGCAGCCTCGTCTTTGGGACACGTGCGCCCGGGTGAGAGGGGTTTGCCGTGCACCTTCCGCTCCTCCACAGACCAGGGGAGCATTAAAAATACATCACGGCTGTGGGCTAGAAACATCTTGTGTGTTCAGGGACAAGAAACCAGCACTGATTGCTTTAATCCCCCCTTCTGGGCACCCTTTCCTCTGCAGTGAAGGAGGGGAGGAGACAGTTCCCCCATCCCATCCCATCCCATCCCATCCCATCCCATCCCATCCCCCAGCTGGCTCGGCTCTCCTGGGCGGGCACGGCCACGCGCCGGCTGCCGGAGCAGCTCCGGGGCTGGTCACAGCCAGAGGAGGAGGATGATAAAACGCACAGGCTTTGAGTGCAAACTCTGGAGGCCGGGGCTGTCTCTTTCTGTATTTACCCAGAGCGCAGCACAGCGGGTTCCTGGCTTATGATGATGTGCTTGAGTAATTTGAATAATAAATACCATGAAGAAAGTGCATTATTATGAAATATGGGTTTTTCCAATAAATGAATCATGGCCATTATTTGCATGTATAATACCAAGAGGTTGTGTTTGGGACAGTTGGTGCTCTCTGGAGGGTCTGACACGAGGATTTGCAGTAAACCACCATCCCCGTCCTTTAGCTCACCTTCTACCACAGCTCCACCGGGTCCTCACTTTAGGATTCGAGGGGGTGATGCTGTTGGGGCAGACCCCGTTTCTGCAAACCTTTCCTCATGTGGAAAGCTGTGCCATGTTTGCCACGGGGGCCCGCTGGGGAGCGGTGCGGAGGTGATGTCCCCAAGGGCCCGACCCCAGCGCCAGCCATGGGGCACACGCTCCGTCGACCAGGGAAAAGCGGGCGGCCGGCTGGGAACCATTCCCCTAACGCTCGGAGCGGCCGCTCGCGCCAGCAGCCAGGGTTTAATCACGGCCGGCGCGGTGGCATGTCGCCTGTGCCACGCAGAGGAAGCGCTGCGTCTGCCCCAACGCCTGTTTGCAGAGTTAGTCACTGCGGCCCGCGGTTGCCAGCCCGGGTAAACACGGGCAAACAAAGGCGCTGGCGGTCCAGGCAGGCACGGCGAGCCCATGAGGCAATCCCTACCCGGCGTCCCAATGGCTCTGCCAAACCGATTTCTTAGAAAAAAATCAGAAAAAGGAAAAAAAGACAAGCCACTGCTATTATTGCAGTAAGAGGCTGTCTCATGCTGCGCTCCGCTGCTAAATATATTCTGTGTTTACTGTACGCAAGAACAGTAGGAAGCCTTCCGAAACAGCACCGGGGCTGCTCGGATTTATTTGGGCAATCAATCACGCCTGGCTTGAGCCATTTTTATACTGACACAAATGGAAAATATTTTCCTGGTTTAATTTCTACTGATCAAAGAAGTTTCCTCAACAGAGAGGAGCCCCGTGGCCCTGGGGGGAGAAGAAGTCCCTGAGGAAAGTATTCCGCCGAGGAGAGGCAGAGGCAGAGGCAGAGGCAGGGCAGAGCTCGCTCGCAGCGGGATGCCCCGGGAGCAGCCGGGGCGAGTCAGGACACGATCCCCGCAAGGCCAGGAGTGGTTAGCAGGGCGATTAATCCTTTTTCTTCCCAATTAATTTGCTGAACGAGAGACTTGGTGTTCACCCGCATGCTGGCCAAACGCAGCCCCTGAGAGCATCCCCAGGCCGTTGCTGCTGTGCGCTGGCGGCGATGCCGGGCTGGGCGCACTGCTCACGGTGACGAGACCTGGGAGCTCCGGGGGTGGACGGCGGCGCATGGCCAAGGGGCGATGGAGCACATGAGGGCAGGGGCCCAGGTCCGCTCCCGAGCATCCCTCCGTGGGGCAGCCCCCATCCGCCCCGTCCTGTCCCCGGCAGGCGGCTGTCTGAGGTTTGCTGATGCAGCGCTGCTTGCAAGGGGGGCAAGGGCTGTCCCCTCCGCCGCACCGGGATCCTCTCCCCCTGGCTGCTGCCATCACAAGAGAGACCTGCGGNTAAGATTTCCCTAAACAGCCTTGGGAAATGCTCCTTCCATGAACCTCATCGCGGCCGGAACTGATTCAGCTCTCTGCACAGAGAGGGTTCTGGAGATGAGCTCACCAGCCTCGTTAGTTTGACGTCACGCTCGGCCCTGTTTACTGATAGACAGCCTATTTTATTTTCATTTGCGCCTCACGCCAGAGCGGCGTACGCATCCCCGCCGCCCCACAGCATCCCCGCGCCCTGGCCCCTGCAGCGCGGCCGCTTGCAGCGTCAGCACACGCCGCTCACACAGCGACTCATGTCTCAAGGAGCAGCAGAGACCACCCACACTCCTGACAATACCCAAACCCTGAGTTTCCCTTTCCCCACCGCAGGGGCAGAACCGGCACTGCCCTCCCAGCCTTCACCTGCGCTGCTCCTGAAAACACAGGGCATTGCTCAGTTTTTCCTCCTCGATGCTTTCGCAGAGCAAAAGCGAGCGGCTCGGGGCAATCCGGGCACTCCAGTGCACTCAGATCAGCAGCGGCCGACCCACACAAGGGCTGTTCCGCCCGGTGGTCTCCATCTAAATGGCCCTTTCGTGTATCATGGAAAAAGCACGCAGCTCCACATGGGTGTTTTGGCCCATTGATTACACGCTGCGGCTGTGGCGGGGGCCGTGGGAGGTTGTGTCACACACAGCTCTGACGCCAGGCCTGGCAGGACGTCAGCAAGACCAAAAAACCCTTGTTTTGACCCATTTGTCTTTCAGGGTTTCTTATGTAAGAGAGAAGGGAGGGAAAGGGGGCACGGCTGGAAGCAGCATCAGGGCTCTCCATCCGCCTGTGAGATGCTTTGCGTGCTGGCCAGCCTCTGCCCGGTGGCCCGACCCGGCCCATGCCGGGGCCGCGGAGCAGTGACTGTGGGCACAGAGAAGTAACAGCCGCGGCTGCGCCCAGCGCTGCCACGGGAGCAGCCCCGGCACTGCCCCCCGCCACGCTCCTCCGCAGCACGCGGACCAGGTTTTGCAGCTCCGTGACCCGCAGTAAGGTGTCTGCTGGTGCACGTACAACAATTTCACCTAATAAATAAAGAGCATAACCTACATGAAGATTTGTAGCTAAGCGGTCAGGTTTATAAGACCTAATACACAGCTCGAGGCCTTTCTCTCCCCGGACGTCTTCCCAAGCCGGAGGAGCAGAGGGGGTCGGGGCCGGCTCCCGCTTCGCTCAGCGAGTCTCAGACGGACCCTCGTGACGGGGGGATTTCTCTCCCGAAGGAAGGCATAAAGAAATCTGATTTACTTCTCCTGGGCAGATGCTGACAACTCAGAGCACAAACTGCAAACCGGGCTGGTTTCTTAGTTTGATGCCGAACCTCTGGCTGATCAGAGCCGGAGCGGGAGTGTACAGCTCGTACACTCAATTAGCCGTCTGCTGATCAGCCGGCTTTCTGCCAGAGGGGCTACAAAGCACTTTTTACGGTACCTATACACATCCCCACAGCACCCTCTCTCTCCCCTTTCCTCCCCTCCTACACAGAGCTGAAATAAACTTGCAGCTCTGAAACTTCTTGTTTGTTTGAGCTGCCTGCATAAATAACCCCACGCAGACAGACCGAAATACCCATAAACCAGCGCTGACACTCGACAAGGATTCAAGGGCAGATCTGGAGAACAAAGACAAGGCTTCCTTGTAAACAAGGCATCGGTCACTTAGATTATACCAATTAGGCAACATGACTGTTGGGAAACATCTAGAACGCAGCGCTGCAAGAGCTGAACGAGAGAGACCGTCACTGGGCTGCGCCTGGGAGCCCTCGGTGGGTTTCCCACTCTGCGGCCGTGCGGAGCAGCTCCGTGCCCCGCTGCGCTCCCGGTGATTCAGGGATGGCAGGACGCTCCCTGGCCCCGGCACTGCCCGGCACGGACCTCGGCTGGGGTAGGCGACGCCGTCACGGCACCCAAAACTGCCAGCCTCGCCTCTGTCCCGGAGATAGGCTTTACAGCCCTGCCGGTGCTCTTCGGAGCGGGAGCTGACGTGCGCTGCAATTTGCTGGGGAAAACAACCACTGGCAGAAGTTCAGTAACCTGCTGTAACCCCATCAACAGCCGCAGCGCTCCGGGGAACAGCGCGAGCCCGGCTCCGGCAGCTGCGCGGGTCTCAAACCCCTGCAACGCCCGTGCAGCACGGCTCCTGTCCCCCCGAAGCACTGTGGGCACAGCCAGCCCCGGGTGAGCCCTGGAGGGGTCTGCAGCAGGGCCTCAGCATGCAAAACCCACCCCCCAAAAACCCTCACGCAACCCCCAGCCCCTGCGATTGGGGCGGCCGCCGCGGGCGCTGCCGCGGGCAGGGTGCGGGCAGGGCCCTGCGGGGCATTCGGGCTGCGGTGCCGCCCCGCTGACGGCAGCGGTGATGGGAGGAGGATGGCAGAAATTGCTTTTCTAGCAGCTACAAAGCTGTCGGGCCACCCTTGACGGGAGGGAGGCAAACACCATCTGTTTTCTCCGAGGAACTCTTTTGTTACTGGAGGAATGCACGGCAAGGCTGGCAGCACCGCGATTTCAAGCTAATCTCCCACACAATGTACATATCGGCTGATTTCCTGATAACTCCCCACAGGCGCAGGCTGGGTGTTTCCCTCAGCTCTGATTATCAGTTTTCTTCTCCCAGCGTTACTCGGTTACGTGTCCCCAAGCCCCGACTGCACGCTGCGACCAGATACGCGCTGCTTGTCCCCAAAACCACGCGCTACCTGTGCCACGTGCCCATTTTGCTTTGCCATGAGATTAAGGAACTGAAAACTAAATTTGTAGGTCTTCTGCTAGCACAGCCCGTCCCTCTGAACCAGGACCCGGCTCGGCTCCCTCCACACAACGTGGGCGCTTCTTTCCCCACCAGGGAAAATGCTCCTTAATTTGTTTGCGGGCGGCTCACAAACCAGCACTGCATTTTGTGAATCCGAACTGAAAACTGCCTCAAAGGTGTGAGGGGTCGGTCACAGCCCATGACCCAGAGCTGGGAAATAGCCTTATTGCTACCCAGCAATTCGTCCAGAGCAGGCAAATAAACAGCAGATGCAGATCAAAACGAGTTTTCAGGCTGAGCGCACTGGCGTGAAGGTGCCTTGCCTGTATAACTGACTCTCTCGCATCCCGGCACGGTCCCTCTGTTGGTTCCCAGCCACGCTGGACCGCTCGCAGAGTCACGGCATCACACAGAAGTCACCCAGGCTTTCCCCTGGGTCATGGTCCCGGGCAGACCACCAGCCCTGAGCCTTTGGTGAACCGCTGCCAAGCCCAGAATGTCCTCTGCACCGTCACAGCCTTTACGGGTACCGCCGATCAGCAGCTTAACGCCCCCCCGCACCCCTGCGCTGCCTCGCCGCTGCGCGTTGCCACCGTTCTGCCTCCCCCCGGCCGCTGTAGGACCCCCTGCCCAGCCCGTGGCACGCTGCGCCATGCCGATTTGCACGCTGCGGTGCCGACCCCCGTACACAGCCCTGGGCTGCCGCCGCTGCGGCTCCGGGGGGCACCAAAGGCCCCCAGAAGCCGGGGCAGGACAAAGGCACGCATCCTGTCTGCCACCCCTTTTGCGGCAGAGGAAGCGGCTGGGCAGAGATTAGAGCCCTGACGAGGGGGACACTTGAGCGCCGGTACGTGTGTCTGGTGCCGTTGCCCGTGGGCTGGGCCGCGACAATGACCCGCGCCAGCGCCGCGTCCCAGCCCCAAGGCAGGATTTCCCGTGAGCCCGTCCCCGCGGCAGCAGACAATGAACTGTCTGACAACTGGAGACGGCTCTGCCTTCACCCCTCTCCAGCGAGGGGGACTCGGGGACCTTCAGGAAGATCAAACAGGAAATTCAGCAGAGAAAGAAAAAGGTCGTTAGCGCTTGAAAGTCTAAACTTTCGTTGCCGTGCTCCGTCTTGCTGACTCGGGAGGAAGATGCTGAAGTCAGGATATTAAAATACTTTCCCTGGCCCCCGTGGACATAGCAGGACATGGTGGGCTGGTCTGCAAACGCAACGGGTACGTGCCATTTTGGGGCGCTGGTCCTGCCCGCACACGGCACCCATCTGACGGAGCAGCCCGGCTGCGGGGTCACCCCAGCCCCCCGCAGGGACCGGCTGGGCCCCCAGCAAACCCGCTCGCTTCCGCCCTGCCCGCGTGCATCGTTTGCCTGCCACCGCCTGCATCCCCGCTGAACACGGCTTGTCTTTTTTTAACAAGGCTTTCAGCTGTACCGCGCGCTCTGGCTGGCGATCTGCCACCAGCCGCTCTCGTAACTATCTCCCACGACAAGTGGGGAGCACCGCGGCCAGAGTTGCCCTTCGCAAGGCGGCTGCGGGAAGCCTCAAGCAACGGGAGAAGCCACCCGAGGCGTCCGTGGCCAGCCAGCCTCCCCCCCGTCCCAGCCTCTCCAGCCCCCGTGGAAGTGGACGTGTCCGCAGCTGAGCGTTGCTGAACGCAGGGCTTCTTTAGAAGGGTCCTGCCTTTTAAAAGCGCCAGAAGTTTCTGTTTCTGTTCTGTTTCTTAACGGGCATGATTTACTTACTGTGACTGGCTATTCATTATGTCCTGCACTGCATTATTAACTCGGTGATCGTACATTTAGCAGAGAATTTATGAGAAATGAGGAGACATTCATTATCAGTAATACCACAAACTTTACTCTTATATGGTCTCCCTGCACGGGGCGATGCTCGGCTCCCGCGGCTGAGCGGCAGCGGTGCCCCGGCCAGGCAGCTTCAGCGCCTCTCTGCTGCCTGTGCGGGACCGTGCTGGTCCCCGGAGCCCGAGGCCGCAGCCCCCCTCACTCAAGCCAGTCCAACCTGCACCCTCGGTGTCACCCACCAGGGACGGACCCACCCGCGGGGACACGCTGCCCGAAAGCCGCAGCAGGACCAGCGAGGGGCGAGGCGCTGTTGTCCCTTTGCACCCCGACACTTTTTACTGACTCCTCTTACTGCGCCGACATCAGGAAAACTGTTATTTTCTCTAACTCGTCCGCAGCCTGTGCTGCCCTTAGAAGGGCAAACTTCCCACCGGGTGCAGGACCGGCCCGGCTGTCGCCGGCTGCTGCCCGTTTTCCCATGTGTCGGCAGAAGAGATGTGCGGGCTACGGGCGAAGGAGAGGAGGTGCAGGGCGGAGGGAGCGCTGCGGAGAGCCGCTGGCTGCAGCCAAGTGACAGACGTCCGTAAAGAATACTGCTGCTCGCCTCGGCTGCAGCGCAGAATTCATGCCGTGCAGGCTATGCCTGATGTAACAATGCCTGCCTTTGCGGCCCCGAATCCAGCAGCTAATTTAGTTTTCATAGGTAGGATAAAGAAAAGTATTAAATAGACATTGTGCAATTTTTTTTCCCCATTAAAAACTTCTCTGATGGAATTTAACCGGCTTAATCGTGTCTTCTGTTGTCTGAAAACCAATAGCTTTTTTTCTGCTTTTTAGGCAGGCAGCTGTGGGAGCAGGACTGTCTGAGAAACATCTTTACTTTCCAGCAACTGAGCAGCAGCAGAACTGCCATTAACATGCATCCACTGGACTGCACATCTGAACTGGGGACCACAGGAGGAGTCACAGGGAACACGCACAGTCAAGTTCTTGGGTTTTGTCAGCAAAGGGCACTCAGCCTCCTGCCTTGAGATCTGGGACGAGCGTTCCCACATGCTCTACTGAAGAAACAACCACAGACAAAACCCCACCAACAACCAAACAAACAGCAAAGCCCAGGCGGAGCCTGCGCTGTGCAGAAAGAGGCACAGCAGGCACAGCTGGACGAGGCCGTAGGCAGGGAGCTTGGAGAGCCGGGGCAGGGGCGGCCATTCGCACGACCTGGATGGCTGACAAATTCCTGGGAACTCAGATTCCACGAGGAACACGATGAACCGGTTCCTCTTTGACCTTACAGCCATCCCGCAGCTGTGGCTGCTGCAGAGCACTCCGTCTCAGATACATTTCCCAGCAGAGAGCAAACAGAAGGAGCGGCATTTACGGCTCCCGAGAAGGGCAGCGATTCTCCAGCCTCCACGGCCGGCGGAAGCAGCGCAGGCTGCGAGCGAGCCAGAGGTCGAACACACATAGCGAGGGGAGGGATGGGAAGAGAAGGGATGCTCTGAGGCTCCTGGGCGTTTCAGATTCTCAGATTTGATATATGTTAAAGACAAAGCACAGACGTATATTTTTAAGGCAATCATTTCACTTTCCTCTCCTGCCCCAAAGCCTTCTCGACGCCCGTCCATAGGCTCAGTTTCCGAACGTTCCCATGGCTGGGAAGGGCTCCGCAGCACCAATGCTCTCCTGGGGACTGCTGCATCTTTCAGGACCAGCGCGGTGTTACAAGCCCTGCAGGCTTAGGCAGGCCAGGGAAAGGAAAGCTATGCAAAACATGCCCCAGCAAAATGCAAAGGCATCCCAGATTACCTTCTTTGGAGTGATTTTGGACAGTTACATAAACGCAGACAAAGTTCTCCGCGAGAGTTTGCGGGAAAGGCACCGGCTGTTCCAGCCACCCCTGCGGCAACGCGCAGCCCTGGCCTCCCGCCACCTCCCGCTGCCGCCGCTGCCATCACCCCGCAGGGGCCGGCGGCTTTCCCAGCCGGGAAAAGCTTGGCTGGGCGAGCCCGCTGCTCTGCCTGCCCCTCTCCTGCCCGCCTGCAGCTGGGATCCCCCGGCAATTCCCAGCTTGGAGCCGGCGATGCCTCCGGGTCTATCCAAACAGGTCTTGCGCTGCCGGCGGAGCACAGACCTGAGTCACGCTCCTTCCCGAACCTTTCCCTCCGACGGCTGCTTGCTCTGGTTGCGAGACCCGGAGGCTCGCTTTAGCCTACAATAACTGAGAAGCACTTCATGGCCAGGACCCGGGCGGAGATGCCTGCGGGGCACTGGGCACACTGGGCACGCTGCGCTGCCCCCGCCCCGAGAGCTGGGCACAATCCTGCCCGTGCCCCCCCCGTGCGGCTGGAGCACTCCAAACCCCACGTCGTCAGAGGCAGAGCGCAATTAGGGATGTGGCTGAGCTGCTCTGCAGAGGCGGTGGGGATAGGAATTAATCCTCCCATTAATGTGTGAAACAGAGCGTTTGCGTTTCACGAAGCAATTATACAGTAATAGCGGGAGAGCTATGATGGGAATCGCATCTTGTCTGAAGTTTCGCTCCAGTCCAACACATGAATAATTCCTCCTAGGCATTACTGGGAAAGCACTATTAAAAGACCGATATAAACAAAAATTACTGGAAAAAACAGATGAGGCATGTTTCATCTCTCAGTCAGAGTTGAACACAACTAAATTTATACAAAGTGGGCAGAGAAGCTCGAAGGGGCAAAGACATTTGTTACTGCTCAGTGCAAGATGAGCTCACAAGAAAACGCATGCTTCATCTTGGCAGCTTTCTGATGTCTTACTCCTAAAGCATCGGCTTTATTCTCGGTTTCCATGGCAGATACTTTTCTGAGCTTGTATCTTCCACAAATATTGCTAATTTATTCTCTCAGCCGTGTCTCTGCAAGTACCTGCAGAACGATTCCGTGGGCCATAGGAGCGGTGAACACCAGGCGTATGTTAACACGCCTCGGCTCTTGTGCGCGACCAGGGAACCCGGGCCTGGCAGAAGAAGGGCTCCTTTTCTGCAGCCACAAGATCACGCCTCGGCTCTTCTGGCACTCTTTTTTGCCCTAAGTACTCTGTATTATCTGTCCGGTGAAGCAAAGTACATTTAACATTCCGGTCAGGCTGTTTTACGGGCAGGTTTCCCCCCAGCAGCGCTTTCCCTCTGAGCAGGAGGGGACCCGCCGTGAGCGCGGTCCCTGTTCCTGCTGCTCCCCCCCCCCATTTCAGGTGAACGGGAGTCTATAAAACACGAGGCTCTTGCACCGGCAGAGACCCGGGAGCCAGCCGCATCATGCAGATCCTATTGTCAGGGTGGATTTACCAGCCCTGCAAATGTTGAGCCAACAGCGGCTGATGTGTAATTCTCACAAATTCGGCAAGACTGCAGCAAAGTGAGAGGCTTTTAAGCCTTTCTGGCAGAAGGAGAATCACAGGGTTTTGCAAAGTAGTTGTTTATACACTACAGCGCATAACAGCCACTACATACAAAAGAAATTCAGACAAGCTTGTACGAAGCAACCCGCACAATGACAGCGACACCGAACCGGCGGGAAACAATGGCCAACGCGTGCAGGGAGAGCTCATGCCGGTCACAACGGCGCGGAGCAAAGTCCCGGCAGCCGCGGGGAATGCCAGTGCTGGGGCGGGATGCGGGTGAACGCAGGGCACGGGCGGCGCCGGGGTGTGCCCGGCGCTCAGGGATGATTCCCCAGGTCCCAGATAGGGAAGCGGTCAAACACCGACACGCAGCCCACTGCCTCTCCGAAAGATAAAAGCCCGGCAAGCGCCGGCCAGCTGGAGGCTCAGCGGAGCCCGGATGGGGCTGGGACTGCCAGTCCTTCTGCGGACCAGGCTCTGTGCGTTGCCCGGGGAGCAACAGCTCACCATTAATCCTGTTCTCCGCTCTGTGCCGGCACAGACGCCGGGCACACGGACTTCAGGTGCTCTTACGTCTCCCGTGGCTCCTGCTGGCCACAGGAGAGGGGCTTTGCAGGGGCTGCGCTCAGACACATCCCCCCGCTCTGTCCGAAGGAATCGAAGCTTTACAGGGACTGTGGAAGGACAAGCAACTGGGCGATGTTACTTTGGATCTGCTCATCGCTGCGGTCAGAGATCCCCTCCACAGCTCTCCAGTAAACAAGGGAAACCCCCTGGGGCCGCTGGTCAAGCCAGCGTGAGGACAGAGGCTTTTTCTGGACTTCTTCAGTAAGGATGAGCAATAGGGGTCACCAACACAACCAGTAAACAAGCAGCTAATCTCCCAAACAGTGCCTCTGCAGCATCCGGCTGCTTTTAAGCCATTATCCAAAATACACTTATCTCTGGCTCCCTGGACTCGAGTGACTTTTGAACGCGCTGCCATTCTGGGCCAGATTCAGTCGTGCTCAGTAATACCGGATTTCTGAGCCCAGCAAGACGCTCCAGTGGCCAGCGCCGGCCCCTCCCAGGTAGCCATGCCCTGTCCATGGCCTCAGCGAGAGGGGGACACAGAATCACAGAATATCTGGAGTTGGAAGGGACTCACAAGGATCAGCGAGTCCAACTCCCTGCTCATCGCAGGACTGCCTCAAACTAAACCGTATGACTAAGAGCGAGTGCTCCCAGCCCAAGGGCTTGGCGTCGGCTGAGGGTGGGGTGGAGAGCACAAACTCTTTTGGAGCAGAGGAACTGCACCGGTGAGCTGGAAGTTAAAGAAAAAGGACACTCAAGGCAGGAGCAGGGCAACAAACTGCCTGGTGCTGTTGCTGCGGCGCTGCGTGCGCAGTGGGGCGGAGAGATGCTGCCTGCTGCCCCAGTGAGAGCATTGCCAAGGGCAGCTCTGGGGTGTAACATCCCGGGGAAGTCACCTCAGAGGCCATTATGGATCAGCTGCTTTTGGGAAACCACTTGCCAATTAGAAAATACGGCGTTGTGAGCGCTAACACGACCTGTATCCCCTGGGAAGCAGCAGAAAGCATCCCATGCCCAGACCCGAGCAGGTCCTGCTGCGTTGCTGTACTTCTGTCTGACCGAGACACAGACAGGCGCGCAGCTACCACCTCTGGCTAGTACTGCCGTAGTTCTCACCTGGAATTTTAACTGTCTATTTTATTACATATCAGATATTCTGGATGCAGAGCTTCTCCGTGTGAGACAAAAGGCCAGGCACAAAGTCCCACAGCGATGCCTGAAGCTGTGTGAAGCCTGTTCCGTGCTGGGTCAAAGAAAAACCATCCCCATCGCAGAAACACAGGAAACTTTTCGCCGTGGCTGCGCGGCAGAGGAAAGTTGGCAACTCAACTGTTAAAGTCGCTGATGACTATTCCGTGTTGACATCAGCGTGATCTCACCACTGTAACTTGAGCCTCCGGCTTTTTCTCCAGACTGCCTTTAAATACCAGTCCTGGGAGTCAGCACAGCACCGATCCCTCCGACGGACCGAGGGCAAACCCGGCAGCTCCCCACATAGATGAAAGCAAAGAGGAGCTACAAAACTCCAGCCATGTCCACGTCCCTGCGAGTGAGCCCCTCGGTGCACGGCTACCGCTTTGACACAGCCCTGCGCAAGAAAGCCGTGGCCAACATCTTTGAAAGCGTCAACGAAGAGTCCCTACAGAAACTCTTCAAAAACTCCGGGGACAAGAAGGCGGAGGAAAGAGCCAAGATAATCCTCGCCACCGACCAGGACTTGGAGGAGAAAACGAGAGCGCTAATGGCACTAAAGCAAAGGCGAAAAGACAAGCTGCTGCAGTTCCTGACATTTCGGAAATACTCCATTAAAGTTCACTGAACTGGCGAAGGCAGCAGAAATGGAGGAGAACATTTCAGGACGGGACTGTTTGTGACCTCCTACCGCATGTGGCACAGTCCGCTGCCCCGCGAGCTGCTGGCGGGACGGGACCTCACCCCTGCAGGGCCTCCGCCCCACCACGCACGCAGTGAGCCGCGGCACCGACAGCGGCATCGGCACTGACGGCAGCATCAGTGCGGGCGGCAGCATCGGCACGGACGGCAGCACCGGTGCGGACGGCAGCATGGGCAGCGTGGCAGCCGGAGGCTCCCCGAGGGGGGGCAGATCCCGGCCGGGGGCAGCCAGGCTCCGGGCGGCCGTGGGACCGAGCCGAGGGGAAACCCCGCGCCTGGGCGCGCCTCGAGACCTTCTGAGGGACTCGGTGTTTACTGACTTCACCTGTGTGCTCTGCCTCTGCCAACCCGTCTCCCTGAAGCCCGAGCCCCGGCTGAGCCGGGCTGCTGCCGGCCGGGGGGAGGCTCCATGGACGGATCAGCCACCGATCGTGGATCACTCTGCATTTGTTAAAATGCACGGGAGCGCACCGTGTGGGTGCGGTAAACTCAACCTTCAGGGAATGCGTTTGCTCTAGAGACACACTACGCAACTGTACCTTTTCTTTCTCAAGCTGTGTGTGTGCAGTATAAATTGTTTGCACAGAAGCAACAATAACGACATATTTCCCTGAATTTACTGTGAAGTTCCTTAATATTTTGTTCACTTCCCATTAACAAGAAAAATCTAAATATCATAACTACAGTTCTTATCTGCATAGATTACAATAGCTTTTAGACGAGTACTTCATGGTAATATTTTATGACAATGTTATTATTATATCGACTATAATTTATTGCATATGGCGATCTGAACTTTAATAAATTATGAAGTAAATATAATTTCTCTTGTCTGAAATGCTCAGTTCTCCTGGAGGAGTGGGGTTATCCTGTCTTGGCCATTCCGTAGAGGTTCTAAGAGCGGACTACCCGCACCTCTCCGTAATTCCCGAGTGCCAGTTGGCAGCCCGGTGCCAGAGCCTGCAGCAGCCGCGGCTGCCCCGAGCCCCACCGCCCGCGCCAGCAGCACCAGAGTGCGACCCACGGTTGCTGGGGGCGCTCTGGCGTCCCCAGAAAGGCCTCACCATATTTAATTGCAAATCGGACGCAACTGTTAGTTTCCCCTATGTAATAAAAGAGAATTACATCTTCTGCAATAGCGTAACAGAAAAATCCGTTTCGGAGCTGACCCGTTCTGAGCCACAGCGAGCGGTGCGGAGCGTCGGGCTCGGGGCATTCCTGCAAAGCTCGGGCTTGGCTCCCCGTCATCCGAAGAGACAGAAGTGAGTTATGAACGCTTGGCAGCAGAAACAGACTGTTTTTCTGCAGGTTATGCCATACTATCATGATAGACTATGTTGAAAATACTTAAAAATAGCCAAGACTAGTTATTTATAAGTATGTCCTCTAATAACCTGCTGGTTTAGAAAAAAAACATTCCCATGACTCTGCTTAGAGCAACAAAGATAAAACAGTTCAGAAGAATGATAGACCAGCTACATTTTTTTTTTTGCCTACAGTAAAAACTCTGAATTGCCTGTAAGGCAGGGAGAGTAGAAATAATCCTTTAAATTACTTAATAGAGTCCATAATTGTAATTATTTATAGCATAGTGAAGCATATCCAAGCACCCCCCATGAGCAGCAGCTTGGGGAACGCAATACCCAGTGTGCGGAGCAGCACCAGCTCCCCCGCGCATCCCCGGGGCCGTGGGCACAGCACCGACCTCCCGAAAGCGGGGGGTGGGAGAGGGGTCTGCAGCCTCTGCCGCAGCCGGGAGGGCGAGAGGCTGGGTGCCCCCCGGGCGCCCCTGCCCCGCGCTCCCCTGTCTCCCAGGCTCAGCCCCGGCTGCAGAGACCTCGCTGGGGCAGGGGAGGGGATGCCCGGTGGTCCCTCCTCCCGGGAATACCACAGGGAGCCGGGGTCACGCCTGGTTCGGGATGGACCTGTCTGAAAGGACCCCCGAAGGCTTCTCAGAACTGCCCTCGCTCAGAAAAACCCGCCTGGGTGAGGGGTTTGCTCCAGAGGCAGCTGCCAGTGTTCCGGTATTCGACCTGTTCCAGTGCTGTGTCCCACGCTCGGCTGCAGCCGTGTCACCCACTCGTGACACATCCCCACAAAACTATCCATAATGACACAAAGTGCCTCAAACGGGCTGTTTCCAAAAAAGGCCAAACGGGGCCGTTGAGCGGCCGCCCGCAGCCCAGGACACTGCCGCACCGCCCCTCCCGCCGCCTCCACCCGCCGCTCCGGGCGTTTGGGATGCAGCGTCTTTCCTGCCGCTCCGGTGGGTTTTCCCATCAGTGCCATTCCTTGGGTGACAAGCGCTCAAAACGGAAACCAGCAGGGCGATGCCGCCACCAAATCCATCTGCCTTTGGGGTGTGTTACACCATGGGACCCCTGCCCCTGCCCGAGGATGCTCTCCGAAACCCCCAGCGGGTGCCAAGAGAGTTTTATGCTGTCCTGCTGCTTCCCACTTCCCTGACTCTGCTGCCGGGGCTCTGCTCGCCCCTCTCCCTGCCCCGGACCACCGACCCTTCCCCAATGCGCCCCCTGCGCCAGGGCCAGCTGTGGGTCTGTCACAGCCTTGCCACTCGCTTGGCCCCCCCGTACCAACCCACGCACCCAGCTCCGAAGGGGCCGAGGTGTGCCAAGGGAAGGACCGACGCTTTGGCACCCTGTGCGGTTTGGGGAGAGGGGGCTGACGGCAGGACACGCACAAG
>RSEF01000022.1:977508-999556 GCA_003993805.1 Himantopus leucocephalus
TCGCCCCTCTCCCTGCCCCGGACCACCGACCCTTCCCCAATGCACCCCCTGCGCCAGGGCCAGCTGTGGGTCTGTCACAGCCTCGCCACTCGCTTGGCCCCCCCGTACCAACCCACGCGCCCAGCTCCGAAGGGGCCGAGGTGTGCCGAGGGAAGGACCGACGCTTTGGCACCCCGTGCGGTTTGGGGAGAGGGGGCTGACGGCAGGACACGCACAAGGGTGCCGGGCACAGCCTGCTGCAGGGACCCACACCGGGACCCGCAGCCCCGCACACGTAACCACAATTAAATCACACATGCAGGACCTGCCCACCGCAAGGCATAGGTCTGCAGGGGGTGACAGTCCCGCTCAGGGCTGCAGCCGCCCGCTTCCCCTGGACGGAGACGTCCCCGTGCCCGGCCGGCGGCACCTGCAGCGCCCTGACTCGTGCTACGGTCGCTCCGGTTCCCTACGGCCACCTCTCGCCCAGTGCTGCCAACAATCAGGGGAGCCCGATGCATCGTCTGCCGCTCGCTTTCCTTGTGGGAAGCAAATCTGAGGGCAGCCACGGCTGCGGCAGACCGAGAGCAACGCCGACCGAAGTGGCCGCTGCTGGCACGTCCCAGATCGCCCAGACGTTCCTGCTCACAAACATTTGCATAATGTGACTGATAAGATCTTGTGACTTAGGGACTTTATAGTGCCTCTTGTCTCATTATATTTAAATTATTGGCCCAAGTGGCATCCTTGATAAATAAAGGCCGCTTACAAAAAAAGTTATGTGGTGATTGGATTTTTACAGTGGAAAAAGGTGATTTTCCTTGGTCGCAGCCTGTATGCCGTTTTGGCAGGTTTGTGCTGCACTGCAGCGCGTCTCGCAGCGGGCTCAGGGTAAACTGCAATTAATTGTTATGAAACGTTTGTCAATGAGCGCCCGAGGTACAAACGTGCGGCCGTCGCAGGCCCCTCACCCTCGCGGCGCTGCCTTTGCTGCTGCTCTCCGGGGCTGCAGGACGGAGGGCTCGGGGCACCCGGCGACGCGGCGCCCGTGGGGGTACGGCCGAGCAAAGCGCGGCGGGTACCGGTGCAGAAGAGGTGCAGGAGGGCAGGTCACCGCATTGTGCCGGGCCCTTCCTGAGCGCTCGGTGCCGCAGACTGGGTGTCTGTCGGCGCGCGCGCTGCATTCACGGGCAGCCCGGCAGCGCTCCCGCCAGACGCGGGGCCCATTGTCAGCCTCCCCACGCAACAAACGGAGGAAAAGGCTGTTCAAGGTATTTCCTCCCTGCAGGAGCCGGGCGTTTCCATTAATTCTTCTCCATGAGTCAAACTGGCTGTACTGGGTGTCCCTCTGTCCCGGCATCCTGAGGAACATGCGTCCCAACAGCTAATTTTATCTAGCGTTTCTAATGCTCTGCCGTAGAGAGCGGTACGGCGGCGGGGGTGCCTCTGCACCCCCAGCTCGAGCGGCCGTGCCCGGGAGCGTGCCGGTGGGCTCCCTGCCGCAGGCAGCTGGGGAGAAGTCATGGAAAGCCGGGACAGAAAACAAGCAGAAACCTTTTTCGGACAAGATCCAGTTCGACAGACTGGGGAAGGTGGGGAGCAGCTCACAGGGTGCCGGAAAGAAACAGCCCAGAGCACGGGGGCAGTCAGTTACTGCAGACAGCGCAGAGGTCCCACGATCTGTCCCCCCATCAAACAGCCATCCCCAGATCTCCAAAAAACTACTCTTGCCACCATCCTGCCGATGGGACAAGTCAACAGTGCTGTTCCGCCTGTCCACTGTGCTCAGCAGGAGATGGGGACGTTCCCCAGCGCCTGAACGCCCCGTGCCGTGGCCTTCGAGTTTCTGGTGAAATCAAACGCGCACAACATGAGCAGAGTCCAAAGCGGAGCCGGGCCAGACCTCACGCGGCAGTGTTTGTGTGCGGAGGGACAGGGTGCTCCGGTCAACGGCAACACCTCCCGGGCAAGTTTCCCTTCCGAGCCATTGAGCAATGGGGCAAGTTAAAAATTGACTGTTCAGCTGAACTGCACATCTGTTTTGCCCGGAGGTACAGACTCTCCTTGGCAAGCGGGCGGCTCAGCACCCGGGGTGCGCCCGGGGAAGTTGGCACTCTCGGGCGAGCACCCGCGCACGAGGCGTCTGCCGGCCCAGGGCAAGGCAAAGCCACCCCCTGCCCGGCCTGCCCGCCAGGGGAGAAACCGGGGGCCGGCAGCAGCTCCGCTGGGGAGAGACAGGCGGGGAGCAGGAAGAAAAAAGACTGTTCTCCTTGCACGGAAAAACTTCAGCGGGAATGGTGCCCGGCCGGTGCCAGAGCCGACGGGGTTGGGTGCAGTGGCACAGCACACCGCTGGTGCACCAAGGGCTCGGGGGAAACCCCCTCCCACGGGAGCCTGGGGAGGCACAGGCATGGAGAGCAGAGGCGGTCCAGCCTCCCCCGCGGGCAGACGGACCCGTCCAGCCTCCCCCGGCCAAGGAAGGAGCGCGAGCACCACGGTGCCCAGGCGGGCAAACCCGGCTCAGCGCCAGAGGGCTCAGCACCGGGCAGGGCCACGGGCACAGATGAAGCGTATTTCATCTGCGGCTGCAAAAGGAAAACCTCCGCTATAAAGCACGTTAAATGTGAGAGAAGAGCTATAAAGCGGCGAGATTTATAGTTGGGTTAGTATGGTTTTCATGGAAAAGAGCTGGTCTGGGGTTTCAAAGCACGAATGCCTCACATGCAGCACAATGATGCTACAGTGTCACTTTGAAGTGATAGATAAGGCTATTTATGAGAAGAAAAGCCTCCAAAATACTGTAGTCAACAGGAGATGCCATATATCTTTGCTAAAAAATAAAAGTTAGACTATGACCAGAATCTTAATACACAGCCCTGAAAAAACCCTTATTTCCATGGAGCTGTGCACCGAATTGGTGCACGTGGCAGGGCACGACGGTGCTCTCTGCTCTGGTGAGCGGTGAAGCCATCGCTGTCCAACAGTAAGCACTTCAGAAGCCACCGCTTACAAGGGATGTCAAGGTACCGAGATGTTTCTAAAGCACCAAAACCTAAATGCCATCTTGCACAGGATTAGTTACTCCGTGATGTTAATCTGCACCTCTGCTCTGCACGGGGGGCTCACGAGGGCCCTCCAGGAGGGCACAGCGGGGCTCGGAGCCGGGAGGGCTGGCATGGAGGTGGCCCGTGGGCTCCCTCACATGCCAAGAGGTTTTTATGGCGCGTAGTTCCCTGGTGGGCAGGGTGGGGGGGTCCGGGCAGTGAATCAGAGCTGAGCCAGCGAGCCGTCACCTCCCTGACTCCGCTCCTCCAGGCGCCCACGCACAGGGAGCATCATCGCACGAGTGGAGGCTCCGGCGTACTCCTCCATGGGAAACTGCTTCCTCCGAATGCCCGAGCGCGGGCCCGGCGCCGGGGGCGCTCCCTGACTCACGCTAAAGCGACTGGTTTGCAGGACACCTGGGTGGAAGCAACGCGGCGCAGCTCCCCAGCCACAGCAGGCAGCTGCGCGTGTCCTGCGTGTCCTGCCTGCTCCCCGCCACCCTCCCACCGGGCGCCAGCTGCCCCAGCCCCACACCGACCAGTCTATCCTGATCCCAGCGCTCAGAGGTGTCCCACGTGCCCAGGGTAGCAGAGATGCACCCGGGTGTCCCCCAGGGAGGGGACGTCCCTTTCGCAGGCACCAGCCCCGCTATGGCTCGGTGCTGCAGAGCCTGCGAGGAGGAGCAGGTCCCGGCACCGTGGCTCACGAGTCGGCTTTCGTGGCACTGCAGTCTGTGCAGGGCTCCAGCCTCCTGCGGCGCACGGCACCCTCCCGGGAAATGCACCAGACCAGGCGGCTGCGCAGCTTCTCCTGCTCTGTTCCTGCTGCTCTCCCACAGCATCGGGGAACAATTCAATTTTTTTAAATGCTCATGCAGATGAAAAAGTGGATTTCCATTGTCTTTGCAGAGGAAAGGTGCTTTTATGCCTCAAGGAAGTAGACCAAAACTGGCATATAAACACTGCACAATGCCTTGCCACAACTCAAGGTACTTTCCCCACCTGCTGCGGTTTCTGCTTTGTCATTGCATAATGGAAAGGAAAGAGAAAATTGTCAAATTATGCTTCCCAGATTGGACACATTCTCCAGCTGGGTTTCTATTTAAAATTCACCTGCCAACCTGAATGGTAAAGAAGTTCTAATCCAGACGCATTTTTTCCCTCCCTCTCTCCGAACTGTAACGTATGAGACACAATTCATCATTTCACAAATGTGCTAGTGAGCCGTCGGACCCTGTGCCTCTGCCAAACTTTTTGGGAGGCTCTGATTTACATCCAACCACTCTCGCCCGAGTGTCGTTTTCTGAGCCCGTTTGCAGAATGACTGCACAGGGCTGCCAGAGAGTTCAAGGACAAACCTACAATTCAAAAGCACATCAAAATCTTGACCTGAGTGAAGTCCATGGAAAAAATCCCCGCGACTTGAAGGATTTTGTGCAGAAGTAAAAACCTTGAATATATTCTGCAGAAAGCGCTGCCAAACATACCAGCTTTTATCCTGAGTCTAACAATAAGCCTCTTCCCAAATACTGAGTGTTTCAGCTGCAATAAAAAGTATGCAAAAATACTTCATGATGCTAGAGAGACATTTATCAAAGTCAAGGACCAGGTTTGCCTTGGCTAACTCGCCAAAAAATAAAGTAGCTTTTTAAAAAAGTTAATAAAACTTTATCTGCCTTCTGAAATTAGTTCAGATAGAAAAAAATGACCCGTGTTGCCTTGAATCACCGCCCCCCCCCCAAGATCCTTACAGACACACCCACACAGATCCCTTTCTGCTTGCTGCAGCATTGCAGGCCCCCTCCCCGTTTCGCTCGTTGTTGCTGGTGCCACCCGTGGACACCCGTTCCCAACCACGCGGCTTGCAGCAATACCGCGGGTCACCGCTAGCTCCATCCCTGCTAGAAAGGGTGTCCTGCATGAGGCAACACGCATCCGAGCAATTAATACTGACTGGGACATTTAACAGCCCGTTCCCATCTGCCTGCGTGAACTGATTCACGTTTATTTCCTGCCTACTAAAGCTAAACTTTTCACATTCTTTCCCCCCCTATATTTTTCTTACAGCAATTCGTACCAGCCATATATTCAGCCAAAAGACGTGCCCTGCAAAACCACCTACGTGATGAAGAGGAGCAAGCGTGCAACGGAGTGAAACTCAAGACCACTCTGCCATTGAGGCGCGCGGCAGCCGCGCTGCAGATGCGGGAGCCCGCACGGCACGCCGGGGGTGACGGGCTGCAGCAGGTTCATTCTGCTTCCGCGAGACGGTGCCTGCAGCCCGGCTTCGCGTGGCCACGCACCACGCGGCCCCGGGAGCGGGTGCTCAGAGCTCACGCAGGATTGCAGTGGGTCTCGCTGGCGGCTGAGCGGGGACAGCCAGCGCCGTGGATTTTCAGGCAGGTCGTTAGCAGCCGGGGAGGGGCGCGGGGACAGCTTTGGAGGCACGATGACCATCTTCGTCCCACTCCACGGGTAGGAGCAGGTAAGCCCGAGGCAGCAAACCTCTGCCCCCGGAGGGGCTGCTTGCGGGAGGCCGCCCAGAGGGGCTGTGTGTTTCCATCTCCGCAGCCGGGAGACCCCCGGTTTGTGGCAGTTCATCCCTGTCTGCGCCCCCCCGGGCCGAGCCCCAGTACACCCCTCCCGGCACGCTGCCAGGCACGTCCCCTCGCTCCCAGGAGTCCTTTACATGCTCCACTGCAGGGCTTACAGTTTGCCATAAGTAAATAAATTAGGTATAATTTAATATTTGATTGTAAGATTTACTGGTCTATTCTTTACAGCTTCTCAGGTGGATGCCCAGTAATTGAGCTAAATGAAGAGCCCCATTAATTCCCAGCAGTGAGGAGTGGCTGCGGGCACCGGCTGCGGCGGGCAGCACGTGGCAGCACCGGATTGGGAAACCTTCCACCACCCCCAGCCTGATCCCGCTCCCCCGGCGTGGGCGACGACAGAGCCGCTCTTCCTGGCTGTAAGAGGGGAATTACTGCTCATTGCCTGTAATTAAGGCACCCGCCTCGTCACAGGGCAGAGCAGAGTCCACAGTCGCTGCACAGAAACCCGGGTTATTTTGGCACAAAACCCAGGGGTGATCTAAGGTCGGCTGCTACAGACTGAAATGTAACTTTGGTGTTACTTTTGAGACCCTTTCCCTTTGAATAATGTAAAGAGCTTTAGTATCTTATAGAAAATAAAGTCAAGTACTTGAACTTGAAAGAGCATCCTAACACATTTTACCAGCTTCCCAGGGCTGAATCTCGCCGCAGACCCGCGCAGGACGGCTGCCAGCCTGGGTTTAAGCCCCGTTCTGCCTCCAGCTACGCGTAGCAGGTTTTGCTTACTACAGAATTACAAATGTCATCCTTTTGTGTACTTTTAGGTCAAGTGCTCCTCTCGGTTCTCTAATCATGTTAATCTTTGTTGCAACACTATTTTCTGCAATCCGTTGTGTAATCAGCATGTTTGGGTCCTTCCTCAGAAACGGCTCAAACATCGGCCTTTAAACTGATTACTCAAAGTACGGTGCGATGGGAATTGGCTTTCGGCGTGAGCTCTTCCCACGCAGCTTCAGACAGAAGCCCGCAGGTGTCAACGCCGGGGGCGAGCAGATCACACAGCCCCGGCTTTGTACTTGTGTTTTCAGGGTTTGGCTGGTTGGGTTTATCGAGTCCCTAATGCCGCCCCTTGTCGCTCTCTGCCAGTTCCCCGCTCTCGCTCCGGAGGACAGAGCGGGATGGGCTGGAGCCCCGCGGACACCTCCCACTCTGCCGGTGCTCCCCGGGAGAGGCCGAGCCTCCGGGGCTCTGCGGCTGTCCTCGCCACGGCCACCCTTCCACCGGCACGGGCCACCTCCTCCTCGCCGCTGCAACCCTCGTGACCGAGGGACCTGTCTCAGAAACACTTAAACTACCCAAAGGAGCGTTCTTGGAAGGTAATGCCCTCACTCTGGTGCTGACTGAGCTTTGACTATGCAAACCGAAATTATCTCTAGCTGAGCAAAACATCACCGAATCTGGACTGGCCTGGACTTACCCTTCCACACCCCGTGCGCAGGCAAAGTCCCGTCACCCCGAGGGGGAATCCAGGTTAAACATCAGCGGAGTACAGAGAGCTGCCGAGCACAACAGCACCCGGCCCGCAATTCCACGTTTTCACATCATTTATATCGTTTATCATTGACACTGTTTAAGCAAAGCGGGAGCACTGCGCACGAACGCCTTCCAGCCCACCCCTGGGGGCTCCTCCGCGGCTGCGGCGGCATTGCGAGCCCCTGCCAGCACCGCGACTGCCGCGCCACGGAGCGACCCGCTGCCAGGGCACGGGACTCAGCTGCTCAGGCCCCCGGGATGTTTGTGACTCAAGTTTTGGGCCTGGGACCAAGCCTAAACCTAGGATCAGATCCTGAGGTTTTGCTGCCCCTTACCTAACAAATTCCTAATAATAGTAATTTTAGATTCACTTCGTTTAAGAACCAGTTTTTTTTTAATTCCCTCCACTACGCTGCCCACCCGGCAACGCCACTGGGCTCCCCGCTCCTGCCAGAGCCGGGAAACTCTCCGGAGCATCCCCGTGTGCGGCAGCAGGCTGAGGAGTGGGGCCAAAAGGGATCGGCCGGGCTGGGCAACGCTTCTCTGCCGTTGGTTTTGCTTTTCTGCTTTTGCTGCTGCGCAGAGCCACCTGCGAACGTGCCCCGAGTGCTGCGGACGGGTGTTTGAGGATTCCCCCCTTTCTTCCCGGCAGGCAGGTTTTTTTCCTAACAAAACCAGCTCTTCGGGCAAGCTGGGAACAGCATCTTTACAGCTTGCGCCGGTGCCGCCCTCCTGTGGCTGGAGAACCGCTCGGGTTGGAATAAAAACAGCTTAAAAATCTGATGTTGTAACATAATGAAGTAACTAAACCCTACAGTTACTGCCTCGCCTTTGGTCGGGCGATGCTGAACACTCCAGCCTGGCACCTGAAGCCACAGCGACTCAGCAGCGGTGCCAGGCAGAGCCTTACGAGCCCGTGGGCGTTTATTCTCAGTTACTGTTACGGACTTTAGCTCAGCAACGTGATGCTGCTGCCGAGGGCGCAGACGGCGCTGAGAGAAAGGGTGCGCCGGGGGAACACGCGCTGCTCTGCTGCCGACACACCGCACCATCCCGGGGGTTCTACTCTCTGCTGCGGTTTTGTACTGCCGCAGTAGAATTTATGTTAAAGCAGAAACGAAGCTTAATTTAAGAAGTCCCGCGAAGAGCGTTCCTCCAGGCTGCCTTTGATCCAGACTGCAGCCATCACGCTGATGAGCTGTGAGGTCTCAGCCTCGCACACCGATGCTGCCCGCCGTGTCCTGTCCCCACCGAACGGGAGGGATCCCGGCGGCAACACAAGCATTCACGGCCGAGCCCGGCACCGCGGTGCCAAGCTGGGCTGCTCCCTCACCGCAGGGGTGCCTGGAGACCTGCAGTGCTGGGCAGGATGGAAGGAAGACCTGGCGATGAGCTCTCCCCCCAGCACTGCCCTCGCTCTGCCTGAGACACTCCGCACCCCAGCGCCTGCCCCACGTCCCCTCTGGGGACACACGGGGGTTCGCAGGGCTGGGCGCAGCAGGCGCCCGTCTCCTTACGGTGCAGCACGCTGTACCGGGCAGGGCTGAGCCCCCTCCCGCTCCCTCGGCTCTCCGGGGAAATGCACAGCCTGGAGAAGGCATCTCCCGACAGATGAGCTGCTCCTGCCACCCAGGGGGGCAGCGGCAGAGGTGCGGGCAGGACGGAGGGGTGAGGCAGATTCCTCTGCTCCAGCGCAAAGGCACCAGCTGCAGCCCATGTTTGAAAAACACAGCCGTGTCCTCAGGAGCAAAGCTCTGAGATGTCTGTACTCAGTGCTAGAATAACAGTTCTCCTCCAGAGAGGAGGGGAAGCGGTTATTTTCAGCCCATTAAAACCCGCTGCGGCGGAGCCCCTCACCTTGCGGGGCGGCAGACCCTGCCGGGCTCAGCAGCAAACAAGCAACCCGTCCACCGTTAATCACAGGCTGTTACTCTAACTTCATCGAAAAACATATCTGCTAGTGGCATGGACGATTCCCAAACTGCTTTGGGCCAGATAACACCAGGTACTGTGGGCACGATGGGCCTGGACACACTCACCAGCCCCTCTGACTCCCACCAAGGGCGCCCGGCTCTGTGAAGTTCATACACACCAAAAGGTTTCCAGGACAGAGGGATTTGGGATAAACGCTTCACCCCAGTGACTCACCACCTTCCGCAACACGTTCCGGGTTTCCTACTTGTGCTATGGCAACAGCAAATGCAACACATTCTTGTCGGGTGTTTCACACAATAACCCTTTGCTGAAGCAACACAGGTCACTGAAGAGACCGGGCACGCCACAGAAAAAGCACCATAGCCACTGCCCCAGCGAGGGGCCGCGACCACACAGCTACAGACACGGGCTTTGGAATGACCTACGGACACATCAAATGTTTTGCAGAGAACCCGGCAAGGTGCTGCTGCCGCACCCTGGACGCTGATCCAAGGCTACCGGCACCGGCGAGGCAGCGCTCGGCTGCAGGGCGAGAATTGCCGGAGGGGAAGGGCAGAGCGGGTGAACGGGCACGGGGCAGGGAGAGCGGCGCTGCGGCCACGGTGGAGGAGCCCACCGCCACCGCCTGCCCCCAGCGCGGCACCTGCACTCCGTGACCGCTGCCGCCGGTGACGGGGGAGTGAATGCCGTGTTTCACAGACTCATCTCCTCTGCGTCTCACGTAGCAGCCAAAAAAAGCTCTCGAGCAAAGTGGGTGACTGACGAAGCCGGTGACACAGATGGGATGTTTTGTGAACGTAAAAAACCAAAATATATAGGCAACCGCTCAATCAGTCAGTAACCCAGCACAGGAGTGCTCTCGTTGCATTCCTAAGGAAGGAGACACAGACCCTCTCTTTCCTAATAACCCTTCTGATTTTTTCTAAAATATATATGATATCAATGTAGCTATAAATCAGCAGCGCACACCTAAAGGCAGCGACAGCCCGGGAATGCGTCCCGCTGCCCTTTTGCCACCTTCACCCGCCTCATCCTCGCCAAGGCACAGCGCAGCCGCGGTTCGTTCCCTGGCGCGCAGTGCGCGAGGGGACTGAGCCCCGGGTGTTCCGCAGCGACCGAGCGCAGGCTTCAGCCCCGGCCAGTCCAGGGAGTCACTCAGGTCCCCTCTGTGGACACGTAACCCATCAAAAAGGGATTTCAGGCCGAGGGAACAGCTTGCAGGGATGCTGTCTCAGCCTGGGGGGTTACCTTTGGTGCTGGCAGGGAGTTCGCAGTCACCCGGAGCAGGTATGTTCTGTTGTTCGTTCTCATGCTGGCTTCGGTTTTTCCACTTTGAGAAACAACACCTCTCGGAACAGCTAGCACACAGACTGGGAACCCAAACGTAAGCATGCGAGCTGCCACAGCACTCGGCAGGAACTGAGGAGAGCAGCAGTTAGCTAACAGCCAGCAGTGCCGGCACTGCCCCGGGCGCCCAGCTCTGTCCCGGGCAGGTGGAGCCCGGAGCCCCCAGCGCCCCCCAATGCTGCCGGCATCATCCCAATGCTGCCGGCATCGCCCCATTGCTGCCGGCATGGCCAGCCGCAGCCACCCCTCTCCCAGCTGTAACCCTAGTTATTCTTTAAAAGCAACACCTGTGCTTTAATTAATCTCTTCCTCAGCTTTCCCTGATGACAGCAGTTTCTCCCACCCCACCTTCTCCCCCGGGCGCACACAGCGGTCACCCCGGAGAACGACAGCAAGCAGCAGTAAAACCCACTGCAGCGCTCGGCCAAAGCCCCCCTCAGTGGGCAGTGTCCCCCCGCGGTGGAGGGCTCTTTGCCGGGTCACACTCCCCGGCCTGGAACGGCGCTTCAGCACCTCCTGTTCACCCCCGCACCCCGCTGTCAGGGCTCGTGTGTTGGGGGACATCACCCCCGTTTGTCTCTGGGGGGTCAGGGGTGGGAGCAGCCAGCTGACCCGCACCGGGGCTTCTCTGGGAGCACCCCGGAGGACCGGGGACAAACCAGCAGCCAGGCACATTGCAGTGCGCTTTATTCTCCACGGCAGAGGCTCGTGCGTTCAGCACTTACCCCGCCACGCGCTTTGCTTGCACTTGCCCCGTTTACTGCGCGCCTCCCCAGCAGTGAGGCCGCAGCGGTAGCCCATGGCCAGCGCTGGCCCCGTGCAGCACTGGCAGCCTGTGCGCAGGCACACACCGCGAACCGGCGTCGGTACCTGCCGCGGGCTAACAGCGAGCCGGAGCTCTGCAGCAAGCGCTGCTGGAAGCGACAAAAATTACACAACCGCTCCCCAAGAACGTGCATGTTTTTGTGAGTATTACAGATTGCGAGGGACTCGGGTCGCATCAACAAAATCCTGCGCGGATTCAGAATGAAAAGCACCCTCGCTCCACTTAAAGGGACGCGTCAAAACCTCCCTTAATTGTGATAAATCCCATTCTTTCATCTGAGAAGGTGACATTTCATGGCAAATAAGGCCAAGAAATTGAGCGGAACAAGGAAGAGGTTCCTGTTTTGTAAGTGATTTCCTATAATGAACAAAGCTCAGCGTGAAAACAGTAGGCTGCATGGCTGGTGCTCAGGTTTTCTAGGTCTTTGTTGATCCCAGGCAGGCAGATGGAATTCATCACAAGAAGCTAATTAGGGACACCAAGACCTAGTTGCCTTTACAGGGAGAAAATCTCAGTTTTGGGAGTCATTAGAAACCTGCCTCTCATAAGCACATTGCCTGCAAATTTACAGACCATTTCCCAGCCAAACCGTTCCGCTCGGGCCCGGCGGTAACGCCCCAGAGGCGAGCGATGGAGCTGTGCGCGGGGGACGGTTCACCCGGGTCTGTCCCCGCTGCTCCCCGAGCAGAAGAGGTGCATCGTTCCAGCAGTCGGAGGTTGCGTGACTCGGGGAGAGGGCTCTCACGAGCAGCCAGGGGACTTGGCCTTTCCCCCATCCGGCACCGCACTGGTCCATCCCCGCGGCACTTCCCCCAAGCTCCCGTAGTTCCGAGGTCAGGTGGAAAATCCCCTTTCTTCCCTCGAGAAAGGAAGAAGCCCTGGAAGCCTCCAGGACCCCCCAAACACGCAGGGAAGTCACCAGCCAAAACAACCCCTGAGCCAGGCAGCCTCTACCCAAAGGCACCAGAGCAACCCCGGTGTTTCAGGGACAGAAAAGAGCCGGACCCGACTCCGGAGCTGCTCTCCCCTCCCTGCCTCTTCCAAGACTGCCAAACCTTCCGCGGCCCCAGCGGCCCCCTTACACCGGGCGAGAGCCGTGCGAGCAGAACCCCCTTCTAAAGGCTTCGGGAAATGGGCATTACAGGGAGCGAGGCAGAGCCCTACCCAAGCAGACTGCCCAGGCGTCCCCGCAGGGCTTCATCCACACCCTGGAGCTCCAAAACATGAGTGTCCTTGCTGGGCCCCGGAGTCCCAGGCGGACCCTGGTCCTCCATCACTGCCTCCTCCTGCCGGCTGCCGGGGCCGTCGGGGGCTGCCAGCCCGGCACCGGGCCGCCTTCGGGGGAGCCTTTTTTGAGCTCTGGTAGGTGGAATTGCAAACGGGAAAGTGCTGAGCCAGCTGGGAACAAGCTGTTCGCCTGCCCCCGGGTCTCCCTCCCGGCAATATTTTAGCTCCAGCTCAAACTGCCAAAAAAAAGAAGCTCCTTAATCAGCAAAGCCAGGAGGAAGGGCAGCTCCCGTTCCCGCACGCCGCGGCAGGGCGTCCCTGCGGCTGCCCCTCTCCCCGGCCACCGCCCTTCCTTCCCCTGCGGCCGCGCTGCGATGCCCGCGGCCGTACCCGTGCCAACCCTCCAAAAAACCCTGCTGGCGTCCTCGCGACGGCCGGCACGCACCGAATCTGCCAGATGCCACTGCAACTCTTGGTCTTCCCTTTTTTTCCCCAGACAGAGGTGCTGCTCTGGTGGAGCACCGAACGTCCCACGAGAGCTGCGAATTTCCCTGCTTTATGCTTTTCCAGGAATCTCGTTCTTCGTGGTTTATCAAACCCAGCACGTTTCCAGATAGAGGAAAACAATCTCCCCCAATTATGCTTTGCCATTTCTCTGACGTTTTCATTATCCCCGATGCAGTACCCATCAAATATTGTCTTGTACCAAAAGCCATTTCTGTCAAATTAAGTTAAAAGGAAGTAGTGGAAAACTAAAAGCTCCACATCTAATCCTGCCACCTGGAAAATCAGCAGAGAAATATAATTTTGTAGTCTTTCAAATTAAATCAGATTCTGGGCTCTCTGCTGATGAGTTAATCCAATGCTGAGTGGAATAGCTCTGCTCAACCATGACTAGGTTTAGGCATGTTCAATTCATGGCAAAGCAGTTCCAGTTCAGAGAAACTGCTTTCAATTGTATTCACACCCTATTTCTTTTAATTTTATAATTTGCCTCCAGCGTTCCCCAGTAAGAAGCTATCAGCAGGAGGTGGCCCTTCATCGCAGAGCTGCTCATGTTGCCATGGGCAGCGGTGGCCGGGGACCCGCAGGCGGGTGGCCAGGTCTGTGCGCGTTTCGGGTGGCCTTTCCCGTCCCGGGCGCCTGCGGCACCCACCACCGCAGCCAGATCCGCAGCGGAGCCCGCGCTGGTGGGCTCTCCCCCGCCGGGGCAGGAGACCACCGTAAGCAAAGCAGCTGGAGATGTCCTCAGCGTATGATAAACCTCCGTGAGCTGGACCTGGAGGACACCGCAGCTTTTTGACCATCTGCCCCCAGGTGGAGCTGGACTACGTGGGTTTACAGAGACTTTCTGGCCGAACTGGGATTGCACCCTAGCGAGAACTCCCAGAAGAAAGAAACCATGAAAGAAACATTCATTGCACTAACATCCCTCCTCTCAATTAAATTTTACCCACATCCCCTCGCCCCCCTACATTTCTGTGTAGAAAAGAATCTACATAGAAATAAAGAGTATTATTAGGGAAAAAAAGTAGAGTCCTTACCCAATACAGACGTATCAAGTAGGGCTATCAGGCAAATTAGAAAAGTCTGAGCACTGGCTTTTTCTGGGGTTCACCCCAAAACTCAGCCTGAATTTAAGAGAATTTCAGAAATCTACCAGTACAAAAGGTTTCTTATTTTACTTTTTTTACATTATTTTACAAAACAGTTGCCTTTTGTGGCACACGTCCATCGGGCTCACGACCAGCATGGTTGCGAGCTACAGGAGCTCAGTATTTCCTCAGTACGGGGTTTGCGACGGCTTCTGCCATCCCCGCTGTGGACAGGCAGAGCCTGGGGGCTGTGCTGCCGGCCCCACCGTGGGAACGACCGCTCCCGGAGACCGCAGGGGCTCCCCCGATGCTGCACGGCTTCCTCAGTCATGCATGAGCACACGGACACCGTCCCCAGTGTCCCTGTCGGGCGCCGTGGGTGCTGCCCTGTGCAACGGCTCCGGCAGTGCTGCTCCCCTGTGCGACCTCCGTGAGCCGCCGCTCCCGCCCCTCTGGGATGTTTTCTGTAGAACTGACCTGTGCGTGATTTTGGCTCTCTCTGTTCTCCTCTAAATGCATGAAGTATATCCAGAAGTCTCTCTTGTGCTGTATCTTATTCTATTTTTTTTCCCCACCTGCTTTCCACAGGAGAAGTCCAGAATGTCACGTCTGATCTTCCCTGGTTTTCCTACAGGTCCTTTGGGAAATCTTAGACCAGACGCATTAGAAGAAGCAAAAATAATTGAAAGTGTGAAGATGCTGAAGAGTTACCCAGGGCCTCCTTTCCCCACAGCATTGGTCTTTGAAGCCAGAGCTGTCTCACCAACAGCCGCTGAGCGAGTCAGTCCCATGCGGCACTGGGCTCCCACCCCCTCCTGGTGTGGGTACGGTGTCCCCAGACCTCTCGTCACTGCTGGGGACAGGCAGCCTCTGCACCTCCTGGGGTGACGATGCCTCTTCTTTTCAGGCTCTCTTTACATATATTCATATAACAAATCAAAAAGGACAAATAGCTGCAATTTTCTCCTTTTAACGCCAGCCAGAACACTGTCTCCAGCTAATTTTTGCAGTTTTCTTAAGTAACTACGCACTGGAATTAAGTAATTATAGACCGAATTTACCCCTCCTTAAGCTCCCTTCTCCACAGAGAAATAACAAAGCTGGCTGAAGAAAACTTCCCTGGGGCTGCTGAGGCTTCTGTGTGAGCCTTTTCCAGCTTCACATTTAACAAGTTTAAGGATCATGAAATGACGTTTCTTTTCTTTGCCAGTTTGCCACAATTACTGGAACACCTGCACTAATTGAGACTGCAAAAAGCTCCTCAAACCCGGCAAAAGGATCGGTAACCTGCAGGATCAAGCAGCCCTGCTCGGAGGTGTGTTGCCACGGTTGCTCGCTGCCGGGCTCTTCTACGCCAGACCCGCTCGCGCTCTGCCCGCGTGTTCCTGCGCCGGTGCGGGACGCATCCCAGCATCCGGGCAAGGGGCCCTGGCACCTCTCTGGTGATGCCCGAGCCCACAGGAGACGCGCGTTCCCTCAAAATGGTTTCACTGGCAGGGAAGGTCTGAGCGAGTCAAGGCTGGTGACGCCTGCGTGGGCCGGTGCGTGTCCCGCTCCCACAGCGTCAGCGTGCCGCTCAGCCCCCACATCTTCTCCGGGCACAGGGCTCCCACACCCTGCCAGGGTCTGCCTGCGCTGCTGACCGCTGCGGGCTGCAAGGCAAGACTCAAAGATATTATTAATGACAATGGCTATTTTATAGCAAAGCAGAATTGAGGTCATTTCTTCAAATAATAAACACTAACAAGGGTAAATGTGAATGAGGTGGTTCATTTTGAGAAGCTTTTCCAGTAACAAGAGAAATGATCTCAGCACAATATGGTGTTTTAGTTTGCTTTCTGTTTTGTTTTCCTAATTTACAATGTGTTTTAGCATCTACGCAAAATATCCCTCAGGCTGCCAATGGCGACAGGACCCAGAGTGGTGATCTAACGTAAGAGAAGATGTTCTCTTACACCCTTTATCTAAACTCTCCCCTTTGCGCTGAGATGTCATTAAACCACTTTACACCAGGTCCAAAGGCTGGATCCACACCCTGCGCCTCCTCAGGCGGTGGCAGAGGAGTTGTCCCCGTGCCACACACCTGCAGACCGACGCTGGCATCTAATGGCACCTCCCTGTTCCCTACAAACGCCACCGGCCCGAGAGGGACCCTGGCAGCCTGCCCCGCTGAGGGGACGGTGCCCCCGGGACGGCGCACAACCCTCAGGGTTATCCAAAGCCATTTTGCTTATGAGGACAGCGAGTGACATGCATCAGGTCAAGCTGCGAGTGTCAGCAAGGACATACTAGTATCACTCCAGTGGACACTCGCCGCTATTCTAGAGAATTAACAACCCATCGTAATAACGAACCTAAAGCAATAGCTGAAAAGAAAGCAGGCACTGATTTCTGCCAAACGTCGCAGCTGCAGGGGCACAACGGGAAAGGAGCTGCCGGGGGAGCAGCCTGACTCAGACGCATCGTGACAGGAGGGGAAGGAGAGTCCAAAGCTGCTCCCTTGACCTGCGTCTAGCCTTTTGCGTGTGCAGGGAAAACAGTTTGCACTGCTGCTCCTCCTGCAATCACGACCGATGCTCGAGAAGAAGACGAAGGATTTATCACTCCTCTCTGGGCGGGCAGTGATAGATTATCTGCGGAGCTGTGGAATCTCCCCAGACGCGGTATGAAATCAATCTCTGGGAAACGTTTCACTAGCCTTGTAGAGGGCTATGTGGAAACCGCCGGGTCCTCGCGTGTACGGCTTTACCTGCAATCATCGGGGCTGCAGCATTTTAATTTGTTTCCTCTAAAGAGACTCAAGGGTACCATAAGAGACAGCTTCCAGGATTCAAAGGAGATGGCAGAATTTGATCTCTTTCCGCGGCCTTGTATGTAATTACTGGAAAGAGTGAGGGAGGCAGTACAGATGCAAAGGCTCAGAGAGGGTGAAAGCAGTTATTCAAAGCCAGCAGACAGAAACCCACCTCTGCCTGGATTTGGGGGAGGCGTGCGGGAACGGCTAAGCAGGACTGGGGCCAGCAACAACAATCTTGTGAACTCCGGTTTTTGGGGGCAGGTTCCCCGGGACTGGCACCCGGACCTGGACAGGAGGAGCGACCACTGCCTTCAAGCTGCAAGGAGGGCAGCCGGAGGTTCCGCTCCACCCATGGCCTGCATTTCATTTCCTCCGTCCCTTCCCCGTCCCCACGGGCAGAGGGCTGGTCCCGCCCGGGTACCGGGGCGCGTGGGCGTACGGCAGCGCGCAGTGCTCCGGCAGTCTCTGCGGCAGCGCGGCCCCGGGGGCAGGAACTCTCATCAGAAGAGCGACGATGTGCAGAGCGCCCCGTGGAGAAGACCACAAAGGGGTCGTCAGGAAGTGAAGTGGAGGGGACGCAGTGCTGCAGCATCCTTCTGCAGTGATTACCCTGGCGTGAAGATAATTTTCAAAACACTTTCTTGGTTTCCCCTTGAAGGCCGGTTCGCCAGCAGCGAAACGAGCCTGCCCATAGCGGCCAAAGCGAGACGAGCCCTGCGGTGTTTCCGCAGCACGCTCTTCTGAAGGATCACCTCCCGGCCAAGGGGGGGCTTTTCCTGGAGCCGCCCGGCTGCCTTGCGAGGTGCTTCTTTGCACTGTGTCATTGTAAAAGCTATGCAACTCGTGACACTTATAATACCCCAACGCAGTCCGTTTCTCTCCTTTTTTAATTGCCCCTCGCCCCAGTGCATGACCTTCAGCACCGCCGGTGGCTGAACAACCCCTTCAGGCCCTGGGCAATGTCAAGCTCATCTGTCTTTAACTTCGCAGCTCTGTATTTCACAGCCTAAGTGACTCCTCAGCGCTGCCACTTTGAGCGAATTTCTTACGTGTCATCTAGTTTTAGTGCTATTCTATTTCATTTGCTACCTTAGCTTAATCATTTTTTAACACACTTTCAGTTTGCGTTTCTCTCTCTTTTCATCTTCATCTGTTCCTGATATTTTATTTTTCCAATAAACTAAGTAATTTAATGGCCCTAATCCCAAGCCTCCTATTTGGAGCATGGATGTGGAGGCTGCAGAAAGAAGTCCCAATTTAAATCTGTCAGTCAAACATAATTTAATCTATCATCACCTTTATATCTAAAACTGCTCCATGGGAAGGAAAGCATGACTGGAATTCAGTTTACCATTAAAACATCCAGCTTTGCAGCTTTCTAGTGCTTGCTTTTCTTATGCACGGGCTATTAGAAAATGACAAAGTTATATAGACTCAGGACAACTCAAAGTCATGACTATTTAGGTCCAGAGGCGACTGCAAAGGCTTTTAAGAGCCCAAGGGCATCTCCACCACGCGTGGACAGAGTGAAGTGAGCTTTAGAGAGAGGAACCTGGATGGGGAACGCCTCCAGCTCTTCCCTTACCTCCTGCTCCTCCACCCCATTGCAGTAGCGCACGATGGTCACCTTTAGCGATCAGCCCCGGGACACGAGCAGCGTCTCGAGACCCACCTGTGAGAGCAGCAGAAATGCATATCTCACCCACAGCTGCAACATTTATTTAATCCCCCTCCGCGCTCAGGGCCCCTGCGAGGAGCAGTATCAGGCAGCAACAGAAAATGTTCAACAAGACTGACTGCACAAGACGCGAGCTCCTGAAATCAATCCATGCGAGAGAGCAGCTAATTACCGCACAAGCACACGCTACACTTCTCGATCCCGGCTCCCAAGTCCCCAGGGGTTACAGACACAGAAAGGGTTTGTCGGTGGCTGGAGCACCTTGGCTCAACAGGCGGCTGTGGGCTTCCAGCACTGCCCAGGCTCCTCTGCTGCGGTCATTTTTGGCACTTTATTCTGATTTTTGTTTTCCCAGTTTCAGCAGAATCACAGGAGATCCACGTAACATAAGCAGGCTGCAGCATCCCCGCCCCCTGCACTAACAGCAAGGATGCTAAGTGCAGCCGGGCTGTGTTAGAGCTGCTGCATCCCGCTGCGAGCCGCACGGCTCCAAGCACCGAGGGATGGGCAGGGAGGAGCACTGACTCCTGGCTGGGGAGGACGGACCGGGAAAGTGCAGCCCTGGGGATGGCTGGTGGCCAGCAGCCCCTTGGGGAGTGAGCTGGGGTGTCAGGGCTGCCCCCCGTCCGCCCCAAACGCCATCTCTTGGGGGAGCCGAGGGGACCTCTGGGTTACTCGGGTTTGAAGCAGGAGCACCCGCTCAGCTGGATGGCTTTGGACTTGTCTGTGTCACGACCTCTGCAAACAAATCCTCCCGTCGTCTTCTACGGGTGAGATCAGAGGTTGGGAAGAAGGCTCACAGCGTGAGAAGAACCCATTACCCTGGAGCATCGGGTACTAAACGATCGTACTCCACCCGTGAGATGAGTTGTGTAACGGAGATGTCATTCTTCATGAATAATAAAGGACCTTTCATAAAAATTTTACCAGCAGCTGGATACTAAACGGGTGGGTGAGGGGTCCTTGCTACCTCCAGAGCCGGCAGCGGAGCAGTACACGGCACACAGACAAAGGAAAAGCACAGCGTCACGAGTCCCACAGCCTCAGCGCTGGTGACTCCTGTCCGGCACCTCTGCTCGTTTGCAGAAGTGGAAACACACCTGGACGCATTTCAGGGTAAATGTGCAAAAACTGGACCAAGTAGTTGCTCTTCTAGAAAGTTCTCATTGGTTGTTCTTTGTCTATTTTCACGTAGTCAGTCACTGCTGGCTATGCGAGAGAAGCTTTGAACCGGGTCTGTTGAAGCCCAGAGAAGTCACTGCCTGATTTTCACCCGAGCCGGAGCGTTCAGAAGCCGCGACTGTCAATACATTGTCGGCTGCAGCAAACAGCCTGACACTCGGGCGCAGCAGCCATTTAGCACGACCACATTTTATTCTGGCCCTCATTTCATCCTGCAGCAATTAGCCAAGAACAAAAGGGCCTCATCACACTGTCATTTCAGCCTTACGTATTCCAGCGTGTTTGGGGAGACAGAACCTAGAGGCAGGTACCTTCTGGACCCTGAATAAAATCGCTATTAATGTCTGTGAGCGCACATCAGAGTTTTTACAACTACAGCGTGAGATAACAACTACTCATCCCTGCTGGGTTTTAACCATCTCAGGAGATGACTTTTGACAAATCTGAAGCAATCCTGAAACCGTGTGTGTGCCGGGAGGGGGAGGATATGCAAAAGGGTTTCGTACAAGGGATCAAACCGTCCTGACAGTCTGAGCGCGTTGTACCGCACTGAGCACACTGCAGAACGAGCTTCTGACCCCGGTTTGAGCCTCCATCCCAAAAGACGGGTAACAGAAAACTGCACCTCCAGGCTTTTTACTGCCTATTAGATTGTCTGTGCGAACGTGCACAGGGACCCCTGTCCTGTGCTGTCCCGTGCTCCCCAACAGCGCTCCCCCTCTCCCGCCGCAGGGGCTGCGCCGCCCGGCACAGCGCTCCTCGCCCAGGGAAGGGCACCGGCGGCAGCGGGTGCTGCGAGGAGGCAGCGGCGCCCACCGCAGCGCAGGGCACCCCCTGCTCACCCGGGCTTCACCCCACCGGGGACGAGCCCCACACCAGCGCTCACACATTTAACGGATGTTAGGTCCTTCCACTTTGCTCCACCTCGAAATAAAAACATAAATCCGATGCCCATGTTCTAGTTTTCTGCAATAATATCTTCCCCATAAATATCTTCTAAATAGTCCCAACCTAACACATTGCTAATAAAAGCACGCTTTATGGTTATTAGACAAGTGAAATGTCCCTGGACTGAACAATTACCTTCAAATATCTGTTCGGAACTGGCTGGGAGTAGAAATCAGTTTCTTCCTCCCCAGGTACAAATCCATAATGAGGATTTATTTCTGAGGCGGTGGGAATGAGGTAATCCCTCTCCTTCTTGAGTTGAGATAAGGAGAAGAAAAAAAAAAAGAAAGAAAATGGTACAAGTTAATACTGAAGTATCTGGAAAAGCAAATGATTTGCAGGAGGAAGGGGCAGGAGGTCAATAGCATAGAAAAGCTTTAAATAATAAGAGGGACAAATGGGTGGTTTGCCCAACGCTGTCCTGTGGCGGGGAGGAGGCGGCAGAAGGCTGGTGCGGACCAGCGCTGCCCGGGGCGGGGGAGAACCCTGGGGGGTCCCTGCACCGCGCGGTGCCACACAGACCTCCCGCTCTCCCCCGACGGGGTTTGGGTCTGGTGCTGCGAATCCCCTTCCTGCTGCGGGGCAGGACGGGGAGAAGCACGACCAAGGGGCACGCTGCCATTCGGAGGGACCTACGCCGCCTGATGCTGCCGCGTGACACTGAGCAACAAATGGCCCCAAAACCCCCTCAGCGGAACAGTCTGGGGTTTAATACGGGACGTTGCGTACAGATTGCAACCCCCGCCGTGGGCAGTGGCGCGGAGCCTCCCCGGGGGAGGAGGAGTCCCGCCAGCAGGGAACAACCCCGGAGCGGGTGGCAGCCCCCCGGGACAGCCAGCGGCCCCCCCGGCACCCTCGGAAACCTTCCTCTCCAGCGGCGTGCCCCGCTCCGGCAGCTGCGCCCCCGTCTCTGTGTCTTAATGGCTCCAGACCACACAGACGATGCTGTTTCTTTCTTTTCCGTACTGTTTTATCTCACCCTCTCCCGCGAGATGCGCAATTACCAGCAACAAATACCTGCTCGGCAGAGGAGGGGAGACACATACGCTCCCAGACCTGGAATATGCAGCTACTTATTGCAAATATTTGACAATGTTAGGACAGTTACTGTCAGTCTCTCAGTTATTCTCCAATGGTCTAACATCCACCAAAAATAAATCCAATACCTAAATCACCTGTGAGAGCGCTGAGAAGCGCTCTGCCAGTCTAGTCCTGCCAGGTGACAGACAGACGCTCAGGACAGATGGACACGGCCCCACCGCAGACCCGTAACAAGCTGGGCTTGCTCTGCCACATGACAAACGCGAGGCTGCGCCGGGCCAGACCCGAGTCCTGCTCTGCTCCCCCTGGCGAGAGGCTGGAGGGAGGGATGGAAGGAGGGAGGGGGGGATGGAGGGAGGGG
>RSEF01000022.1:999573-1083752 GCA_003993805.1 Himantopus leucocephalus
GGAGGGATGGAAGGAGGGAGGGAGGGAGGGAGGGATGGAGGGAGGGAGGGATGAATGGAGGGAGGGGTGGAGGGATGGAGGGATGGAGGATTGGCCCAAAAACAAACCGATGTGTTGCTTTTGAGGGGACAGCCTTTTCCTGTCTATTTCATTTCAGTAAAGTTGTTACTATAATAATCCTACTTAAAACATATGAAATTGCCATAAAATGAAGCAGTTGCGAAGAAATTGTATCATCTGGGAAAGGAAACTGTTGTCCAGTGTCTGTTCCCCAGCAAAGCCACAGCTATGCATAACACCGCCCTATGCAAATGTAATAATTTGAGAAACAGTGTAGATTAGGATAAAGGTGAGTATTTTTAGGAAGCAATTGAGGCAAAACGCCTTGGCACTCTCCTGGGATTTGTGCTCTGCATTCGCTGATCAGCTTTATTTTCTGCCGAACCCCCGGTAGTTCTGCAGTAGGCAGAAGAGGAATTTGTTGATGCTACAGAAAATGAAGTCCTGCACAGCAGTCAATAGGAAATAATGGATATCAATTACACAGCTGGAACTGCTGACTTGATCAGATTTTGTAACTCTTTACTCTAGGGGTCTTCTTAATAAATCCATTGAGAGAAGTGTCATATCTTTTACAGCAATATGTTTCAGTGTTTTATTTCCTGTGAAGGAGCAACTGGCAGTTTTACAAAATGCTCCTCGGAGTCTCCCAAAGCCTCATGAAGGGATCGGATTGACGGGAGATGGACATGAGCTATTTGTTCTCTAATGCGGGGACCAGTTTGCCATAACGTTCGGAAACTGCTGTGTGAAACCAGTCGCACTCCTTCCCTTCTGCTTGAGTCCCATCTACGGCACAGGGGCGCACTCTCAACGAGCCTCACAGCGCAGTGCTAATGGATCGGGTCACCTAAAAGCAAATTGCCCCTTGAGGAGGACCCTGGATTTGTTGCAGTTGGAAAACAGCATCATTTTCTGAGGGGCCGCGCTCGCGCAGGGCGACAGCAGCCACGTCCCCTCAAACCGGGCTGAAAGAGTACGTTGAAGAGGGGGAAAGTCTCACCCCTCTCTGTTACTCGCAGTCTCTTATCTGTGTTTTTATTTAATCCAGCCACCATCTCAAGCACTGAAAGCAGAAATGCAGCCTTCTTACATGGCATCTTTCCTGCGGTAAATCTAATTAAACAGCCATTAAAATGTGTGTTAGCTCGATGACAGCAAGGTGACCTGGAGCTCCTGCTAAATGTTAATAACAGCGTTCTCCACTAACCGGCATTCAACAGGGAGCAGGCAGCACTGTTTCTATTGATGTAGCCTTTAGAGGAATACGGCTATTACAGTGCTTTGTGTACTACAGATTCCCAAATAAACGTGTATCTAATTTTTGGGCAGCTGAAGCCTTCCGTGTGCCCCCCAGCGCTCCCAGCCGAGGCTGGCACCCCGGCCGAGCGGCTCCCGCAGCACGCCGCGCAGGGGACCAGCGGCAGCAGGGGACGCGTGCACAGACAAAAAGTGCACCAGCAGCATCTCTAAAACCCTGGCCAGAGAAGTGCTAAACTGTAAGAAAGGAGAGGAGAGAGGCCAGCCCCTTACCTGCAAACTGCGGCGAGGTCAGAGCCTCACCGGCACGCTGCCCGGCCTCGCGGCAGCCCATGGCTGCGGCGGCCCCGGGGGCGGCTCAAGGAGCAGGGCAGCCCCTCCACCCGTGGGCGACGAGGTTGGTTGTTTCCCAGCCAAAGTGAACACCCACGAATATCTGTAAACCCCTAAGCCTCAATCCAGGCCAAAATCCGGAAAAATTTTCCTAGTCTACACTGGCCTGACCTCCAGCCTCAGAGCCGCACATCCTTCACACAGATGTTTGCAAAACTCCGCAGACCCGTTTGCACATCCCCAGCCAGAACCAGACCTGCTAATGCCCAACAAAGAAATACCTCTTTTACAAGCAGGCAATTTATCCTGTGAAGGTTAATGACAGCGAAATGCTAATGATGAGACTGATAACTGAGAACAGTGTCTGTACATTACTGCAGGTTTTTATCATGCGCCCTAAGAAGTATCATTACGCTAAGGAAAATCTTCACCATGTATTAAATCAAAGTCAGAGAGATCTGCAACTAAAAAATTACTTCCTTTGGTTGTTACCTTATGTTTGACTTTACAAGTTTATGTCTTTTACTGCAGCTGCAGTTAAAAATAGGAAATATCCCACCAGTCTGCAAAATAGCTGAACAGGTGGAAAATGTCTCACTCCCCCCTTGCACATGTCAGCAAACACAATTTGGACACTTGGGCTACGTGACTGCATCAACCTCCCCCCCATCGATAATTAGCAATGACAACATTAATTTATCGTCGTTTCCAACCGCTCGGTGGCATCAGACAGAGATCTCAGTGGGATCAGACCGAGACAGAGCGAGGCCGCGGGGGCTCAGAGGGGTCAGAACTGTCTCCAAATCCTCCCCAGGAGCCCGCTGGTTCACTCCCACACCTGACTGTAACGCACCGCGTACCTGAGGAGCAGCGGGTGCGACGCCCCGGGTGGGCAGCTCTCCCGCCCCGGCGGTGTGCGGTCCCGGCCGGCCGTAACCAGCTGCTGGAGCGCGGCTTTGCCGGAGCTGGTGGAACGCACCGCACCGCACCGCGGGACAGACCCGGTGCCTCGTGCCCGCGGCAGGGCAGCGGCCCTACGCTGCGCGCGTCTGCGGATGCTGGAAAGGCAGGAAATCCATTCCACCCTTACCGCTTCTTGAAAGAGCAGAGATCGTTTTGCATAATTACGCAAACAATCAGCCGTGCTAACAATTGAAGAGACAAACAAATAAGGTAGATCAATGCTGAAGGACGGAGTGTAGCACTAATGAACTGGGCTGAATTTCAGCGTTACGGTCTGTTAGCAGTCCTGACAGCGAAGGGAGGCAAAACGCAGCTTCAACTCATGTGCTACGGGGGATGCTGCTGCCCTTCCCACGCTGCGCGCTCCGGGGGCAGGGACCTGTTCCCCAGGCTCGCGCCCTCCCTTTGGCGAGTGGGAGTCCCCATGTCCGTTCTCTGGACGCAAAGGAGGATGCTGAAGGGGGTCTCAGCCCAGCTCTGGGCTTATTTCCCTTTCCTATACAAAACAGAGGGTCCGAACGACCATTTACAGATCCCACCGGAGCGCTGCCGCACGGACGCGCACAGGTGACCCGGCAGAAAGCGGCCGCTCCGGCCGAACGACTCCACACCCCTCGGCAGGACCGATCGCCGCTCTGAGGAATTCAGTGGCCCGGTGCACGCAGCATCACTGGGGGCCCTGCCTGACGCCTGCCACGCAGCCGTGCTTGCAAGGAAATCTGTGCGTGGCCGTGTTGCACAGGACTGCCCTCGCCGCGCTGTATGCGGGGGAGCTGGAGGATGAGGAGGCACGGGAACGACGAAGCCCCTGGGTGCAATGATGAAGGAATGAATGAAGGTAAAGAACAAAAAAGAAAGGAGAAACGGAGCCAGGCTGTAACACAGACAGCTTCTGTTCCCTGGGCTTTGGCAACCCTTCTAAAGGCAAACGTCTTTTCCAGTGCCCTTTTCATGTTTCCTTTCTCATACATCCAAAATAGGTTTTGCGACGAGCACTTTGAGAGTGGTCGGGTATTAAACTCAGCGCTCAGCACAGGGTATGATAAATGTGCTTGAACAAATGACAGTGTGCACCAATTTAACAATAATTCTGGAATAAGCACTGCACAGTCATTTTGAGCCTTTGGTGCAGCTTGGCGAATGCCCTTCCCAATGTCAGGGTGTCTCCAGAGGATTAAACGTGCAATCCAGCATCAGCCGGGTCAGAGCTGAGGCTTCTGGCCGACGAGAGCAATTCATCGGCTTACTTTTCACAGGGGCACTGTGTGCCTGTTGCGCTGCAATTCCATCTGGGCAATTCTTAAAATCCGTGTTTATTTTCAGCCCTTTGTTGTTCTGTATTATTTTGAGTTTGAATTTCCGTTTACAGCATGCCTTTGTATTAATCCTTCAGCTATTAAGATATATCTCTGCCGAGTATGGAAGGCACAGTAAAAGTAATTAAATAACATCCAAGAGCCTTAGCGCTGCCATTTATTACTATTACAGAAATACATTAAACTCTGAGGAACTGCTGCTTAAGAATAATCACAAGGGATGCGCAACCGGCTAATTTTTCCCCTGATGGACTGTCTGGTCGTACGCGGGCAGTCAGGAGAGCACGGGCTCACCAACGCCGACCTGCCCGGCACGGCCACCCCCTTCGCGGGCAGGGAGAGGACACGTACCTGTAAGTCCGGGTTTTGAGCAGGGATGCGACAAGGGGAGGGATGATTTACAAAATCCGGGATCACTGGCTGCTCAGCTGCCGCCCGGGGTACACACAGCCCCTGGGGGCCACCGCCTGCCCCCCGGGCAAGAGCCTGCTGGCAAGCTGGGTACAGCGCCGCTGCACCCACTGCCTTCGTTCGGAGCAGAGGGTGTCCCCGGCGGCTCCCATCACGTCACTGGCAGCCATCAACGCTTAGAGGAACAGAAACAAAAGAAAGAGAAGGGGTAGAGGTGGAGGACTGCTGTTGGAAGGGACATATGTGATATAAATGAGCAATTCTACGCAGAAATCTACTGAATTTCACAGGGCGTAATGAATTAAATGAAGTGGAAAGCATGGCACGAACCGGAGATTTGCTGTAGTGACTAATATAATTAACCTCTATTGAAATAATTAAGCCTCCTAATTTGTGCTGCATGAGCAGCGCAACCCAAAGGGCAGGTGGGAGCCAGCCCCGTGCTAGCGGCGGGTGGGAAACGCCGGACCGCGCCGCGGGTGCTCCCTCCCGGCGAAGGGCTTTGGCTCTGCCGGCGGCGGCTCCCCCTGCGCTCCCCGGTGCTGCTGCTCGGCGCGTACCGGGATTCAGCTGGAGTCCAATCTCCGCGCTGGCACGGACCCCAGCACCGCGCCGTGGGGAACAGGACCCCATCCACGGTCAGCGTTGCCTGAACACCCCCAGATCAGCACCTTGGGGCTGTTTCTCGGGCTTTGTGAGACATCGGCGCTCGTGGGGAGAAGCAGCGGCCCCCCGGGCTGCAAAGGCGAGGCAGACAGCCTGGATCGGCAACCTCCAAACCCCCTTCTCCGAGCCCTGGCGCGCCCTGCCTCGGCGGGATGCTGCTCTGCAGCTCTGCCTGCGGCACAGCGGGAATAAACCACACAGGTTTAGGAAAAAAAGGCCTTGGTCACAAATACCCCACAAAATGCCATGGCCCGTTCCTCTCGCACTTGACCTGTCTCCTGATAAACTGTCGCATTTTCCTTCCTTCAGCAGAGGATTGCTTTATGCCAGTCAGTGAGGCAGGGCTTTGTTGTCTCTAGTTATTAATTTACTTTTATTGGCTGCAGTGCCTTTCCGTGTTTTATTACCAAATAGCTCACACTCGCAGAATGGTTTTTCTTTTAGGTTATACAGAGAGGTTTGACCTTCCCCAGCGGGCACCAAGGACAGGCACAACTCTGGCGGTGCCGGCACGGTGCATCCGCTGCCGCCCGCCCTCGGCAGCGCACAGACCTCGCTGCCGCCTGAGCACAGGACCGCAGCAGCGTAACTGAACTTGATAAGGAATCAGTAATCCCTCTTTTGAGCTGAGGAGAGACAGAATAGGGAGGCAGGTCATTAAGAAAGGACTCACCACTTTTCTCCTAGTAACAAATGTAACTGTGCCCGAAACACGAGGCTGTTGCTGCACGTGTTCCCCGTCGTGCGCAGGAACGGTCACCGCTGCGCAAACCTCCCCTCGCCCCGCGGCCGGCAGGAGCGGGCTGCAGACGCCTGCGGCTATTTTTTGATGCAGGAACGGCTTCATTTTATGAATGCTTCTGGGTTACCTGGCACTGCAGTAACTGCAAAATGTAAACCGGCTGGTAACAAAAGGAGTTCGCTGGGTCTTTTGTTCTGTTCATTCTCTTAACCACCCCAAAGGGCGTTCGTTCTTTATTTCACTGTCTGGATGAAAGGTTTTACTCTCCCTCTCCTGCAAGTGCTTGTGGTGGTGGGATGCATTGAATCTGTCTGTCTACTGAGTTTATGCTTCCCTGCTAAAGACTGGCTGGTGATGGAGGAGCACTGCAAAAACGCTGATCCCTTTTTCCCCCCTTTCACTGCTCGAGGCATAGGATGAAAAAAGCGTAAGATTTAGATTGATTTTATTTCTGTCCTAAAAATACGCTCTGAAATGCTTTCATTGTCAAAGCACTGCTCTCTGTGATAAGGCACATTTTCCCTCTACAGCAATTATTTTGAACACTGCTATTAGATTGACTGTGAAAACCCAACAGCATCACATACGGTACCGGTGATATCGAAAGACCGGGTTCCTTCACCGTTCCCGAACAGCACCTCCCCGCTGCGGCGGGTCACGCCACTCTGGGTCCTGCTGAAGTCAGGACAACAGGAAGGCGGTGGGATTATTATTTTTCTTTTTTTGAGAAAACTGACACCTGAAATGAGTCCCCCGCACAGACACTCGTTTGCGCTACAGTTAAAAAAATAAAAATAAGAAAACTCGGGTTCTTTACTTGCTTTGAAACCCGACATAAGAACTGCTCTGCTTCCCAGACGCTGTTGGGAACTCAGCCCGGTGCGGCGCAGCGGCTCCGCGGGGCACTGCGGCGCGGCAGGGGAAGGTCCCTGGCAGCTCTGTCCCACTTCCCACCCACTTTCGGGGACCTACAGGACCAAGGTGGGAGAGGCAGCACTGGGGACGAAGGATTAGCAATTGAGCACTTCCAATGTGAGGGGCAGAGCGGGCTCGGGCGATGCCTGACGCTGCTCCTGGTGTGTTAACGAGTCCCGTGCGGAGGCCGCGTAAGCACAGCACGGCCGGGGCCAGCAGCCTGTTGTTAAATGAATGTAAAAGGCAGCCATAAATTCTAATCCACCGCGCCCTCGTCAGCGGCACTGAGCAACACAGCGTCTCTCGAAATTTGATTATAGCTGTATCACTACTGGAGATAATTGGGGGACATGTCATTAGTCTTACATCAAGTACAGCATGTATTTTTCTCGGTCATATTTACTTTAACTTCACAAAGGAATAAATTAAGTTTACAGTGGTATTCAACACCTGTTGTGAGAAGGTTAGAACTCAATTGAGCAAAGGAAAGAGAAGGAAAGACCACAAATGGGAAAAATTGAGCACTATCAGATACTAGTACTGCCTGATCCTCCTTTTCTTGCTCTGCTTTAGATGATTTTCCCCATTTTGCTGCCAATCACAAAAGAGTTCCTGGGAAGAAACTGCAGTGAAATACCTCCAGGAGTGCTGGGCTGCGGCCGGAGCCGTGTGAAGGCACTCGGGGTGACACCCTGCTGGTCCCGGGCTGATTCTCCACAGAAACACACCCGTCGAGTGAACACCTCGGGACAGCGGAGCCGATCTGCGGGAAGCGGAGGATGTGCCGCAGCCCTCGGCACAAGCGACAGTGACAGGGGGGTCACGGCACTGTCCTGCCTTCATGAGCTGCCCGAAACCAAGCTCTGCCCGACCCGCCGCAGCGTGGGCAGCTGGCCAGGGCCTTGGAGGGGTTTCTCTGGGATTTCTCGGGATTTCAGTACCCTTTGCACACATGTAGTTTCCACGACTTACCAGTAATCAAGTGCAATTTGTAGAAGAAAACCTCTCCTATGGAGGAAATGCTCATCATCAAGACACAGCCATCCATTGCTTAGCTGGGCATGCAGTGCTTCCCCCTCTTCTGGGTTTTTTTTTTTTAGATTTTAAAACTGGGACAACTGTTTTCAGTTAGGCAGCCTCTGTTCTGGCAGGCAAAGGACCCCAGAGCAGAGAGCTCCGGGCACCGCAGCTCCCCTGCTCCCTCCCTGCAGCAGCTCCTGAGGGACGGGGCAGGCGGCTGAGGCTGGACGCCAGGCACGGCACCTGCGACCTGCCGGCGTTTGAAGCCCAGGACACGCTCCGATCACTAATTCTGTGTCTTACAGCCCCCCATTTGCCAGTCGGTGCTGCAGACTGAGGCACGGACAACAGAAGACGTGAAGAGTTTTCCCTCGGGCACCTGCACTACCGTGGCTCCTCTGGAAACACCTCTGTGCGGGAGAGACCCTCAGGTGCTTCCCCGCAGCCTTCGTCTCTGCTCGCAGAGGCGATGCAGAAGACTTTAAAGGTTTATTCATTTGTTTGGGGGTTCATTTCCCTGGAAGATTGACAGGCTCCTACAAAGTATTTATATGAAACTGTTGAGTCTCTCTACATTTAATTGCACTCGACTGAGTGCATTAACACGACCATGAATTTTTAAAAGCTATCAGTTTTATTCTGACTCCAAAGCTAACAGTGTGAGCTGCTTTCCAGCACGTCCCTCCCTCCGAGCCCCTCTCCCCGGCGGCCGCAGCCGCGCTGAGGCAGCCCCGACCCCGGGAGCCCCCGTGCAGACCGGGCTCCAGCAAAGCTGCAGCGCCGGCAGGAAAACACCGACTGCAGCCCACGGGCCCCATAGGGGGTCGGCTGTTTGTTGATAATACAACTGCCCTGAGTCAGGATAGGAAATGCTAATAACGAGGGAAGAAATATATTAACAAGACTGAACTGGCTCAAAATTAGCACCATGCCCTAGGTCGGCAGTACTTCCCTCCGCAGACATTTGGCTCCATCAGAAATGGCCTTTATTCAGGAATAAATGAATTTAGTTCCCAGCTGCTCGCTCAGGGCATGGGACAACACACAAGTCCTGTCCCCAGGGACCCCTTCAGTCCCTGCCCAGGACCCGCATCGCGTGAGCGGTGTTGGGGATGGCGCCATCGGCAGCAGAGGGGAGGGATGCTGGGGCTGTCCCGTGCTGCGCTACCCAGGCGCCCGTGCCCACAGAGACGTCCCCATCCCCATGCTGACAGCGTCCCCGGCACAGAGAGCCAGGCGTTCCGCACCCAACGCAGCAGATTTCTGCTCTTCTGAGCAACCTGCTGCGAGCAGGAGCTGAGCGACTTTGGGAGCTCGGCCACGTTCGTGGGCACTGAGCTCCTGCAACTCGTACTTATTTGTCTCCTGCGCTCTGGCAGGAGCCCAGGCTGTGCACAGCTCCTGTCTTACTCGCATTTTGTGACTCTTCTATCTTCCACATATTTATTTCAGTCCATTTCCTACTCCAGTCTGCAACCCTGTGATAAGGCATCACCCAGTCTCTACAGTCTGGACTTTATTGTCTCTGCTTTTCCCTGTATATTTAATACCACCGCCTTTTTCAATGAGATTTTTTTTTTTTTTTTTGGCTGAGGGTTTTGGGGGCTTGTTTTTTGAAACACAATGCTAGCAGGTTTATTTTAAGGGGTATGAAGCCCTAGTGCCAGCAGCAGAGTAAAAAGCTTCAGCACCTTTAGAAAGTCACACCCTAAAGATCCACGCAATGACCCGGGACGTGGGACTTTCCTGGGGCAATCAGCCTTTGCCGTGGACGCATCAACGAGCACCTTCCAAAATGGGCACGCGGCAGGGATGGCGAGGATAAAAGTTTGTCACTGCCAAAGCCGTCTGATCATCAGCGTGCTGCCCACAGCAGCCGTTTGGTGACGGCGACCACGGCCGGCACGGTGAGGCCGCTGCTGTCGCAGAGACCAGGCGTGCGCCGGGGAAAGACGGCACGTGCGAGGCACCGACACAGCAGCGCCGCAGCCACAAGGCTGCGACCTCACCGGGCACCAGCAGCACAACGCCAGCACAGGAGACCAACCGGCCTTGTCCAACCCCACTCTGCTGGGACTGAGCCTGGAGAAGGATCTCCCCCTCCTTCCCATCCCGCTCGTCAGTCTGTGCCCACCCCTTTGCTAATTGAGGGCCTCCCTGGGCGCACCGCTACCGGGGGGCTCGGAGCGAGGGACACAGCGACCGCACCACAAGCGCGTGCCGCACTGAGTTAGACAGGAACCCAAAGACCTGATCTTTACACTCATTATCCACCCCGGCAGCAAGACATCACGTGCTGGCAGAAGCAGAGACTGAACCCAGTAGAGCATCTGAAAACCATTTGGGTCTCAACAGGTTCTTCTTCCTAGTTTATCTCTAGCTGCAGAGCTGCATCTATAATGAGCCAAGGCTGTTGAAATCTTTGGTAGTGATAATCAAAATCTGTTATCTTTGGCATCTAGTACTTAGCCCTGTGAGAGTGGTATTACTTATGTAAACACAGCAGCAAGAGTTCGAGAAAGCAAGTGTAAAATCCAGATTTTGGGACAGTAAAATACAGTTCAGCTGAAAGGGGTTGCAAGAGAAGTTTATAATCACGATCTGCAGCACTAGGAAGGTTATTTGCATTTAATCTGGACAAGAAAATATAACCGAATTTACTACAACAGTTCTCTTGAGATGCAGCTTGTAGGCCAACGCTTTATCTTTGCCGCTGTGCCGAACCCGACCGCGAGGACAGACGCGCGGCTGATTAGGGCGCATTAACATTCACAGAGAGTAAGTGACAAATTAGCATATTGTCAGGAGCCACGGGCAGCGGCGAGGACGGTCCATCTCGAGGACTGCTCCCGCGAGCCGGGACCGGCACAAAGCCCGCGGCACTGGGGGCAGCCTGGGCGCTCGGGGGGCTGCTGGGCGCGGGGATGCCCGGGGTGGGCAGGGGATTTCTCCAGCTGAGCTCTGGAGACCCCAGAGAAGTTCTTCACCCTTTCGGCCGCTGGCAGATACTTATTTTGAGGTTTGTGCTATGACCAGTTGAGCCCGCAGGCACGGGCGGGAGCGCCGGGGCCGTGCGGCCGCTGCGGCTGCCCCCATGCAGCTCTGCCGGACGGCGGCTGCGGCTCCCACCCCCGACCAGCAACCAACGGTGCGGCACGTGGGATGGTTTGAAACTGAATTTAGAGCAGTGGCTCATTCATCAATTTATATTCTGGTCAAGGCCTGTGACAATGATGCTGGAGACTTTTAATGAATGCAAGTGAGCACAGTTCTGCCTGTATAATTTGCTTCTCTCTGGCGCACACACCGATCATCTTCCTGTAGTTTGTTAACAATAAGTATTCACATAATTCACTTCTGTAAGGACAAACCCGAGAGTGTTATTAATGTTTTGTTGCCCTTCACATATATGTCAGGCATTTATTGAATACAAACTTGAACAAGTCGGTGCCATCCAGAAATGTAAAGCAATATTTCAGAGCAAACAAAGCCCCGGTGCTGGTACACTCGGAGTCATTTTGCGGCGTTAGAACCCATCAATTACACATAAATAACGACGCAGTAGGGACACCAATTCACAATTAGCAATGACTAATCCCCAGTTCCTACGCTGGGAGATCTCTGCCACACACAGACCCTCCCAACACAGCGCTCTGTACTTGTGTTCTGCTAAACCTTGTGCTGATGCCAAAGGCGTCCCCGTGGCACCCCGTGCCGCCCCAGGCGCAGGGACGCTCCTCGGCAGCCCAAGCCGGGGCAGAGGCGGGAAGGAGGACGCTGGCGTTACTGATGCTCGGGGTTTGGCAGACAAACAGCGCCGAGCGCTGCTCCTGGTGCCCGGGAGCACTCTCACGCCTCCGGAGCCGGCCGGTGCCCCCGCGGCGCAGGAGGGTGACCCGCCAGCGCGGCAGCCGCCCCTGGAACACCCGCGGGATTTTCCCCGCTCCTGTGCGTTTCCGCAGAGCTGGCTCGCTGCTTGCCAAGCCTCAGGACGCCCCATCGCCTGCAAACACCCCCTGCGCCCACGCGGAAAGCAGCCGCCCGCGGAGCGGAGCGAACGCTCCCCCTCCTCGCTCAGCCCACGTCGCTTTTGCGAGAGAACGGGAGCTACGACAGATCACTGCACTCCCCTTAGCTGGGAAATTTTGATCTTTCTGGTATTAGACACACTGGGATAATGCTCCAAAGGTTTCTTCGCCTCCGACTGGCTTTTTTTGTTTAAGATGTTTTTGTAACACATTCCTACTTAAAACAGACACAAACCCTCCTGGTGAAACCACATGCTTTGTAGGTAATGTAACGATGCTGTAGAGCACAATGCTGGAAGCATTTATTTTTAACAACCCCTTTTGTGATTTTAGGAGGAGAGCACAATAAATGCTATGAATATATACATGTTTTCCTGATTGTGAACAACAGGCTGGTAGCCCACAATGAGAAGTCATTTATTAGGAATGACAGGAGGAACCATCCTGCCTGTTAAATGAATACATATCTTTTACAGCACTACTTTGCAGGCTAAAGCTGTGGGTCCCCGTATAGACCTTTCAGGTTTTCTTTCAGATCTTAAAGAATTCGTACCACGGAAGAAAGTGTGCTTCCAACTTTAAACGCATTTCTTTTGAGATAATTTCACCTAGTACACAGAAATGTAAACTGTCCTGGGAAGCCACTCTGGTTTCTGAGATGACTTTTTAAAGCTTTTAGCTCTAAAGCAATTTTCTTGGAAGGATTTCAGTATATGCTTGCAAGGGTGTTTTTCATACGCCTATTATCTGGAATTTACTGCTGTGTTTGCCCCGTGGAGAACTAGAAAAATTCTGAAAGGTGATGCACTTAACTGATAGTGACAACACATGCAAACGCAATATTTGAATTTCGATCAGCCATTCATTAAAAAAAATGAAATGGCATGAACCATAGCAGCAGGAGAGTCTGGCATCAGCGGGATGGACAGGCAAATTTTCCTATTAACTGAAGTCTTTCCCGCAGCCTGCAGACAGGTGGCATTTTAGAAGTGTTATTTTTTAACCTACTCAAAGGTATTTTTTAAATGCTGTGAACTTTAAGTAAAAAAGGACATCTAATAAACATTAGAAAAACTTGCAAAAAGAAGCACGTTCCAGGAAGATAAAACCATACAGTGGCGATTAATAACACCTCAACATTTTCATAGATGCACCTATAACGGCAATAGAGCGGTCGTTTCAGGCTGTGTTCCCTTGTAGCTTGTTTTCTGCTGGCTGGGCAGCCAAGTCGTGCTTTAGAAATGTGTTTAATAGGTTGGTAAATGGGGCGGTTTATTAGCTTCCTGCAATTTTGCCTTTCACCTGCACCACCCCTGTGCAGGCTGCAGCACCGCAGCGCCTCTGCCGCAGCACAGGTCTCGACACGCACAGGGAGAGGTGTCTGCTGGAGCGCGTTCCCGGGGAACGCCGGCAGATGAGGGGTCACTCTGACACCCTTAGGAGCGGCTACACTGGATGATGGCTGAATGGTCTCAAGATCTTATGGCTACAAAAGCTCCCAAAAGTTGCCCTTAAACCTTGTCATAACTCGGTGGAATCAGAAAAAGGCTGCGCTAACGCCAGGGGCCGACATTCAGCTTTGAGCAGCGTGGAGCCCTCGGACGGCGGCGCCTCCCGCACAATGCCGGGTGCCGACGCGCAGCTCGCTGCCTCTCTGCCCGCGCGGGATCCCGGACACGGCGCAGACGCAGCGTGTTGGTGGAGCTGCTCCTCTGCGCCGCCGCAGGAGTGTGACCCACCCCAGACACCACGCTGGGACAGCCTGGGCAGCATCCCCGGCATGCGACTGTGCCGTCACCTGCCTGTCACCGGGCTGCCCCTCGCTTGTCCCCAGCCTTAACAGCGAGATTTCCATCTGCTCCCTGGGCACCACACCAGTACTCGCCTCGCACGCAAAGCTAATTATCAGCATGGACCGATAAGCGTAATTAGAACTGGGAAAGTAACAAGGTATTACAAGTGACTCCTTATCAAATAAGCACAATTCTTAAACATTTGATGTAGACAATTTTATAGCNACGCTGGGACAGCCTGGGCAGCATCCCCGGCATGCGACTGTGCCGTCACCTGCCTGTCACCGGGCTGCCCCTCGCTTGTCCCCAGCCTTAACAGCGAGATTTCCATCTGCTCCCTGGGCACCACACCAGTACTCGCCTCGCACGCAAAGCTAATTATCAGCATGGACCGATAAGCGTAATTAGAACTGGGAAAGTAACAAGGTATTACAAGTGACTCCTTATCAAATAAGCACAATTCTTAAACATTTGATGTAGACAATTTTATAGTGTTTGTAATTAACTTTGTGTAAACGTGTCAGAATTTGACCAGCCAGCACTGCACCGCTACGGACAGGAGGTTCTGGGAACCGTCAGGAGCAAACCCTCCTGGGATCCGGCTTGGGACGCGCTNCGGCCTGGGACGCGCTCATTGGAGATGCACATCCTGCGCTCCTCGCGCGCGAAGCACACGCAGGAAAGACAAGTGATGGACAAGACATTTCTTTGTCTCTGTTTTGTGCCTCGTCCATAGCCCAGAGACATCTCTCCAGGGAATAAAGTCATTTGCAAGCAGATGAGAGAGTGATGGGGAGACAGACAGGAACGCAGGAGCCGGTTCTGCAGAAGCTTTGCATCTGAGGAGTAATTAAGGCAGTGAAAAAGTTGCTGCTAATAAAGGAGCTGAAGCTTCCAGTGGCAAAACCCCGCGATGAACCAGCCAAGTGACAAGCAGGTTTCATGGTTTTTATTTAAGAGGACCACGGACAAGTTTGTTTTCCTGCTTTAGAGTACACTGATCTTAACAAATACACTTTTCCCATTAGTAACCTATAAAGGGGCTAAATTCAGCAGACCGGGAGGTGGTAAGGGCTCGCTCCGGCAGCAGCCGGGACACCGGGGAGCCTTCCCAGCAGGCTGGGGGGCGCTGTGGAAAGGGCACAGCTGATTTGTACTTTCCATCCCATGCGTGCCGAGATGTTGGCAGGGCTCAGGGCGTGCACCCCTCTGCTGAGCCTCTCTCTGCCGAACGAGAGCCGAAGCAAGCGGGATCCCTCGTTTTAGTCCCTGGCAGACACAGACCCCCACACTCCCGACTCCCTCAAGAAGCTTCTCCACCAGATCTCGTATGTTCTGCTGAGCAAGAGTTTGACGCAATAACTTAAATGGACACGCTTTTTGCGGCACTTACTGAGCTTTTATTCCTCAATAAGTATTATTTAAATATGTCTCCCCCTTTCACGCTTTTTTCCTGGAAATGCGCGATTTCAGGGAGGCAGCCATGCTCTTCTCACCTTCCGCAGTGACAAACCACCAGACTGAGTCATCACGGGAGAGTACACGATTTGTGGATAAATCACTAATGCATGCAGACGCTCTTACAGAATAATTTTGGTGCAGTTGCTCCGAGGTTACCGAGCCCGAGATGCCATCAGCAACACTGACGTGTGGCCCATTTTTTACATGAGAGAAATGCAATATTTGGTGTAAAGCCAGGAGGAGGTGTGCAATAACGAATGAGCTCGGCCTTCAGCAGCGGCCCCTCTGCAAGGCAGGGTATCGATTTCAACATGATGAGAAAATGAAGAAGGATGATACGGTTCATATTATTGATTCTATCTATTAGCAATAGCGGCAGGTCGCTCCATCCTCCCCAGCTGCCTCCCTCTCCCGCTGCACGAGCACGCATGGTCGGCACGGGAGGGGGCAGCAGCCTTGGAGAGGTTTATTCTGAGCGGGACTCGCTTGTGGCCAAGGGTGACTAAACAGACCGACTGGAAGCAGACCGCTGCCATCACTGTTTGCACGCAGAGCATTTTTCTCACTGCCGGTCAGGAGCGACTTTTCCCAGGGTCACCAGGACAGGGACAGTGTCAGTGGAGGGGTCACGAGACCTGAAACTTGGCCTTACGATGGAGTCCAGATTAGAAAGCACGTTAGTTGTGAATGGCAAGGTGATTTTTTTTCAACATATTACAAGTTACAGTTCACGCACTACAGTTTAATTGCATTTGCCCTCCAGCCTTTCAATTAGAAATAAACCAGAAACCACCACTTTCGGAATGGAAATGAGAAGGAGAACGAATTCTCATAAAGAGGAAAATGCTATGTTTGGAGAGGAAGAATAATTATTGCCAAAGATATAATAAAGAGGGAAGGAGTATCACGCTGTTATATCCAGGGGCCAAACACGAGTCACTCAGACTTTTCAAAATGAGGTCACACCATAACTGGAGGCAGAAGGGAGAATGGCAGATTATTGCCGACCTCAGGGATCGCGTTGTTTTACCTGAAATTCAGAGGTGCAGTGGTGAAAACCCTGAGCTGGGAAGGATTCAGATTAATGACTTTAGGGTACTTTCCCTGGAATTCTGCTCCACGACTTCACTGACCGGCGGGGACCGGGGGCCGCAAGGAGACAGTTACCCCAGCTCCCCGGGGGCTCCGGAAGGAGGAGGTGAGGAAGGCTCTGCCGAGGGCACCCGGAGGAGCGGCAGCACTGAGCAAGCTCACGCCAGATGAGAGGTTTCGCAGCTTCTCGCGGCACAGCACGGCAAGGAGCCTCCATCGGCTGTTGTAAGAACACGTATGGCACCACCGCGCACCCCGGCCGCGCCGGCGGCAATAGGTAGCTACTGGAGTTCATCAGCGGTCAAGAGAAAGGAATGTATTTCCAGGCTACAGGAATGAACACCTTCACGACAGATAATGAATAAATACCAACTGCGAATAAATAACCTACTGCTATTTCCCAAGGGATCCTCGACTTTCGTTCTTGCCTCAAATTTATACAGTAGAAAAATAAATCTGCAGAGAGCTTAGTGTAAAATACCAAATTCTTCTTATTCCAGGTTGTCTCTAGCTACTTTCTACCGCCTTGCTTGGCGAGAGATTGATTTCTGATTAGTGTTTGCTTTTCCCGTGTATTGCTGCCGGGTGCACCTCCCACGGAAACGGCCCTTTCTCCATCCCCCAGCCCCACCAGCCGCTCTTCCCCAGGGTCCCCGGCCAGTACAGAGGGGGTCCCCAGCCGGCACAGAGGGGGTCCCCAGGCGGCGACATCCTCGGAGAGAGGCTCTGCAGCAGCTCATAGATTGACAACAGCACCACAATTCATCTCCTTCCATTAAACACACACCTCACCCCGTTCCTGCACCCGCCGCCTCAGCCACTCGCTTGTAGAGCAAAGCGGAGGGGAGAACCAGCTAACCAAGCCTATAAACACACTGCCTTCATCTGCTTTGCCCCTGCCCTGGGCACCTCTGCGAGCCAGCAGTTCCCGGCAGAGCACGAACAGGCGTCTGGTGAAGCCCCACCAGCTCTCCATCAGGGCGCCCAGGGCAGGGGGACACTTTCTAGGCTGGCTGGGTGCCCCGAGGGACAGCCGTGAGCTGAGCCTGCACGTCCAGGCACTTCTGACTCAGGACTACAGCTCTCACCTCGTACTCGAAGGAATCACTGTCACCCAAAATCTTGGAGACTTATGGCCCCGAATATTAACCACCGCAGTCCCTGTTTGCTACAGCTCCGGTATATTTTAAAAATTCTGACTGTACCGCCAGATAAATTATATCACGCTTTCCGCAGAGCTATGAATAGAAGATATTTTCATAAGAAAACCAGGAGGGAAGACACCCATTCTTGCTCTATGAATAATATATGTCATCCCAAACCTAGACCTTGCAGAGAAAGATAAGTCACCGCACATAGGCTGAGAATACTCTCATACAAATGACCTTCTCATCACCCTCTCCAGCCCCTTGCTCTGTATCCAATTTTGCTCTCATTAAATATCTTCAGAGCATTAACTTGGGACTTCTCCGCTCTGGAGATCACCTGGAGGGATGCTCCCATCCGACGGCGGGGCTCTTCCCACGCTCCAGCTGGGCTGAGCCGCACGGGGACCCCTCGGCTTCTCCGGGAGAAGGTCACAAGAGCAGAGGGAAGGCTCAGAGGTCCCAAACCCCCCGGAACACGCGCTGCGGGGAGCACTCAGGGGCAGGGAGCCCACCGGAGGCAGAGCTGGCGTTCCCCACCAGGCAGCTGTCTCCTCATGTTGTCCTTGATGTGTCCCCGAGGTTCCCCAAGCTGCACCAGCAGCTCATCGCCACAGCCGGGGTCTGACCTTATCCCAGCGCCTTCCCAGCCTCCGGGGATCTGCTCCACTCCCAGTTTACTCTGCTGTCACCAAGCTCATGCTTAACACAGCCTTTGCCTATTTTTCCTCTTTTTCCTGCATTAACAAAGCTGCTACGGGGCCAGAGGTAGGGGAGGAGCCCAGGCAGTGCGGAGGGGCAGTCTGGGATCTGCTCCCTCCAGACAGAAAAAGGCTGACCAGGCCATCAGGTCCCAGTCCCCCATCCCAGCACCGCTGCCGAGGCGGGGGGGAGCGGGAGGCACCACCGCACCGGGACACAGCCATGTCCTCCTGGCCATGTCCCCCTCGCCACAGGGAACCGCGATGAGGACATGGGCAGCATCTGGAGAACAGAGAGCTGCTCTCCAGAAGGGGTTCTCATCTAGCAAAGTGTGGCTAATTAACACAGGAGGTTTAATTAGCTAATATTTCTAAGGAGTTCTGAGAGCCTGAGGTGAAAGACACCAGATAACTGCGAAGTTATTATTACATTTTGCCAGAAGCGGTTTATTGCCGTGGGCTTTCCGCACTGCCTCTCCCCTTCTCTCACCGTTTCCCCCTCTTATCACACCTCCCTAATGCAATCACCGCCCTCTCTTTGCCCCAGATCCCGCATTTGTCCTTTGCTCCCCCTCCAGATGCGGCTGTCCGCATTCGGCAGCTGTTTCCCTCCCAGAGAGGGTGCACGGCCCCGCGCTGGGGGGTCTGCGGGCTGGGGGGCGGCTGGGAGCGGGGGCTCGGCGGGCACCGCGGCCCGGGCAGCCCCCAGGGGCATCGCTGGGATTCGCACGCCAGTAAGAGATCTCGGGGTTGGGTTTGGGGTCTTTTGCTGCCATTAAGATGTGCTTAAGCCACAGGGAGCTTCTTAACACAAACTAACTCCGTTTCTGCTTGTGACGCGGAGCGATCGTTAACCACTCGTCGCCTTTTCTCCCCTGTCCCTGCCCAGCGGGGGGCTGCACCGCTGGCACCCACAGGGGCTGTTTCAGACCGCTCCTCTGCGGAGGGGGCACGGGGCGCGCTAAGAGCAGAAGGCAGCAGCTTTCCGCACTATTTGGAAGTTCAGGGGGGACAGGGAGCATTAGTTTTAATGGATTGCAGGGGCACAGACCAAACCAGGCTGCAGAAAAGTCATTTTGCTGCGTGGACGAGTTTTAGACAGTAGATTTGCAAACTTCGATGCCTTGAAACCAGTGAGCGTTAATGTGGCTTTCCTACACCCCAGCTCAGCTGAAATGAAAAAGCAACCAACAAGTTTCAGTTTGTGCATCTAACGAAGTACGTGTTCTGAGCTCACAGAGCACTGGAGGCACTATGGGTACGCAGGAAACTTTGCTGGAAATCCACTGGTGTAAGAACACAAACATCATTGAGAAAACTGCCAAAAGCAGAGCCCCTGCTGCTGTGGAGCAACAAGGGGGTGTGTTGGCCAACAGATCCATTTCAGAAGGAAAACAAACAAGATGATTTAGTAAACATTAAAGACGTCTCAGCAAAGCACTTCTAATTGCAGTGGAGAGGCCAGAAGGGGTCACAGAAAACTAGCTGCAAGGAGGATATTTTAAATGTGTGCAGGTTTGATATTTAAGATACTTATTTTTCCTGCAATACACCACCCTGCTCCCACTCCCAGGACTTTGCATTTTCAGCTCGGCCATCCGCACCGCCTCCACACGGGAACCTCCCTTCTGTTCCCCACATCACCTGCACGCTAAGCTGGTCAGAGGCAGAGAAGCGAGTCCAGTTTTTCCGACCTTCAGCCCAAGCTCAGCCCACCCCCGTACGCTCCCCCTTGCCAGGCGATGGCGAGCATCGGGCGGCCCCGCTGTGTAGCACCAGGCGAACATCGCTCCCAGTAAAGGGCCGGAGCACAGCTCACTCCACAGGTTACAGCAGGAGCTGCCCACAGAACGGACTGTCCTGCGGGAGCTGGGAGAGACCAGCAGTGTTCTGCCTCTTCTTGCAATAGGATTTCCCTAGCCCTCTGTAATTCTTGCTTAATTAACCCATGGTGTGATCAACCGCGCTCTCCCGACTGCGCCGCAGTGCCTGTCTGAGGTTCTGCAGTGCATTTACTGATGGTGAGGACAGACAAATTAATAAATGCTTCATACGGGAGTTTCCAAAGGGCTTATTCTGTGTCTTTCCAGCACAACCCCAGCAGAATTGCCTGTGCCAACCAGTGCCTGGCAGACAATCTGTTGGGCACGCTCAGGGGAGATAAGCCAGCTAACGAGCGTTTCTCCTCCCAGCTATGACCGTCGCAGCGATCCCTCGTGAACCCGGCATTTGTCTCGTCTGCAATGAAAGCAGAAACTGACTTTGTGAAACTGCCACTTACAACATCCTGGCAGAGGTTTCGGCTGATTGGGATTGTAAACACCGTCGCAGCTCCTATAGCAATGTTAAACAGGTTTGGGTTTTTTCACAGTTTTAAAGCAAAAGCTTCCGAGGTGGCCGCAGCTTGGAACGCATGTGTCTGTGTGGTCTGTTCCTTGCAATGACGCTGGTGGAACACCGGCCACTGTGCAGCGGCCGTACAAGCGGGTGCGCTCCCGAGGTACCGCTGGCTAGCACACGGACCGAGGAGAGCCTCTCGCCAGGAATGGAGAGGACCTGAGGACCTCCGCTCTGCCTCTACATCTGTCCCGGCACTAACCCACAAACCAAGGGCTGCCCGGGCCCCCGGGCAAGCGCCATCAGCACCTCCGCAGGCAGCACATGCCGGGGGCTTCTGGCATTTTTGGTTTTTCTTCACACGCAGACAGCATTACCCCGTGTCCCACCCACGCTACAGAGCCAACGCCACCACTCCCGCCCTGTCCTGTCCCCAACCAGGACCAGCTTTCCTCTTCCCCCCATTCATACGTGACTTTATTTCAGCACCAGGGTGCCGAAGCTACCAGACAAGAAGGATGCCACGAGGCTGCTTTACGTGGCCAACGCTCCCCGCAGCCCCGGGCTTGCCGGCACTTGTGGCTGCTCTCAGCCGAAGCCCCGCGCGGTGCCCTGCCCCGACGTGGCAGAGCCACCTTGTGTCCTGCCCATCACCTGCCCAGCCAGCAATTACCTTGTTCTGAAGGACACAAATACTCTGTCCCTTTGCTGACAACCCTAACTGACACCAGTGATTGCAACTTTAGCGCAGCAAGTCCCTGAATAAATGGAATAGTGAACATGGGTGAGAAATCCCGCATTGCGAGCCAGCTGCTCAAGCGCACGTTGTTTGTGGACATTAGAACAGTAAGAAAAACATCAACAACAACAAAAAGAGGAGGCATTTCAGTTACTCACCAGGCGTCGTCTGCTCAAGTGTGGTCGCAGCCCTCGTGTCCGTACCTGCCCAGGACCTCCAGGCTTCTCTCCCCAGCGGGTCTCCGGTGCCTCTCGCCGCCGATCCCGTCTCCAGCTCCATCAGCGCATTCCGGTCAGGCGCGCACTGAGCCGCAGCGCCGGTTGCTGAGGTCCGGGTCAGGCAGCGCTTCCAGCCCCAAAAGCATTTGGCTGCAGGACCTGGAATTTAATACACAGACCTGGGAGTCACCGCTCGAGGAGCTCAACTCGTACCGAGCGCAGAACGACTGCAGGTCTCGCAACAGAGTTATGTCCCGCTGGCTTATTAATAACCCCCTGAAACGGCAATGCCAGCTCGTTGAGCTCAGCGCCAAAGCCGCCGCTGGCAGCTCGACAGCCTGCGTCGACGGAGACGGTGCATCGCTCCCAGAAGATGCGGCGCTGTGCCCCGGACCTGGGCCACTGCCCCACGGGGTCCTGCGGCACCGCGTGTCTGCGCCCACGAACGTGCTCTTACCAACGCGGTCTGTCTCGGCCCCCTCCTACCCAGCAGGGTCCCCGGTCCCAGCACGTCAAAACCACTGCCTGGGCCCTCGTGACGGCCATCCTCACCCAGAGCCCGGGGGTGTTGCTCGGGGGGAGCCCCCACCAGCATCGCCGGCGCCCACGAGGGTGAGCAGCCGGGGGCCGTCACAGGGCTGGGCGAAATGGTCCCTCGCCATCTCCCAGAGCTGAGCTCCTGGCAAGCCACGAGATGGGGCGTGCTGGCAGGTGGGGTCCCCGTCCCTGCAGGGGGGTCTCCAGCCACTGCGTCCCCCCAGGGGATGCTCCGCTCGGGCTCAGTGAGCTCTGGAGACAGAGTTTGCTGCTCACCCGCTCTTCCCTGGGCGCTGCACCCTGGAGCTGGAGGTGGGAAGGAGCCCCCGAGGCCACAGCTTTAGGGCTCTCCATGCTCGGCCGCTCGAAGCACAGTCTTTCGCCCCTCCGCACGTCACGGGCTCTGGCTCTCCTCTGCAGGGTCTCGCCCACCCTCCCCGGCCACGCGCAGCCCGCTCCCTCCTCCCGGGGGGCACCGGCTGCTCCCTGCAGCCCCAGAGCTGGATGCATCCTCCCTAGAGGAGCCCAGGGCAAAGCTGCTGATGCTCTGGGGCAGGACTGTGCCCACAGCACGTCACCGCCGTCCCTGGGCGCCCCCAGGCAGTGCCACGTTACCTGCGGCCGCGCTGCCAGGCTCCCGTCCCCACGCGCAGCCGTGCCAGCAGCCAGCCCTGCCAGCCAGCCCAGCGGCTTGATGGGCATGCTCAGCGCCGGTGGTAACGAGCCTGGCTCATCAGGGGCCAGCTGAGCTCACAGGTGTGGGCAATCCCTCCTCAGGGCCCGCTAGCCAGCAGGAACCTGGCTGTGCCGGGGCGCAGCACACCGCCGTCACCCCGCGAGCTGCCAACCGGGCACAGCTGCCGAGGGCAGCACGGACCCTTCCGCACCTCAGCCAGTCTCTGCGGGACAACGGGAACGCTCCTGTTAGGAGCTGATGAGGAGGAAAATACTAAATATCTACAAAGCCGGCAATTTTTGGTTGAGGCATGGATAAACACCAGCGCAGACAACAAGTAAAACCCACCACACTTTGCACTCCGGATTCATTCTATGGCCAATATTTTCTTAACAGAAGTCACTCGAGCTAACGTGTAGGAAGCATAAAAGCACTATTTCTGCTTTACTGATTCGCAACTGGTTTTGCAGTAGCCAAGGACATACTGGGTAGACATTGCAGAGGAGAAACAAGAGCAGCGAATCTGCAAGGCTGCAGGGTGGGAATGAGTTAAACAGCTCTGCAGCAGATCAGGCAAAAAGCCGTCCCTGTTAGTCAGCCCCGTTCATTGCACGGTGCTATTCTGTGCTAAACTTTCAGGGACCGTGACCTCCAGCGTCCGCGTTGCGTATGTGAAGGCACCAGCAACGACACGCTGAATTTCCAGTGTCTGCCGTTACAAAGCCACCCGCCCTGCCAGCCGCGGTCCGCAGCACATCCCGACGTGTGGCTCTTGCTGCGCTATGAGGAAATGAGAAAGGAAAGACAGCAAGTGAAAAACCGTGCAATGTCCAATTGAAGCTGCAGGAGGAATTCCCTGGCCAAGAAAAATGAGGTAAAGGTTGAGGGGAGAAGAGCCAGGAGATATTTAATGGCCCAGACAGACTGCCTGATACAGCATCAGAGGTAATAGCACATCCAGCCCACGGAAATGCCATGCCAGGGTACAGGGCTCATTAGTGACACGGACGGAGGTGCGTCATCTGCACTCTGTCACAGGAATAAATCTTTCCAAAAAGGCCAAATGACGTAATAAGCCTTGGATGCTTCGTACCGGTTCTTTGGCTGCTGAGTGTGAAAGCTCTTTCTGAAAACAAGTGGTGTAGGTGGGAGCCGAGATCCTTCACACCTTGCCTTACACCAGCACAAATGGTGCGAAGCGGTGAAAACACACCTTGGGGAAGTGTATTTCCACCGCACAGTCCCAGCTGCGGATAGTGCAGGTCATCAAACAGCACCGAAAATAAAAGCGATGGGAGCCAGTGTGTCTGAGACAGCACGTGGCGTGGCGCGCGGTGCAGTGCGTGGAGGTACGTGGTGCGGGGCACGGCACAGTGCACGGTGCGGTGCATGGCGAGGTGCACCCTGATTCCCGCCGGTACCAGCCCCGGGGAGCTGCACGGCGTCCCCGTGCCAGGTCACCTGAAGCCATCGGGCCATCTGCCACCAGGCAGGACGGCGTGTGGGTGCCCGCGAGCGCCTGTGCCGGGGCTCCCTACGGATGCTGCGCCAGGAGAGCGACAGCTCCGGGGACCGGCGCCATCCCCGTGGGCGCTGCTGGTGCTGCCTGAGCTGCCCGCGGGCTCACACCGGGTCACCGCCTGCTTATGGCTCAGCGGGTCGGAGCAACACGCTGGTGACCTGTTACGGCGCAGAGGAGCCACGGAGCATCCCTCTGCAAGTTGTATATATTCTTTAACTGCGTGTTTAATTAAATAGAATACTTGTGCTTTATATTAAAATCACACAGCAGCTGACTATTTAAAACACATATATTGAATCCTGCCAACGGGGGAATGGCTCTGGAGCTGTTCTGTAGATCAACTTCCAAGAGAAAACACTGCTAATTTCTCTGAGGCCTTTCCCAATGACCCTCCTGGGACCGGCAGCCTGGTGTTGCTATGCGAAGAGAAATGGGTCAGAGCCATTGCTTTTGCATTTGAAATATTTCTTCATTGCTCACCATGAATACAGGGAGGCTGCGGGCAAACCGAGGGGAGGCAGGGCCGGGCAGACAGGTTGCTGTCTCGGCGCGTTTGCCCTCGGCGCTGGGAGGGCGATGGATTATTTCCTGAGCTCCGCTTGTTATTCCCAGCACTGCTTTCCCGTCTCTCCTCCCAGCGGAACGCTGCCGTGGGCTCTGCCCTCGCCAGACGGTGACTCACCGAGCTGCCTGCGCCGCTGCCGGCTCCCCGCGCACCGCTGTGCCACGGCGGGGGCTTGCCGGTGCCATGGCACCGCCGAGCCCCACGCGGGGTCCTGCAGCCGGTAGGAGCCACGGCTCCCGCTCCCCACGGAGGAGCTGATGCTGCAGCTGCAGCCGTGGTGGAGGGCGGCTCCCTGCCACCACTGACCCCCGCTGCTGCCGCCACCGATGTTCCCGCGGTGCCGCTCTTCTCTCTGGAGGTTAAAAAAAACCCAAACCCTAAAATACAACATGTCAGGGGAGCAACGGGCGCTCGCTAGGATCGATGCTGCAGCGGTTGGCAAACCGGCCGGCGCCTCACGCTGCGCAAACCAGCAGCGCGGTGCGGGGTCGCGGTCCTGGCACTGACGGTGCCGCCGGCCGTGCCTCAGCCCACGCGGAAAGCACCTGGGGTAATTCACAGTTTTCATCTTCTAGCCCTCCAAAGGACTGCTGGGTTCGTTGGGTTCGTTACAGTGGTGAAAGGGACCCCGTGATAAGGCCCGAGTGTTAAATCCCCAGCAGGGCGAGCAAGTCCGAGTGAAGATGCTGTTGCAGGGAGGGGTCGTTCTAGTGCCTGGGCTGGTGTCCCGCATCGGCGGGTGAACCGGGGCTGCAGGATTAACGTGCTTTTCCCCATTCCTTTTCTGTTGGCCTGTGCTAGCATCGCCTTGTTCAGAGGGAACGGCGAGGCTTTGTTTTGCTGCTCCGGCAGGAGGCGAGGAGCGGTCGCAGAGCGGGTGTGAGTGCACAGCGGGGCGAGCGCAGGGGGCGCCCGGGGAAGGGGGCTCAGCTGGTGAACGGACACGGAGCTGGCGGATGAAACCGCGCCAGCCCCGGTTAGCACTGGTCATTCCCCGCACCGCCCGTCCCGGGCGCTGCTCCCCGCTCCCAGACCCCAGGGAACGCTGTGCGACGGCGCCCGGAGCGTGACGGGTCTCCCCGGCGTGACAGCGCCGACCCGCCGGGGGACACACCGTTCCTCTGCCAGAGGTAAATCCCATGGGCAGGGCTCCTCTCCACCCTCCCATCGGGTACGCCCCACGGAGCCGGGACCGATGCAGGTGGTACCCGAGTTCCCATTTTAAGCACAGAGGAACCATCAGGGGCGTGCGGGTGGGAGAGGGAAAGGCTGGTGGCTCCAGGGTGGCTGCGTGAACCCAACGGGCATCCCACCGCCCAGAGCACCTCCCAGGTGGTGAACAATGTTTGGCTGGTGGAAAAGAAGATGCAACTGAAATAAATCCTAAAAAAACCTAAAATAATTCAACTATATAGCATAGATTTCAAATTATTTATTTTTAACATTCCTTTTGAAATACATGTCTATGGTTGTGCTCACTTTAGAAATGGTACATACACAAATATCCTGTTCTCAGAACAGAAATGACCGGGTTGGACTTCCTCACATACAAAACGCACGACGCTGAATGGCAACAGAGAGGATTGCACAAAACCCCCTAAACACAAACCACAACGTGTGCAATTCACATCTGTCAAGTGACAGTTCCAATTTTTGTCCGATGCAAAACGATAGATTTATTTTAAATGCTGTGAAATTAGGTGATGGATGCTACACTATTTAAATCTCCCAAATTTGAAATAATACATGATGTTTATAATACCTAATTTTACAGGTGCTTACTACCTTTTTCCTCCAAACTGTCTAATTAGTTGCCATAATTACAGTAAACAAGCTGAGTTTTTTTTCCAGTCTGCATCTGGCTTGAAGCTTTTTGTTTCTATTTCAGACGCAAAAAAGAATCTGTGTTCCCTAAAGCTTGTCCATTTTCTAACTATATTGGATACTCTAATAACAAAGCAGCACGTTTCACTATAAACTTTAATTAGCTTATATCCTTAGATCATCACTACAACACTAATACTAAATTACGTAGAACCGATTATGAGGGTGAGAGTCAACAGTACCTCTAACAGACATCACTATTGCTATGATTACAGCCAGAGAGAAACTGTAAGTAGAAGCCGGTGTCCCTGAGGCCGCCAGTGCCGCCAGTGCCGCCAGCGCCGCCCTGCCTCGCCGCGCTGACGCGGGGCCCTGGGAAGGCTCATGCCGGGTTTATTTCTGTGCTGCAGAGGCCGTTTGCTCTGTGCCCCCCAGAGCGGCATTTCTAGCCGGTTGCCAGTCGAGCTCGTGCGAGAGCACGGACGGACCCGGCCCGCAGCTAGTACGAGGCAGCTGGGGCTCTGGGAGCATCCCTGCTGCAGAAGTGCACTCAGCCTTTTTAATTAGCAGGAGGCGCAGGCTTTCCTATTCCCCAGCTGAGCGCGGTGCCACAGGCGTGAATAATCACCAGCTGGTGCCTTTGCCGCCGCCGGCTGTCCCCATCCCGCGCCCGCCGAGCCCCGGGGTGCAGTGGCACCATCAGTGCCAGGCGGGTGCAGGGCTGCCTGCAGCGACCCGACCGTCCTGCCCGTAACCAGCCCTGCGTGGCCGCGCAGTCCGGGCTCTGAAGGCTTTTCACAGGAGTCCCGCAGAGAAACGCCCCAGCACCTGACGCTGCTGTCGTCTCACTTCTGCCGCACTCACCACATTGCATTGGGTTACATCGCTGCCCTTCTCCAAGAGCGGTACCAAAAATGACCGGGGCAGTTCCCGCAGCCAAAGTCAAGTGTGAAATAACAGAGATCCTGTGGGCAACACCTTTGGACCAAGCAGTATTTTATCAGCGTACTGTCCTCCTAAACAAACCAAAAGACGCCCCCCTGAACGCAGGAGCCAGAAGGGCGTCCTCAACCCAGTCCCAGCTCTGCCGGGCCACAGCCCAGTTGAGGCTGGACCTCTGGAGTCATCTTGTCCAAGCCCTGCTCAAGGAGGGCCACCTCGAGCCGGCTGCCCAGAGGGCTTCTCAGTATCTCCAAGGCTGGAGACTCCACCAGCTCCCTGGGCAACCTGTGTTATTGCTGAGCGTGGGTTTTGTGGTGGGAGCAACGGCTGTGCTCCGAGTCTAGGCTGGGACACCATCATTCGCCAGCAGCCTTCAAAAGAAAAGTCTTATACAAGTGCAAAATATTAATCGCTGCTACTGTCCTGCAGGGCGTTCACAGCGCGTGGGGACATGCTGGGGAAGGGCTCTGGGCCAGTCCCCTGTCCCTGCCCTGGGGACCGGCGGTGGCTTTGTGTCGGTCAGCGGGAACGGGGCAGCATCTGGCCGGTGAGCACGGAGGGATGCAGGGGCTGCCCGGACCATCCCTCCGCGGAGCTCACTCCCAGAAAACATCGGCGGGGTCCTACCCAAGAAGTGTTGGGGAACGGCTGAAGCCAAGGTGGTTGGAGAGGGAAACAAATGGGCCTTTGGTCACAAGAGCAGAAAGTCTGTGATTTTGCCTTCTTGTTTTCAGAGCTTGTAGGCACTTACCAGTAAGTGGCCACAGATGTAATGTTGAGGACAACATTCAAAATAAAGATGAGTTTACCAAAGTGCTGGTTCACGCTTGGTAAAGCAGGGCTTGTCTGCTCTTCTCCTGCAAATGATTTAATCGCTTGGCTTAAGGAGCTTTCCAGGTCACATCAGTGCACGCTGGGCTGTATCAGAGACTTCGCTGATTTATGCTGCCCTGCTTATCAACTGTGCTTCACTGCCCGCTGGCTAAAATCACTAGAAAAGAGCATGTCATTTTGCCTTTTTGCTCTATTTTGTAAGGTTTAGCTCAGTGGTGATTTCGGTCTCCTCGATAAGTTGCTTTGCTTTAGCTCTTGCCAGCCGAGAAAGCATCCTTGTCCTCCCCTTTCCTTTGCCTTTTCCTGTTTGACTCCGTGGAGTAACGTACCACAAATCACCACCAACATACCACCAAAACTCCATCAGTGCTAAAGCAGAACACGACGGGCCGTCAGGCACCTTTTGGTCCTGTTCCGGATGATGGATCCCGAAGTCAGCGGAGCCCCAACACAGGTACAGCCCCCAGGGCTGGATCCAGGATGGCACAGCGAGCGCCAGCAGTTGGCTGGAGCAGCCGCAGCGTAATGCAATGAACCGCTGCCGGGGGTCCCTTCCCGGGACCGGGCTGGGCGGGAGCCCCTGGGCTCAGGGTACAGGGGCCGTTTGGCTGTGCCACGCTCCAGCCGGGATCTGGATGGAATTCTGCAGAACATTGGCCCTCCCCTCTGCCCGAGTCAAGGCAAAAATGAACCTGAGAAATTGAGGGGGGCGGGGAGGGAAATTGTTTGGGTTTTTTTCAAATTAGCATTGCCTTTTTACTGAGATCCATTTTAATGCATCACCACACTAACGAACTGAAAATCTGCATTAGGAAGTGACTCACATGGCGCGGGGAAGCAATGGAGACTGAACTGCTGGTGACGCAAAGATGCGTGATCTCGGCTGGACGCGGGCCAGCCCCTCGCAGGGCGCACGCTGCCCAGACCGGCGGGAGCAGCGGAAGGCGTAGACGTGAGCTGCCCGTGCCTCGCACCGCTTCCGAGGGCAGGCTCGAGGGAGAAACCACAGCAGTACCCAAGGGCCTCCTCCTGGCAGCCCAAACCAAGATGCCCACTGGCACAAGCGTCCCGGCCGCCGTGCTCTGCAAGGCTAAACATGAAGGACTCATCCTCGCAGAGTCCATCTGAGGGCCCCACTCGTCCCTGGCACCGCACCACTGTGTCCCTGGCACTAGCAAAGTCGCTTTTTCATTATTTAACACCGTGCACCTGCTAGATTCCACATTCCCTAACAAAGATAATAATTTCCTCATTAAGAGAAGCTATTGAATCAATAGCACAGAGCTGTGAGTGAATTGAGGTCATTTGTCTGCTGAGACCAGCACTCGTCTCATTAAAAACCATGTGCGAGTGGGACCTTACAGAAGATGCTGTTCTGAACTGGCTTTTCACTGTTTCCTCCTTTCTGGGTGGAAAAGCTTGTTCTGATCTATTTCTGAGCACTGGTTATCTCCAGGCCTTTGAAGATCCCCTTCCGACCCCGAGGTGTTCATCCCACCTCACAGAGCAGCATTTTCCCACCAGGGCCCCCCCGCGCAGAGCCCGGAGCCTGCGGCGGGATGGGCATTTTGCTCCAGCAAAGGGAGCAGCCCCATCCCAGCAGAGCAGAGGGCCCGGCCGGGACAGCCAGCGCTGCCGCATCGGGAGGTGCTGCTGGCGCAGGATTTGCAGCGCCCTGGCGGACGCGGTGGGGCTGCTCCAGCTCCGCATGGCGAGGGTCCCCCTTCCAGCGCCCACCGAGGCGTGGAGCGGGAATCCGGACGGAGACCGAAGTCCCCATCAGACTCCGACCGAAGTCCCCGTCAGACTCCGACCGAGGCAAAGCGCCGTGAGGAACCACGCCGCAGGCTGCCGCGCGGGCTGCTCCCCGGTGAGGCTGAGCGCGCTAATTGGGAAGGATGCCTCCTGCGCCGGGCGCGGTGGGTCGTGGCTCCGGTGCCTGTCTCAGATGCCACTGAGGGCTGCCACATACAATGAAAAATGAATTAAGGTTAGCCTGGCTATTTGTTGCCTTGGGCTGACAAGGTGGAAAACGGCTTTTTTGTATTTTCGCCATGACGTGATTGCTGTTGTAACAGGCCACAGCGGTGCTGTAAGAGGCAAGCTGCCAAACTGCCACTTTTTTTGGTTCAAGCAATTTCTTAACACATGAACTTGTAGGAGGCTTTATGCTTTGCAGACTACAGCCTTCATTTCCAGGAGTGAGAAAAATCACAAAATACGAGCCTAACTAAATGCCTAAAGGATTGTTTAAAATATTGTGAGATTGTCTGATGAAATAAAGGCTTTCCACAAGAATTCAGTGTGTACTCACAAAGAGCCAATGTTGTCAAATACTAAATTTGAACTCATTCAGTTATTTACATCTACTACGATAACAACCATGATTACATAAATGGATTGAAGCTCTGGAGTGAAACATCCAACCCACGCCTTTGCTTGGGCTCATTCCTCCAGCCACTTTCTTTGCAGCAAACGTTCACGGGCTTTTCTTCTGCCTCACACTGTTCCTTTTGTCCCGCGCAGTCTGCAGTGGGTGGCTGCAGAAGCTGCAGACTGATTTCAGATCAGCAGCCGCGTTTCTTTTCTTCTGGAGCTGGTGTGATTGAAACCCCCTAATTCCGCGCTGCCTCCCTGCTCACAGATCGCTGAGAGGTTCCTCTCTCAAAATATTGTCACTCAATATTTATATAGCGTTTACGTGCGCGGTGCCTGTTCTGGTGCCCTGTCACGCGCCTGCTGCTGTCATCTTGCACAGGGACCGGGGATGCTGCGGAGGGGACTGGCAGCGGCTCTCCCCGTCCCCTGCTCCGCTCCCCCCACAGCAGTAGGGGGTGGGAGCAGGGGGACCTCGGCTCCTGCTGCAGGAGCTCCGTGCTCCCCCCTTGCCGGTTGCTCCTCACCAGGATCAGCACGGCCAGCTTTGTTGGCAGAGGAGAATGGAGAAAAAAATAGGTATCTATCTCCCCGTTCTCCCTCCACACACCCTTTACTGTCTGTGTCTTTTAGCCCGGATCAGAAGAGTGTGCTTAAAATTCAGTGACGGTAAACCTGAACCTGGCTGAAAGCTGCTCCCGCCCCCCGCAGCGCTCCGCGTGCTCCCCGCCGCGCACCCTCGCTGGCCGCAGGCTTTGCGTCTCCTCAGCCCCTTCTCTGCCAGGGAGCTGCCACAGCAATGAGCGGGGCCAGGCTGGTGGGGACCTGCTTTCTCCTCTGGATTTTTTTTTATTCCCCATTTCTTCAGTTTCTCTTTTCATCTCCCTCCTTTCCGTCTTGTTTTTTCGTCTCCAGGCCATTTTCCTGCCGAGCCACAGGGGAGGGAAGGTGGAGCCCAAAACCAGAGCACAGAAAATCACCTCCTGAAGCTGAAAGCGGGGAGAGCCGCGGGAAGCGGCTGTGCTGAAGGACGGCGCATCTGAAACAGCAGGGGAGAGTCGAGGAAGGGGTAGGAAAAGCAGACGGTAAACAAGATAAACGATCTCCTTGTGCTGTGATCTGTGGAAAAGCCACGGGGATGATTTGGGAGTAAGCACTGACAGCGGGCGATGCGCGTTGGAGGCCCATGGAGCTCAGCTCCTAAGTCACCGAGTCACAAGTCAAAGCATTCCCCCTCTCCTCAGCCCGCGGACCAGGGACAAGAGCATCACTGCTTCTGCGGTCTGACAAAGTGAAGGTGTGGGAAACGCTGCCAGCGCAAGGAACTTGCACTCAGGGCTTGTTCTGGGCCATTCCGCGAGCCCTCGCTCCCCCCCGCACACCGCAGCTGCGCGGTGCGCTGCTCCATCCGCCCCCAGTGCCCCCGGCACCCGCCGTGAGAGACGGCTCCGCTGCGCATCCCCGGCACCGGCACCGGGCTGAGGGAGCCAACACCTACGGCAGCCGTGAAACGCCGAAGCCTGGGGAGCGAGCAGTGCCGTTGTTCATTACAGGCATTTTAATTATTCTGCTGGGGTCAGCTGCAATAAACGGACTCCTGGGCTGGGTCAACCTTTGCCATTTTACATGTCAAAAACGCCCGGCAAAAACAAGTGATATTTAGCCCAGCCTGGAGCTGTCACAACAGGCACAAAATCCCGTCTTACTCCCCTGTTAAATGATCCTCGTTCTAAGGAAAAGAAAAAAAAAAGACTAATGAATGCATTCATATGAGCTATTAAGAGAAAAATAAAGGCAGAAATAAAGAAAGACAGAGGCAGAGAATGGTAGAACCTACAACACGTGTTTTCTGCAGTTTCATTTTTTATACAATAGATGCAGTTTCTTTCTTTCCTCAGACTGGAGGGATAGGCTTGACAACCATCTCATCAACACAGTGTATAATAACATCTCCTTGCTATTAATATGCAAATTGAAATGCACACACTGATTAAAAACATATTAGACAAAGGCTATTGTCAAAGACCCATGAGCACGCTACGAAGCTCAATTAGCGAGCAGTGGCCCAGGGAGGGGATGCTGCCTAAACTGCTCCCTTTCAGCAGCGGCACCGCAAACCAGCCCACGCCACGGCGGCAAGCGACCCGCTCCCGTCACCGCAGCACCGGCATAAGCAAAGCCTCCGGGAAAGTACCCGCACAGAGTCCTCCTCTCCCGGCGTCTTAGAGACTGACAAACATTCGCCCAGCTCTGCGGGGAAGCTCCGGTCCCGCTGCGGGACCCGCGGCAGCCACCAGCCCTGCTCGGGTACCGGCTCTGGCGGTGACGATGCCGTCCCCTGCGCAGCCGGGTACCCGCAGCTCCCCGTCCTTCCCGGGAGCAGCCTGGCTCCCGCAGCCGTCGGCTCAGCAAGGGCTGGGGGGACAGACGGAGCCCACAGGCAGCCCCAGGACCCACGGGCGGGGGCGCGGGGGGTGTCCAGGCGAGGCCGGCTGGGGCGATTATGGACCCTGGCGGAGCCGGGGCCCTCGCAAGCACATTGTAGCGATGGACTTAAGCACGCTCCTTCACAAGACGGCGTGTGAAAACGGACAAGACCATCGTGCAGAGAGATCCAGGATAACTGCTCCGCAGCAGCTGCTCACGTTCTGCCCCGTGCCCTCAGCAAGCCCCGATCTGCAGCCCCGCTGTTGGGGGATGTGGATCTGGATCCTGGCGAGAGTACAAGCCAGCTGCGCTCAGAAGTGATTTTTAGCAGTACTGGCAGGGTTATGAGATGCACCGAGGTGCTGAGAAAATGAGGATATGATACAGAGAAGGAATTTCATGGAGTTTGCTTTAGATCTCCTGTGACTTAGGGTACAAGTAACATGTAAGAAAGCAGTATAAAAATGCAGTACGTTGCTCTGGCTTGAGGAGTTCTGCAGCAGCCTCCCGACCCACTCCTCAAAGCCGGGAACGCACTTAGCAAAGATAAACATCACCGGGTCAACAGGACCAGCTCTATCATCCCTATTCCGACACTGGAAATAGAAATTAGACTAGAAAATTTACCCTGAAGTCTTGCAATTGAGCTCAGTGCAGTAATTTAAGCGGGGAACACTTTGCAATGTTAATGGATATTTGCTTTCTCTCTCTTGAGATCCTGAATGTTCAGCCACCAAATTGGGTCCTCCCCGTCTCACAGATCGGCAACAGGTCTGGAGGTTCCCAAAACCCCTCACTGGCGGGAGGGGACGTTCAGCTGGGCGCACACTTGAGGAGTTCAGATGAATGCAGATAAGTGCGGAAAGCAGCTAGCACAGCCCGGAGGAGGAATGCAGACTTTCACATACATCATTTGAAGGTTATGGAAGGGGGTTTTAAAGGTCAGGACTTGCTAATTAAGTTGATGCAATAGGAACTTAACAAAGAAAGTACGTCTTACGCACTAGGAGCATTCTTCTCCCGTNTGACCCACTCCTCAAAGCCGGGAGAACGCACTTAGCAAAGATAAACATCACCGGGTAAACAAGACCAGCTCTAACATCCCTATTCCGACACTGGAAATAGAAATTAGACTAGAAAATTTACCCTGAAGTCTTGCAATTGAGCTCAGTGCAGTAATTTAAGCGGGGAACACTTTGCAATGTTAATGGATATTTGCTTTCTCTCTCTTGAGATCCTGAATGTTCAGCCACCAAATTGGGTCCTCCCCGTCTCACAGATCGGCAACAGGTCTGGAGGTTCCCAAAACCCCTCACTGGCGGGAGGGGACGTTCAGCTGGGCGCACACTTGAGGAGTTCAGATGAATGCAGATAAGTGCGGAAAGCAGCTAGCACAGCCCGGAGGAGGAATGCAGACTTTCACATACATCATTTGAAGGTTATGGAAGGGGGTTTTAAAGGTCAGGACTTGCTAATTAAGTTGATGCAATAGGAACTTAACAAAGAAAGTACGTCTTACGCACTAGGAGCATTCTTCTCCCGTGATTAATTTCTTTGTGTTAAGTAGCGTGTCTCGGGGTAGAGTCACTTTACACCATAGAGGTGTAAATAGGCCACAGAGCTCCACTGCCTTCGCACAAGCAGCCAGTTAAAAACCACGTTTTGTTTGTGCTGTACTATGTCTGAGCATAAAACACTACCGAGTTAGCATCTCACCTCCCGAAACATACCCTAGCATATTTGCACCACAGCCTGCAGAACTGTACTAGGACGTGCTACGAAACTCTAATGAAACATGTCTAAAAGATTACAGTTTTGGTGTTAATAATCACACTTCCAGCTGTCTCCGAGTGCCAGCGGTACTCCGGTTAGCGCCGCTCCTTACAAGTGTGTGTGTGGCAAGACACAACCAGACTGACACTTAATTATTGAGATTTACTTTCTTTACAGAATGTCTTGCACAGAATTTTAAGCTGGGAAAACGTTTGGCCAGAACAGACAAAATTTAATTCCGTAAAGCATAGATGCTGGTTTGGGTTTTTTTTTTAAATGAAGAAAATATATGCAAATGTTTTCACCCTTCAATTTAAAGTCACCTTGGGGGAAGCAATGGTTGCATCGCATCCATTTTCAAAGATCTCTAACGTATCTGCACGCAGCGTTTAAGCCTGCGGCGGTGTACCCGTCTCGGCATCAGAGAAGAGCGAGCGATCTGGAGGCGGTGCTGCAGGGATCACTGACTTCCCACCAGCAGATTTGTCTTTTCATGTCTTCCTTTGAAGGCCTAATGAACTTAGGAAAAGCAAGAGATTAGCAGGATTTAGGGACCAGAGCCTGATTGACTGGACCAGGACAATATTGGCAACAAATGCAAATACCGCACTGCTCCAGTTACGCCAGTCTGGAAGAGGCCAGAGCAGCGGGATGTGATGGGGCGTCTCACTCTCGCTCGGGCGCCTCGTGCTCACCGGGGCCGGGCGGTGGGGCCGTGGCAGGCTCGGCGGCGGCGCATGAACATCTCTGCATCACCCCTGCAGCGTCACGGGACAAACCGCCTACCTGAGAGCTGCCAGAGTGGCAAAAAGCGTTGATTTTTCCAAATTAGAGACAGGCCCTGTGTCTTTGGTGGTTCTCTCAGACGGAGCAAGCCGCCGACCCCAGGCCAAGCCGGCCAGCCGGGGAGAAGGGCGACCGGAGCCGAGCGAGCCGGGCGCCGCGGCCGAGCCCGACCCCGCTCACTGCAGCAGCAGCAGAGCTGTCGGCACACCTGCCTGGGGAAAGAAATTGTGTTTGTGCTGTAATTAATTTGCTGCAATTAGCTTGTAGTGATTACTTGAGCACACAAGTTGGAAGATTTTTTTCCTCTCCTGACAAAGTCGCGCCGCAGCAGCCCGGTGCAGCCCGGAGGGAGGCGCACGGGCTGCAGGAGGGGAGAATTTGGGGGGAAGGAGGCTCAAAAAAGTCAGGCTGCAGACGCATGAACGATGTGCCCTATTTCCGTAAATCATTCTCTCCATAAAGAGGCAGTTTAGCTTCAGAAACACCGGCGTCTTACGTTATTACCCAAACCACAATAAATGAAACAGCCCCACAGCTACGAAACCTACGAGATGCTTACTCATCTGCGAACAACCCATTCTCCTCCACACATGAAAGGCATTGATGCAAGAGCACAAATTAATCATATAGAGTTTCTTCGGTGTCTTTTACTGTCCCCAGAGAGTAAACAATTAGATTCTGCAGTGCCTCCCACCCCTCCCCTCGCAAGACGGAAGGCACGAGCACACCCCGCAGCGCTGCCGGGCTCCATGTGGGCTCCGGGATGCGGAATGGCAAAGGTCCCTCTTCCGACTCGGTTCTTTCCCTGGTTGATGCCCTCAGCGGGGACGAGGCAACGCGGTGCTGCTGGCTGCTGCACTGCACGGTACGGCCCTGGAGCGGGGTAACCCCGTTTTGCAGGAACCCCCCTCCGCCACGGGCTTTCCACGGGGAGGCAGCCGGTGCAGGAGCCTCCGCACGCTCCCGCGATGGAGCACAGATAAAAACAATGCACGCGTTGCGGATGTGAGCATACGCAGAGAGGCACACAAGTTACCTCGCTGGTATATAAAATATTTTTAAACACGTAACATGAAATCAGCAAGAGTTAGTGAAGAAGAGGGAGAGCACGGGAGGGACAAGGTTTTGTGATGAGCTCTGTGGGCTCCCACTGCCCCCGATAAGGGAGGAAGATGAAGGGAAAAATCACTTCCAGAGAGACTGTACACTAGTAGCACTCGTAACTTGCTTCATTTGTCCCTTTTGGAAGCAGAAAATATTCTCCAAGTATGTAACAGCGTCCTGTACCTCTGTTTGAAACAAACCTCAGCAGCGGTCTGCGGCTGTGCCCGCGGCTCTGCCGGGTTTTGTGGCCGAAGCTCCAGACGTGTCCCCCGGGCCACAACCTGCGCCTGAGCCACGCGCCCGAGCGGGGAGAGGTGTAAAAGCCTTAAATGCTAACTTGGAACGGGACTGCTGCTTCTCCCTCTCTCCCCCTACACCACTTAAGCGAAACTAAACTAAGNCCACTTAAGCTAAACTAAACTAAGCACAAGAAAGGCGCAACAGGAAAGGTTTTCAAAACAGATAGAGACAGTTTCGCAAACTTTAAACTTCAGTGTGAGTTTTGTGTCTGTATCTCCTACCTGTCACAGCGAAAACACACGAGTTTGCCCCACATTGTCTGTAACCCCCATCATCACCCATGATGATATTCATGATATTCATATTCATTTCTCCAGCCAGGACGGTGACCAGCAGGATTGCTCTGTTCTCTCAAGTCAATTAGCCCAGCTATTATACAGATGTAGCACGTCCCTTTGATTAAATGCCAAATGAAGATAAAGCACAGAACATAGCTTATTAAGTATATTTGCCAACAGATTTCATATGCTACGGCAAAAAAAAACCAAATCCAAATCACAGGAGCCTCAGTTCTTCTTAGACTAAAAGGGGTCTATTTAGTCCTCACTGCTGGCAGGCAAAATAACACGGGCTTCCATGGAGCATCGATTACTGATCTTCCTCCTTATTTCAGAGAAATATTTCTCTTCTCTCCTGAAGATTTGGAAAGAGTCTTTTAAAAATAAATCTGTTCAGTTCGGGCTTTTCATTGCCTTTGCAAGGTAAAAGAATCATTTCCACCAACAAAAATAGGTTTGTTTTCACTACACGGGTGACCCTAGCAGCAAGGGAGTGAGGGATTTCAGAGCCCCAGATGAGACGGTCATTAAGAAGCCAGTTACACAATACTGTCACTGCCAAGGAAAGCCAAAGCAGCTCTCCACGGCACTGCTCCCTGCGGCGCGTGTCCCGGAGCTGCAGCAGGACGCCCCACAGCTCCTGCAGCCCGCGCTCCGCTCCAGCCGGCCATGGAAGATGAACTTCTTCCCACGGCAGGGAAAGGTATGAAAAACAGAGCGCTGTCAGCAGGAGACGAAGACTATTTTTCTTCCTCTGGCATCACAAGGTCCCCTCCACGAAAAGCCTGCTCCCGCTCCGTCCCACGGGCTCATTTGCACGTAGAACTGCTTGTACTGACGGAGCCCTACAGGTACCAGCATGCCTTCAGGACAATTACTGCTCAGCGTGGGCTGCCCTGTGGCTTAATGACTTTAAATATTGCCTTTCCCCAAAATATGGTTCAGCATAGGCTTACAACGAAGCTGCCTTGACTTCACAGGCACATCTGCCCCTCAAGACTGCTCTGCTGTTCAAACCCTTTGGGTGTCGCTTCCCTCAACGTGAGACGGTTCACGGTTACTGCGCAGTGCCTACAGCATCCTCTGCTGCACAGCCTGCTATCTTATTGCAAATACACAATAATAGTAATCATTCTATGAACATATAAAACGGCATTTCATCACAACTGCAGCTTTCCAAGCGACGTGCCCAAACATCTCTCATCTGAACTGTACAGCGCTCCTCAACACCAAAGTGCAGCGCAATACGTTTTGCTTTGGTTTATCAATGTGCAGGAAAGCGGATGGAGGACACGGATTGATCACCTATGTACGATTTGTTCACTTGGCAGAAAACTCACAAACCTGCAGGCCATGGTGGTGAGCTGTGGATTAAATGAAAAGTTTCGCCAGTGCAGAGCCCATAGCAGCAGGTCACTGCTCTTCCTTGAGATGCTGGAGAAGCGGAGGTGCACCTTGCTGGGGTTCCTGGGAACTGAACTGATGGACGCGTACACATCACTGCTCCCTTCCAAAGACAGAAGAGAGCCTCCAGCCGAGCGCGCACAGAAAGGAAACGTCAAAGCCTGTTATTGCAGAGATGCAGAAGCAGGGAAATGGCCACAGTCTCAGAAGAATTGTGCTACTACATGTACATAAAACGAACAGATTGCTCTTTAAAAAGGTGGTGCTTAATCCCTAGCAGCATTCACGAGACAGGTTCTCTGCATGCAAAGTGCACTCACCGAGTCTGTGTAACACAGGGCACTGCCGGGTTTGTTTTGCACTGCTCGTAGAACCTACGTGAAACTGCATCGCGTTTATCGCGGCTCTTTGCATTGCAGCGGGTTGGGTAAGAAACCTGATCTCTTTGTGCTGACTGCAGTAGAAAAAACCTAAAATCCTTGAGAGTCCCCTCTTTTCAATGGATAGAGCGACTTTTGTTTCCGCACCTTCCCGACAGACGAGCACCGAACGGCTGCAGGCTGGGGGCTGCACAACCAGCGTTCCTCCTGGACGGCTAAGGCTGGTTTTCGGTCCATTTTTTCTCCCTTCAAATCCTTTGAGCTCTTTCCTCCCTGTGAGCAAGGACCCCCCGAGCCGCAGTCCCTGCCCTGGGGCCCCAGCGGTGGAGCCGTCAGACGGGGGTCCTGCACGGGCGGTGGGACCCCGCCGGGGGCTGCCAGGGACACCAGCACCCGCAGGGGCGGTAGCACGTCCAGCGCCCAACGCTCCCCGCAGACCTGGCCCTGCCGAACCCTTCGCCTCTCACGCTGCAAACTCGGCTGCAACGCACAGGGTGTTCTGATGCAGGGAAAGCCTCCGGGTCCAGACCCTCTGCCCACGCCACGGGCAACGCCAGGGCTCGGCGGGAGACCCGCGGCTCGGCAGCGCCGGGCTCTGACAGCGAGCGGCTGGGGAGGCAGCGCGGTGCCGGCCGGTGCCTCGGCGGAGCTCTGCCGTCAGCGCGGCTCCCAGAGCACCAGACCCTCCGTCCCCGGGCACGGAGGATTTCTGCCCTAGTGCCAAACTCAGCGGTGCGGCAGTGCCGGTGACGCCCAGACGCTGGCGAGGGCTCTCCCTGCCACGGCCAGGGCTCCCAGCCCAGCGCCCGCTGCATGGCACGGGCAGCTCTGGGGACGCGCGATGTTTACCAGCCTCCGCGTCCTGAAACCAGCCTCTGCGTCCTGAAACCAGCCTCCGCACGCCGCCTCTCCACCGTCCCCATCGCCGGTCCCCGCCGCCTCTCCACCGTCTCCCTGCGGGTGCGCAGGGAACACGCTCGCAGCCAGTGCCACCCGCGCGGGACAGCCCGGCAAGCTCAGCCGCCGCCATCGCCGGTGCGGTCCCGCCGTCCGTGCCGCAGCTCTCCTGGAGGGCTGCCTCTCCCGGGAGCCGCAGAGCTTTGGGTTGGCAGCAGCAAAGTCGATAAAGAGAACGGCTTCCGTCTAGCCTGTAGGAATCCTACTGGCCGGAAAAGGATTTTATGCTTTCACTTTAGTTTTCTTTGCTCAGTGAACCATTTGCTTCTCTGAAGACAAAGAGCAGAGGAAAAAATTCATCCGTTATACAATCCCCGTGATTCATTTTTTGCTGCTCTGTATGTGTTGACACAAACCATGCTGGAGAAGGTGAAGAAACTATGTTTATTTCTGGTTGAAGACTGATTACATCACTATCATGGATCATGTAATAGAATAATTTTATACTCTCGGGAGGAATCTAAGAATAGATATGAAAAAGTAAAATATTTTGTTTCCACTGTCTCTGAAGATGAGTGATGATTAAGTGCTGTATTTACAGGATAGTTGTTATACTCTAGGCTCTGTGCTGAATAAATATTATCTTGAAAGGGTAAAAAAATCCATTGAAATATTTTAACTCACCACAAAACTAAAAAAAAAAAAAAAGAATCCATGTATTTGTCCAAAGCGAAGGTTAGTTACATGTTAATTATCGAATCCACACAGGATCATTGTCCAAGAAAGCATCCTCTCCGTGCTGACCAGCTCCTCTCCGCAGAAGCAGCCTCGGCGGTTCTCCTCATCTTGACTGACGAACCACTACTGGTTCTTCAGGCTGCAAGACAGAAACGAAGCAGCAGTCACTCTCCGCCCGCCGGTCCCGGCTCAGAGCGGGTCCTGTGCACCTCCAGAGCTCTGTCCCCGCGTCTCTCCCCCCGCGCCCCGGCAGCATCTCGCTCCCTTCCCCAGCAGACGGTGCCCATCTCCCCCACCTCTTCCAGCGGCCGAAGCTCCAGCGCGAGGCAGATCCTGAAGGAGCCGGTACTGCGGCAAACCTGCAACTTTTCTCGTAATGACCAAAGAAAGGTTTTTATGTGAGCGATGAGGAGACTCCAATTCTAAAAGATACATAAATAAACTCTTTCTACCTAAAACATATTTGCAATTTTAAGGACAGATTTGTATTTTATGAAAGAAAACTGCAGTAACAATTGGCAAAAAAGCGTAGTTGCTTTAGGTCCTCACTTTAAATTTGAGTAAGAGCCTCCCAAACCCTGCCAAACGTTCCTTGTTCGTCACCCAATGCATTTTTGGCCAATAAGGAGTTTCTCATTCAGCAAGTGTTGGCGATCTCAGGTTTACACTTTGAGAAATCAGTCCAATGTTTATGCTTTACATTAAAGTAATTAATCCACACACCCAACACCCTGAAACAAAGTTGCAGGAGCCATTCTGGGGCTTTCAAATTATGATCAAACCAGAAGATATCACATATCTTTATTTTCACTTACATTAAAAGGGAAGAGAGACAATTTAATCCTGTAATGAGAGAAAGTATTACACACACTCTCTTCATAGGCAGTGTAATTATTCAGCTGCTCTCTGGAACTGAAATAATGACAAATTAAAATGGCTTTCAATTCCATCTACCTTTTATAACTATTCATCTTCTGGAGTTATTATCACTCTAAAGGCTTCTTTGTATTTTAGGCATCAGTCGCTATATGTTAGAGAACGCGCAACTGCTACCAGTAAAAGCTGCACTCATCAAGGTAAGAACAAACCATTTGGCTTTGTGGTAAAATATATGGTACAACTCAAGTATTTAATATTATTTCCTGAAATTTATTGGAAAGTGTATATCAGAGTGCATTCATTCTGGGTGAGGATGCGCAGGAGGGAGCTCAGCCTCCCAGCGCCGGGGACGGGGGCTGGAAAAATCCAGGGGAAACAGAAATAACATTTTGCATAAAATCCAACGCAAATGTAGTCGGGCCAGGAACTGCCAAAGGTTTCCTCTTGTCCCGTCTCCCGCCCCAGAGCCGGCAGAGCGGCACGCGGTGCCCGAGGAGACGGGCCGAGCGCCCAGGACCCGCCGGCGCGTTTCCCACGCCAGGTACCGCAACCAGAAACACGCTTCAGCCACAACGGGCCGCGAGTATTTGTTTACACTTTCTCAAATAGATTGAAAAAAATATGGAAATGCAGTGATGGTGAAGGGTGACATTTCTCCAGGCACGATATTTACAGTATTTTGATTAGCTCCGATTTCTGAATAGCCAAGCAGCTTATGTTAATAAATACCCTGTTCCAATTAGACATCTGCGTTCTCAATCAGAATAAAAACCCTCGCAGGCACCAGGCCTGCTGTCGTTCGCTCCTCAGCAGACCATTCATCAGCCGGGCTTTCACAGGGCGCAGCCCAACGACCGGGTGAAGGGCTGTGCAGGAGGACCCTCAGAGCACACCTTCCAAACGAGCAACGACCCTTCCCAACCCCCCGGCACTCATCTGGACCAAACGCTGCACTCCTTCGCTAGGTTTGCATTCCTGTACCATCGATTTTACCCCAACGACAGCTGCAGGATTGGGTCCCCTCTCTGCAAAAATCCTAAAATTAATCAGAAAGGCTGAGTTTGAAAGGGAAGCCCAGACATGTATTAGCATCCATGAATGTGTAAATGAGCGGTTATAAAACCCCAGAATACATTTGAGAGCTCTAGATGTGGCAGAGAGGTCTGGCTGATCAAAGAGACAAAATAAAGGCGAGAAGATAAAATTCTTCTTTATGGAAGTGGGAATCATTATCCCCATATAGTCAGACTCTTAATTACTAGGGCTGGATCTCAGCCTCCCATCGCTGACAGCCAGGACGGTGGAGGACAGCTCACGGCTCTCGCTATCCGACGCGTTATTGTAGTGTGTGATACAGCTGCAACCGGCCCGGAGACGGCACTCACACCAGAGGTGGGTCCGGGCTCTGGTACTCTGCCAGCGGCATCGTTGGTCCTTTCACCCGCCAACGCCTGAGGAGCTGCTTCGGACCTGGACCCGGGTGCTCCGGTGCACCTTCCCCAAACACAGCCACTTCCTCCTGGACGCAGCACCCCGTCCCCAATCACTGCCCCCGCGTGATAATTAAAGGAGGGAAGCGCTTTTTGCAAAGCCCTAAGTTAATATTCCACAGGAGCATTTCTTTGACGCCAGAATCTGAATGTCCACTGGCTTCTTTCACAACTACCCGGGAATTGAAGTCTCTGTTGTTTGTTGCAAATCACTTTTAGCAGTGGTTTTTCCATCTTTCCAGTTTACATAAACCAGAAAAAAGGGAAGTTTTGTTTCTCTCAGCCCCCAATAAGCAGTAAGGAGCAAGGCTGGCATGTGGTTCTCTCCCAGTATTTCAGGGATAACGTGCCTGCCTTCCTGCAGCTCCCCACGAGCCGTGTTTCGGCTGCCACCGGTCCCCATAGAAACGGAGCTGCTGGACCACGGTCCAGCTGAAGCGCCACCGGCACCGCCGCGCGCCTCGCTCGTCATCCTGCTGCTTGTTGCGGGGAGGAGGAAGGCAGAAGGGGAGATTAAAAAAACAACACTTCTATTTCTGGAAAGCAAGTCAAACAATGACTCAATCATCTCTACACAGTCCATAAATCCCTAATTAAAGGTTTAGTGCTCCTCCCCGCTGCAGATGTTCCAGAGTCCAGCCACATTTCAAAACCTGCCTCTGTGCCGAGCGTGTGCACGCAGCCGCCGGCGTCGCGCACCGGAGCCCGAGCGGTGGCTCCGCTTGCCCCAGACATTTCAAAGCCGCCCGTACTCCGCTGCTCCGTGGGAACGCACGTTCCCAGCAGAGCGGGGACGAACACTGCCTCACCCCCGACGCGGGCAGACTGGATGCCAGATTTGTGATGCCTTAAAAGAAATATTCTCCTGCATCTGACTCTAGCCCCAGTTCCTGACTTTATGGCAGGATAAGAAACGGATGCATTTTTCCTTTATTTTCAAACATACAGCTTAAAGCCCCTGCACCCTGGAGAAACACTGGGAGCTAGGAGACATCATCTTGCCGTGCACATTCCTTGGCCAGAGGGATAAGGACTTGCTCCATACCAGCTGCCTCCTCCTGCATCTTTTATCCAACACCAAAGTACCAGCCAAGACGCTTTCAGCTTCCCCCCAGCCCTCCATTTTCCCCATCTTTTGGTCAAACAAATTCAGTCGGAAGCATTCAGGAGAGCCCCTGACGTTCCTGTAAGTCCCCGGCTCGGCTCTCCCCGCCAGACACCCCCAAGGCAGAACAGGGCGGCTGCAGCGTGCGCAGCCCTCGACGCCCGCTCTGCGCATGGGGCTGCAGCACCGTCAGCGCCGCGCTGCGGAGCGATGGAGGTCCCAGTAACGCGGCTGCTAAGCAGCAGTTCAAGGGCTGCTACACAGCGGGTTACTTAAAGCAACTCTAGCAGTGGCTCGGTTGTGTGTTGCTCTCTGGAGAGCTCTCAAGAACTATAATAAATATCCACAAGTTGACTCATTCCTCATAGTAGTTCTTCTCTCCGAAAGCAGCTTTTCAGAAGACTCATCTGCCCAGTATTTTTTGGGTGCTGCCAGCTTCCAGCCTGCAATCCCCTTCCCTGCTAACCTGTCCCAGAGCAAAATCCCTTTCCTTTACAGCCCCCCCGCCTTTTCCTTTTTTTTTTTAATTTTATGAAGTATGACAGCTACATAAAATGTTTTGTTGCCTTGGCAACTGCAATCCGCTGGCTTCAGGCTGAGTTATAAGGAAGAGGACAGTCTTGACGCTAACCAACAATAACGAGAGCAGCAAAAACCAGTGGGCAAAGCGCTGCCCAGGGTGCGTGGGAGGGAGGGCGTCCTCGCCGGGACCCCAGCGCCGAGCACATTTGCCCGTGCGTCCCCCGGCGCTTGAGAGCCACGGTGCTGCGGCGAGCCGGCCTCGCTCGGGGACAAAGTGGCAGTGGAAACTCGGCAGAAGTACCAGGTCTGGATTTCAAAATTAACTTTTTTTGTATAGAGGAGGTAATGGTTTGTAGAAAGCTTCAAAGACGTAGAGGCAGCCCTGCCAAAATCGGTTGTGCTTCTGCTGCCCTGCACATCCCTTCGCGATGGAAACGGGGCTGCACTGGGGGCACGTGTACCATCAGTCACTCATACAACAGTCAAGACACGATGTAGATTAACTTTTCACAACGTATTAATTTACAGCACTAGAAATGAAGATTTCTTTGTCCGCACTACAGACGATTTCTGTAGTCAGGAACATGAGCTGTATGAACTGCTTTACCTTCCTGAATTCTCTGGCTACCTGCGATTCCCACAAGCACCCGACCTGTGCAGCCGCCTCTGTACGAACACCGCGTACGAGGTCATCTCCGTTAACGCGGCAAACAGGACAACCATGGTGGTGAGACCCCCCAACCCATTCTGGGGCTGCGTCTCTGGGTCCAGCCACATCCAGCGGCGCGCACGGCTCTCACAGACCCCTGGGACTCGGGGGGATAACTGGCTCGGGATGAGAGACATGGGTAACTCCTTCCCTCGGTCCCATAGAGAGGACAACCAAGCTGCAAAAACAGCTTTAAACGAGGGGAGTAAAATCTGGTTACATCCTAATTACAGGCTGGGAAGAGCTTTTGTTGAGCACAAACCCAAGCTGCTAATCCATTGTCTCCCGCGCTTCGGCCCTTCTCTATAGGCGCTGGAGAGATCTGTGCTGTGCTGGGAGACTAAGACCCAAAGAAAATTGTATAAGGATGAACAATGGATAGAGGAAATAGAATAATCAGAGCAATTTCCCATAGAAATTGGTCAGACGAATGTCTCTAATTGGCATTCCATTATTACATTTGTAACATACTTTCTTTTGAATTTATTACTTTCTTTCCTCTAGTACTGAATGCCCATGAAAATCTCCTGGGACTAGATTTAAGTCATTATGAATAAATGATAAGACACTAAATTTAGAAAGACTGATAAGAATATTAATTTGCAAAAGAGGAAGGTCCTTAAAAAAACCAGTGGGAGTCCTGCAGGCCTCCGCGCGGCTCTGGTGTTCCCTGCACAGGCTGACTTGGTCCTCACCGAGATGACGGAGCAACGCGATTCCCGTCGGTAATTCATGCGCTGTCAGAGCTCCAGAAAGCTCTGGGAACGCCGGCGGGTGCCACTGAGCCCGGACACTGGAACAGTGCAACGCCGCTCGGCTTGCCGGCGTCCCGGTGCGACGGGTGGGGACACCGGGAGCCTCCGACCCCGCGCCAGCCCTCCCCGCACCNGAGCACCCGGGGCAGGACGGGTCTGCACCGCCGCCTCACCCCCCCCACGCTCCTGCTCCGGAGGAGCCGCTCTCCCAAGTCCCAGCAACCGCGGGAGGTCCTTCTGCCAAACCCCCCCACGGAATGGGGATTCCTCCGTCTCCCCATCCCGCAGCCTGGCTCCTGCCACGCGCGCTCGGCTGGGGAGCGGAGGGTCTTCTCCCCGGCGGGCAACAACAAAGGGATGCGAATTATTGTCCCAACTCCTGCCGATTCCTTACCCAGACATTCCCCTCAACCCCGAGCCCCGAGCGCAGTGAGTGCGCTCCCCGTTAGGCTCCTGCTCCAGCTACAGAGGGGGATGAAGCAGAAAGATCCTCAGTCCTTGCAATTTTTTGTCAGAGTACGTGAGAAGAAAACATTTGGGAGAGCGATAGATGCAGAAGGAATTATCCTTCTGCAGAGTTGCCTAAGTGTGGAGATGACACTCTGCTAACTGCAGGTGACTGAAAAAGCACAGCAGAAGGCGTGGGTGTAACACGGGGGATGAGGCACCCTCCCGGCGCTGACAAGAAGTAGCGCGGCTTTCCTGCACATCTGTATTTCCCGTCCATAAGGCTGCTCTGACTTGAACAGAACTCCTTCATCCTTTGCCACAGTACCAGCAGCAACAGCAGCAATAATAATACACACTCAGAAGGACTGGCCGGGGAAGGATAAATTGCAGCTCTGTGCCCGGGCAGCACGTCACAGCTCCTCTCGTTGCGGGTTTCCGAGGGGAAGAGCCCTCAGCTCTGTTCCCAGCAGCCGGAGTTCACGGCACTGGGCGCAGACAGGAGAAAGGGAGGTGGAGGCAGGAAAAGACTGGCTGAAGGTCCCGGACTGCTCGTGGCACAGCCGAAAGCCACGTCTCGCGCCTGACCGTCTTCTCCACAGAGCAGCCGGACCGGGAGGTGCGCTGGATCCCCACGGCCACTCGACTACTGCCTCTCCTCCCGCTTCACCCATCCTTCGCAGAGAGGCCGGGGAGAACCGCCTCATCGGAAAGTCTGAGGCCATCAGTTCCTCCCGCTAATTGAGAACCTGAACGTGACGGCACGCTCAGGTCCAGACTGGGAAGCAGTTGGAAGACGTTCAAACGCTCCGTGAATAAATAGGATAGAGCTAACGTGAATAATACCAGGAATCTCTGAAGGTCTAACATCAGCTGGGGAAGGTCTGCACTTACCCTTCGGTAGCTTAAGCAAAATTAGACATTAGTACTCATTGCTGGTTCTGATCGTCCTGCCTCGCCTTCCGGACTGCCCGCAAAGCCACCTCAAGTATTTCAGTAACTGATGGCACCTTTTATATCCCCCTTCTAATCTGGGCAGTCCTGAGTGCTTCAGCCTGAAACGGTTCCCAAAGCTCACATGTAAGTGTATTAAGAGAGATTAGTTCATTAATCTACTCTCTGGTACCATGTATCTTTATCACTGCATTGTAATAATTTGTACTAATTGACAGAGCAGGCTCCCTCCAAGTCTCAAAGTTGGGTAATACATAATTGCTCTAAATCACAGCACAAACACTTCCACTTGGAAACACCCAATCCCCTCGCACTCCCAGTGTCTCTCCCGAGGTTTAACACATGGAAGAAGCCGCAAACTCGGCATCGTTAAGCACGAACGCTTGCGGCATCAGGACCAGACACCGTTAATGTCTTGGGTCACTGCTGCCCACTTCTCCTTCACCCGTCCCAAACCAGCAGGCAGCGCCCAGTTTGAGGAGCAGATGGGCAGATATTGGTTCCCCAGCGCCTTCTGACGTGTTTCACTGGGGACAGACAGCAAAAATAACCTGGCTGAGGACGCGGGGAAGAGATGTGCAAAGCTGTAAGGTACTCTGTGCTGTAAAGGCACGCGGCACTGGCGCGAGCAGAAGTAGGGAGCGTTCCTGCCCGAAAGCCGGTACCCTGTGAAGGACAAGGTGAGGATGAGGGGCGTCCCAGAGGACATGCAGAATGATAGCCATGTGGGGGGGTCCTGAGAAGGGGCTGGAGGAGGGGTCTGCAGGAGAGAAGGACGATGTTCGGGAAAGCAGGACATCCCCTCAGCACACTTCATCCCCCCAGCCCCGGCTGAGCCCGCAGGATTCTCCCGGAGCCTGCAGGCAGAACCTGGGAAACCAGGGCAAACCTCCGGCAGCGAAACACAGCAGGCTGCCTGGAAAGCGCGATGAGCTGACGGCGGATTTCCCCGGGGCATGCTGTGACCGGCGGAAAATTCAGAGCCACGAACCCTCTGGGCTTCGGGGGGAATACGGGAAGCCCACCCGGGCTCAGCCCAGCCCGTCTCCAGCTGGAGGTGCCGCCGGTATCTGTGTTTGCAAAGCACCCAGAGCTCCTCGGATGCCGAGGCTATCGCAGTGTAAAGCATTACTACGTATACATATATATATATATAAAAAAAAAAATTCATCTAGGCAGACACAGACAGACAGGAGGCCACCGGGAAAAGCACGGAGATACCCACTTGGTCTGATGCTTGGAGCCCTTCAGGTGCGCGTGGTACTGCTCTATGGAGTTCAGGGTGACGCTGCAGATGTTGCACGTGTAGCTGCGCTTCAGCCCTGCCGAAAAAAAACAGAGTCATTAATCGTGCACTGCCCTCAGCCCTGGCTGTGCCTCCGGGCTGCAGCCGAGGAAAAACACCTTCAGAATCCCTGTTCAGGATCAAAATGGCAGCTGGAAGGTATAACTGAGTGAAAATGGTGGAAGAAAAGGGCAGGGGGGAGCATTAACCCTTGCCCCCAGCAAACTTCTAATTAATTAGAAGGTACTCAGATCTCAAATTTCACTTCCAGTTTCCCAGACACTCCTCTTCACAGTAACCCATCTATGTACTTTTCCCGGCCAGGGTACCCACGCATCAGTGAAGACTAAAGGAGTATTTGTACAAGGCACAGACCGAGCAGAACCAAACACTTCAAAGGCAAACCCCTGCCGGAGACCACCGTCCCCGCGGTTCGTCGACACGGGCATCCCTCTCCGGTGGCTTTCTCCCAGAGCATCACTGCGCTCCAACTAACGAGCACAGGAGGCCCCATTTATTCCTCTGGTGTTTTGGTAGTGAGCACAATTCAGAGCAGTTCCTTGTTAATGTATTTAGGGGCCGGATCACTCAGGAACTTGTTTTTTTCCTGATTTATCCACCAAAGGGAACGGCCGCATTTGCCGCACAGAGCCGCTGATGTGCGAGAGCCAGCAGCTCGGCAGCTTCCTCCCAGGGTCGCCGCTGGAAGCCTGGCGCGGGGACCAGGCGGCCATCCGAAAGCTGGAAGCCCGGAGCTCGTTCGCCCGACAGGTTTAGGGTGGCTGCGATCCCCGTCCGCAGCCCCTGACCTGGTCTCGCTCATTTCAGCCCTTCCCTGATACAGTAACAAACAACTAATTATAAAGCTGTTGCTCTTGCTGCTGGCCAAGCGAGTACCACCCAACCAGAAATAACATCTCAGCGGGTTCACAGTAGAAATGTTATCAACTTTTGCTGTTGATTTTTTTTTGTGGGGGTTTGGGGTGTGTTTTGTTGGGGTTTTTTTTTACCTTCTAACACATCTCTCAGCTGCCTGTGCTACTTTCCATTTCATCGTCTCTTTGATTGCCACAGTTACAAGTGATTTTCCAAGCAGACATACCGCATTTTATTTTATTGCCTGCAATGGCAGGAGCTCGATGCAGGCGCAGCAGTGCAGTTGGCTGCGCGGGTCCCGCTGCGCGCAGGCATGGCGGGGGCTGCGCCGGCCCCGCAGCGCTGCCGCGTTTGTCTCCCGCTCGCAAGAAGGAGACAAGCGGTGGCAGCAGCACTGAACCAAGCTACACAAACACCCCCACAGCCACAGAAATGGGGACGGCGGCCCGTCCCGCACCCCGAGAAGGGGCCGCTGGACCAGGGACCCCCCCGCCGAGGAGCAGCGCCCACGGCTCCCTGCGCGGGAAAAGCGCTCGGTGCAACCGCACCGCTCTCCCAATTCTTTGCTCTGCCTCTGGGCACAGATTGCAGGGAAGAAAAAAAACCAGGCAATTAAGCAGATTCATGCACGTCTCAAAGAGAAGCTGCAAAGCGATTTATAAGGGAAGTCACAGAAACAGTCTCTCGGCACATTCACTGGGAAACATCCGAGCTGAAGAACTAAACCCAACAAACTCAGCCTCTGCTTCGCCTATTCAGCTAACGTCAAACTTCACGTCCCTGAGACACCCACTCAGAGAAGACATTTATTCACCTAAAGAGTGTGTGTGCACAGAACACGAACAGGAGACGGCAGGATCATAACAGCAGGCACTGCCAAGAGCATCGTAATAAGGGAAGAGCCACTGTTCTCTGCGTTCAACTCAGAAATGTCGCCAAACTGTGTTCAAACAATTGTCATCTAAGGTTAAAAAGGCAAGAAACAGGAGATGATTTATGGATATAATAAAAATTGCTCATTTAAAAATTGTAATAGCTTTTACATTGCTACCAAAGTTTGGGGTTTTTTACTGGAGATTGATACTCAGACTGGGACAGTTATTACAGTTTTTCTTCCCATACCATCCCTTCCACTCCACGTTGTTTCGTGAATTGTCCTGGGTAGGTCTCGGGGAAGGGGGAGGAAGGTCAGGGTTAAGGAAGAAGTCCAGGGTTACGGACGCAATCTCTGTACAGCACAGCCTGGGAAACACAGTCACCTGAGATCCCAGAGAGACACAAAAAGCGCTATTCTCAACACTATTTATTGTGCTAAATAGGAAAATGACTTCTTTCTCATTTAACAGTTTGCATCTCAGAATTATAATGTAATGACTTAAGGCTGAGAGTATTTTCAGTTCAAGGAAGTGAATAAGGAAATCAAGACTTTGCTGCCTCTGAAAAGCTGAAAACCTAAAAATAGGACCCCAGCAGACAGGCAGCAATCAGAATGAGAGGTGAAGGAGAAAAGGCCTTTTCCCAAGACAGCGTGCTGCCCAGTGGCTGCTGAGCATGGCTGGTATGATTTTTGATTCGTGTCAGTTTAGATTTCCTGGGAAAACGCAGAGTTTGGTCCATTTCTGAGGCATTTATTCTTAGTGCCCTGGTGCACTCCTCCCTCCCTCTGGAGGGGACATCAGCCTGCTTAGCACACGATAGATCAACTCATTATTTACACTGATGTTCTACTTCGCCCTTCTAGGTGGGTTTTCACCCAAAACATTCCTCAATGACTTTTGCAATCACAGGAGAACACGATGCTGCCGGGGAAGCTCACCCACACCTGCAAAAGCAGATGCGATTCTTTTCTTCCTCTTTTTTTTTTTCTTTAAATGTCTTTCTCCTGCCGTAAGGAAGTGACCTGAGCCACGAGACGGCCACTACCTGGGTTAAAAACCTACTTTTTGTGGGAGAAATGAGAAGCCTTTTTTAGGAACTACGACAACAACAAAAGCAGGTCCTTGCCCTTCTCCACCACCTGACGTTCCCGGTCCCTGTGCCGGGGCAGCACCCCGGCCGCGGCCGTCCCCCCGGCAGCACCCTGCGGCACCGCAGCCCGGAGCGGTGAGACCCCAGACCCCGAACGCACAGGCCCGGCCGCAGCCGCGGCCGCGTCCCGGGGTCGAGGAGCCGCCTGCCCTGCGCCGGCGGCGTCACCGCGATGGCACAGGGGAAAGGACGGGCCACGTCCCCCCGCGGCGCCCACGCGCTTTGCGAGCACGAAGGGCAGGAAAACAAAACACTTTCTGGTTTCTACAAATGGAGCAAACCTGAGGACAAGAGAGGGGGGCGGCATGAAGCCGAGCGCGGCAGTGTCCCCGGGACAGGACGGGGCTCTCCTCTCCTCCCGGCAGCGGACCTACAATTTAACTCCATTATTCTTTCACCTTGGGAAAAGAGTACAGCGATTTCAGAGCAGAATTACAGAAACAGTCACTTCTCTGCCTCATCTAACATGTTTTCACCCAAAAAGAGAGTGCAGCTGAATGTACATTAAACGCCTGTTTCCCTTCTGGACATCCCCGAAGAGAGAGGCGGCAATCTGAGGGCTCTTACTCCTGGTATGTAGGGCAAAAGCTGACATGAATTACGCATATAAACGGAGACCTAAATGTTCCCAGTCCCCCGATGCTGTTGTCTCTCTTCGCATGCTGAGTGTCAGAGAGTGATTTCTTCTCTCCTCCTCTCTTTTGTATTTTAACATCCTAATAATTCCCTTGGCATCACAGACTGCGATAGCATCACTGACACTACACGCACGGCGGCATTACAGTAAACCATCGATGCTAAAGTAATTTCTGTCCTGTCCTCCTAGAAAAAAAGGGAATTGCAAATTTTAGAGTCTCTGTGGTCAGGTTTCTGCCTTGCACTGATTCACTTCCGTGAAGATCTGAACAGACCGTTTCAAGCTTAATTGAAGGGCTCCGCTTAAAAATACCAGAGTTGTGGGATTCTTACCACGGGCCGCTGCGCTCCTCGGGAACAGTTTTAATGTACCACGTAATAGTCTCTTTTGCCTTTCCACAGTATTCTTTCTTTGCAGAAATGAATTGCAGAAAACAATTCATTTAGAACAAGTAATGTATGGTGTTCTCAAATTCGATCCGTTTATGCTTACCATAATTAACTATATACACACGTACCATTCCCCAGCTGTACCTACAGACTCCCAAAAAAATCACTTTTCCTTTTTTGAACTTCAGAGACTGCTACACTAACAGCCCCCCTTTTCTCAAACACCCCATACCTCTCTCACCTAGGAATCTGGCCCAACATAAAGTTAAACATCCTCTTTCAAAAATATTTCAAAAATATTCAGATAAGCACTTGAAAACAGCAAGTAAGCAATAATGCAGAAGTACTTAAATAGTCACCTATATTTTTATGTGTTGTGATGTGGCACTGAACAAAAACCAAATTGCAAATACGCTTATGGATGCTCTCCTTACTGCATTTATTCTTGATGCAGCAGCAATGGTGTTACAGTCAAACCCTCTCTCCATAGCCGGCAGCTCCTCTTTGCTTTATTGAGCCAACGGGCATCAGAAACCACGTCCATCCGTGCCCCGAGGCGGGGACGGAGGCAAAGGCAGCGCCCAGCTGACACGTGCGGTGCGTTAGCGCCTTGCTGCAGACCGAGCCCTCGGACCACGCCGTGATCGCCACACGGCAGAGATCGGGACTGGTAACACTTTAAATTAAGGTAATAAGGTTCTAATGCTCAGCAGCTAATTTAGCAGCATACATTAACAGCAGCCTTATTGAATCTTAATTACTTGTGTAGGTGGAAACGCCATCAGCAATTACAGCTCCTAACTGGGGACACTGATTTTTTTCCAGCAGCGTGTCAAGGCTGCTCGGGATGATGAAGAAGGGGGAATCCTGTCCCCGCTCCCCATGTCCCGCACTGGGGGACTCGGCATTGCTCCGCAGCAGCGGCTTTTCCCACCGGCTGGAGAACGCGGCCGCAGACGGGGCCGGTTCTGTGGACTCGCTCGTGGCCAGCGGAGTCCCACGGCTGCCGGCGCACACGGCTGCGTTCCAGACAGACGGAGACGTTACCGGGCTGGACCGGCCGGCCGGGAAGAGGCCAGAAGCCGCACTGTGGCGGGACACGGGCTGCAGGACACCTCAGCTGAAATCACCATCCTGAGATGGGCTTGTACAGGGAAAGTCTTGAGCGTGATGTGAACTCCACCAAAATGCGACACGGGGAAAGGCAATCAGCCTCAGACACACTGCAGGCTGAAACCACAGGCAACTATCACCTCCAGAGCATCAAAATTAACAGTGTTTGATCCCACTGGAGCTTACCGAAGCTGCCGGCTCGGCTGACACTGCGGTTTCATAAAATGCACCCGACCAAAGCGTGCTGAAGTCGAGCGTCAGCCCAGCAGGCAGCCCGCAGCGGGAAGGTGGTGCCAACCAGCGCAGGCTCTGCCGGGAAACGCTGTCTGTATTCGCATCCACTGCATCCTCATGACACACCAGCATTCCCTCCCCTGCATCATGACATGCACTCATGTAAAATTGAATGTCCTCTGATATCCATTAAATAAAATATTAACAAGTAAAGTCATTAATGTCATTCTGCATAAAATACATTAAAACATATTCCAGGGGAGTACTTGTTAAATCGCTTTTTACTAACCGAAAGTGACAGCACAGAACGAAAAGTATTTATAAGGCATACAAAGAAATTAGGAGCTGAGAAGGAAAATGAAACTCAGCTCTTTGCCTGATTTTTCAAGGTAGCATCTGCTACTCTGACAATTCACCTGAAAGTCCAAAGGCTTCAGGTGACAACATCCCTGTGCAGCCGTCCCCATGCTGCTGCACCGCAGCGGCTGCTGTATTTTATTTTAGGGATTCACAGTGAAATCCCCGTGAGAGGCACCAGTTTCTGCTCCAGGGCCCGGCGCCTTTCTCATTCACCAGGGACCAACTGCCCCGGGAAGAAGAGCCGCGTTCCTGCGGTTTACGGGACCCCATCACCCAAGGCTGGCCCCGAATCCGTCTCCATCGCTACGTAAAACGCGGGTTTTACTGGGAGGCACCAAAGAGAGCCCCAGGTGCCCTCACGAGCCGTTCGCTGCCACGCAAAAGGCGCTGAAGCACACGTTATGAACGCCGGCGAGATGAACGAGGGTCTGTCTGCACGTTGAGTCTCCCGCTCATTTTGTTCACTCGAAGGTGTATATATAGGAGAGGGACACACGGCGTCCACTTAACGAAGCGCAGACTTTCCAACGCTGCACCAGCCTTCAAAGAGAGCATTTTGCTGTGGGGCTTCGTCTCAGCACCAGCAATAAGCAGAGTCCGTTGTTAATTAAAGTCCCCGCAGCCGATGCCTGCCAGTCTCCGTCTCGAGCCCTCTGCCCCGGCAGAGCCCACCTGCGTCGGCGGCGAAGCGAAGGGGAGCGCAGCCATGGACGACGCCAGCGCTGAAGTGAAACCGGTGACGCAGGAGCTGACGGAGCAAAACCGCGACTCACCGCCCGCTGCGGGAAGGCGGGAGCTGCCGGACGGAGCCGCGCCGGTACCTCCGACGGAGCCGCTTCTGCTCCGCACTGCTGAACAGGCACAAGTGGTCGGGGGCAGAGCCCAGAATTCAGGGTTTGTGCCATACCCGATGGGTTTTGTCTTTCATGATCCACTCCGGCATCGGCTGGAGCACAGCTCTGCAGGAAGAAAACTCTTCATTTCTTCCTCTTTTGGGTTATGTCCATGCACTCTCCTAACGAGCGAGAGCAGGGGGGTTCCCAGGCCAGCCCTGGGGGCAGTGGGACCGGGACGGGCTGTGCTGGCACGGCTGGAGAGCGGCACACAGACGCTGGGTGCGTACGCACCACAGCACCCACAGCAGCGGTGCGCACTGCCGAACCCCCGCAAAGCACGTGGGCTGCGTGACCGGGCGCTCGCATGTATCGCAGCTTCAACTCAACACAGGCTAGAGAAATAGTGCTGCCAGTGAGGTCTCCTTTTTCCCTATTTTTCTCCTCTTTCTCGTTTCTGAGAAGAAAATAAGACTTCAAAAATTGCAGGATGAGCACTTGGCGAGAAGAATCAATGCTTTTGTCTCCTATAAATATCAGTTGTCCAAAAATATATCTCTATTCTTATTTCTCCAAATACACATTCATATTTATCAATAAATATTTTATTATAGCCATTATCAAAACATCAAAGGCTGCTGAAATGTTGTACTTCAACTGACACTGCTCATTCCAGGCTCACACAATGCATCAAATGTTCGTCTCCCACAGCAGTCAAAATAGAATTAATATTTAAGTTGCGATGGGAGAAGCCACCGGGGACAGCATGGAAAGGAAACGAGTTTGCACTCCAGCGCGTACCGAGGTAACAAAGCAAGCGCGGGCAGGGCGAGCACACGGCTGTAACCCCACCACGTACTGCCGGACCCCAAACCCGCTGGACGTCAGACGAGATTTCACTGACAACCGGGGACAGGCTGACACCAAGTATCTCCGAACCGCCACTGTTAGCAGTTTTCTGGAGTCAGATATGACTTTATCTGCCAAGGTAAGGCTATTTTCTGGGACATAAGGCAGATCTCATTCCGTGTTGGCTACTGCAGGGATCTGCCGCAGGGATCTGCTCCAGCCTCACAGCTAAAGGCGTACGGGAGAGCGTACCGCACTCCCTAGTTAAGCAAAGCTGTAAAATAGAGGGTTTCCCCACTGTACTGCTACTCCAGCAGCAGAATCAAGCTTTGCAGGACACCATCGGCAGGCTCAAGGACATCTCCCCTGCCTCACGGCCGCTGCTGTGCCGCTCGGCGGCGTCAGAAGGCACTGGGCACCCGCGAACTCCGAAAGCGCCGCCTGGACGTGCCCAAGCAGAGGGCCACAGCTGGCCCCCCCCGCCCTGGGGGAGCACGGCTCTGCGGTCCCCCTCTCCTGCAGCCGACGGGCGCTGGCAGGACCACGCCAGGTCCATCTGCAAATCCCAACCATGCACAGAACCGCCGTAAAGTTAAAAACCAACACAGGCTGATGAGTAAGTAAAGCCCTCCAATTTCAACTCTCCTAGGCACAGGCTAAATGAATAAAACACTTCACAATTGATTTATTTACCGTTAATGACATCCTCAGCCACTCTCGAGCTTGGCACAGTTCAAAGTACTAAGCACTCCCATGTTATTGTCCCGGGTTTTATTTCCCCGCATATTTTCAACCGCGGGCAGTGACTCAGCCACATGAATCATTTATGGCATTGTGAGTCACACTAGGTAGCACACGAAGGATCTGGATAACCATTACAAGGTTTATTTGAGATCAAGAAATGCACAATATACTGCATAGTCATTAGTATTTAAAGGAAAATTATTTCATTTAGCAAGGGAAAAAAGGGTATTTTAAAATGTTGATGCAATGTCTTGCTGGCAAACCAGACTTCCTCTCCCGCATGGTTTTGAAAACCAAACCTGCACTTTTTCCTCAGTCTGCTTCAGCCAAATACATCGTGTGCGTACAGGATTATAATCAAGACCACAGAGAAAACTTTCAACAGGAGGCTCGTACCTCTCCTCCTGTAATTACACCTCTATATTAAAAAGGAGCTTTGTTCAGAATTCAGCCTTAGCCGCATCCTCAGCCGGTATAAATCAGCACATCTCCATCAACAGGCCCAGTGAGACGGAGCCGGTCCCTCATCAGCAGGCACGGCTGCGACCAGGAGGGGCCGGGAGGGACCGGGGATGCTCAGGGGCTCCGGGAGGGACCGGAGATGCTCGGGGGCTCTGGGAGGGACCGGGGATGCTCGGGCGCTCCGGGAGGGACTGGAGATGCTCGGGGGCTCCGGGAGGGACCGGGGATTCTTGGGGGCTCCGGGAGGGACCGGGGATGCTCGGGGGCTCCGGGAGGGACCGGGGATGCTCGGGGGCTGCAGCAGCCACGGTACCAGCCAGGCTGCGGCTCTGCTCCGCACGAGGGGGTTTCCCTCCCTGAGGGGTGCAAGACCCAAATCCAGGTGACCCCGGTCACAGCCCCCACAGAGACCCTGTAAGATGCCAGAGCCCCTCCTGGCAGGGCCGGGACAGATGGGACAGACAGACGGATGAACGGCTGCTCTCCCTTCAGCGGGAACACAGAAAGCTTGTGTTTAACATGCCCATAGCAAATGCTCGGTTCCTCTTTTCTGCTGCTGACCCAGGGCCATTGCAGTGTTTTACAAGCACTAATTAAATCACAGAAGACAGCTAATGCCCTGCTCTCCATCAGGGAGATGCAGGGAGTGCTCTGCCTCCAGCAACAAACATCCCCGTCCCCATTTCCCTGCGGGGCTGAGCGCTTTAACGTGCTCTCCTCTCTCAGCTCACAGGGATAGTCCACGTTTGCTGGAGGACAGAAGTGTGTGCTAATGGAAGGGACTATTTTAGTAAGAGGCAAAAGAAACACCTAGGCAACAACTTTTAACGGATGCTGCCAGAACTGCAGAGTGTCATCTTAGAGAAGGGGATTTTTTTTTTTTACGGTAGTGGGAACGTCATAAAGCAGCAAGAGCACCACGGTCTCCCCTGCACCACTTGACCAGAGGAACAGTGACCGCAGCGGGCAAGAGCGGCTTCACCGCGGTCACTGGATCCCCCGGGGAGCAGGTCCGTGCTCTCCGCGTCCCGGCGCTCTCACCTCTCAGCTCTCCCAGGTCCAGGGTCTTCCCCAGCTGCTCCAGCAGGTCAGCCCTGGCCGCGTTCTTCTTGTGCTTTTTGCCATCGTAGTGCTGCTGTGCCATCATGGGGTTGTTGAACCAGGCTGCGCAGAGCTGGCAGTATCTGTCCGAGTCCCTCCGCTGATGCGGTGACGGTACCACCGGGGGACTGTCCGTGTGCGGCTGCTTTAGGGAGCTCAGAGTGGTTTCTGTAAAAGAGAACGTTCAGCCATGAGCTCTTCCAGGCTAGTGCTGCTGTCTGAGTAACAGCAGACCCCGAGGCAGATCCCACATTAGACACGGGGAATAATTAGCAGCAGTTACAGGGTCCCACTGGATGTTTTGAATGGCACTGCTCGGAAATCTACCATTTCTCATAAAAAAAGCAGCATGAGAGGATAGCACAGGACTGTTGCTCAACTATCTGTGTTTCCCTGGCTGGGGAAGGAGGATGCTCTCATTGCAGTTACTCGGCTTATCGCTGTTGTGACTAAACCTGCTAAACTTATCCTCCTTAAATTGCTACTTCCACGAAAAACTGCCGGTGGAGAATAAACAAACCATGCAAAGACATCAACTTCTCAAGACAGAGAGACAGATTTATCATTATCTGAGGATTCTTATTTTTCAATTTATTTGGTCTCGGAAAGAATAGGGAAAGCTGTAGTAATCGTAAATTGTCACAGATGAAAAAAACCATTCAATAGTCAGTCCCCGCATTCACATACATTCACATTGTGAATTGACAGGTAGCGGCAACCCACGACTGTAATTTAATCCCACTTCCCTTCAGATTCACCAAGAGGCCATCTGGGAACGCAAACACGATCCCCAAATAATTTCAAAGAAAAATCCCTGATTAGTTTTTACATAATGGAGCTGCATCTTGTTTGCCCCAGTTTTCCTACTTTGTACAAGGTAAGTCACAAAGCCACGGAAAAACAGTTTAAAGTACAATAAAGTTCAGATAACATTGGGATACAAAAATATACAACGACTAGCACTTAATTATCGCACCTCATTCAAAAATTCCCTTTTATGTGGTTTTCCTTTTCTTTTCTTTTCCAGATGAAATGTCTGCTATCTAAATAATTAACAAACCACTCTCTCCCCGATACAAGAATAGGCAAGTTTTAAGGTGGTGACGAAGAGCTCGATCGCTCGCCTTTGATCAAGAGGCTCTGCGCTACTCCAGCTGAGCCCTGATGAGAGCACGGGGTGGCAAGCGACGAACCCACCTCAGCGTCTGATACCGGGAATGGCGGCAGTGAGCAAAACAGGGATATATTTAGATGTATAATTATGACTGACACCCACTGTGATTGACTCCACAGCTCAAGAAAGTTAATATCGTTATAAATCTTCTGCTGACCTGCACGGGAAGGGATGCCTATGAACTTTCCTCAAGGAAACTGTATCTTACATATAACATTACTTACAACCGTATCGATTTCCAGGGGTTTATAAGCTTCTATTGTTTTTGATGACACCTGCCAAGGTATCGGGGCTTCACGCCTGGACGGCTGTTGAGGCACCGTCACCCTCCTCGCCAGCCCGCCCCCGGAGAAGCACCTGGGGACGAGTTTCCTCCCTTCTGCTGCTGCCCCAGCGCTCGGCACAGCACGAGCGGAACGAGCTCTTTCGGGGACTAGTTAATCACGTGATTACACCATTGGAAGATATTTCTTCTCCTCGTCCCGCTGTCTCGCGAACCGCCCGCCCGCTCGTTTGGATGCATTTCACCCCACTGGAGGACCCCCTGCCTGACCCCTGCCCACCCTCCTTTCCTCTAACCTTGTCAGAAACCAAGCACGACGCCAACAAAGAAAACCTTTTTCCTTTGCCCCGCGCCCCCGGGGGCCGCACTCGGACACCGGCAGAGCCGGCGGGCAGCAGGCAGGGCTCAGGAAGGACGCGGCTGTATTTTGCTCCTAAAAACATCTTTTTTAACACCTATGGTTCCCGCGGGAGAGGCGCACCCCCAGCCCCTCCGAGGTGCCCGCACGTGCACGTATACCAGAGAGCAGAGCCAGGGCCAACGCAGGGCGAGGAAGAAGAAAATTCAGAAATCACAATATTGCCTCTCCAAACTAAGATTATGCAGACTTTGCATGTGCTTGACCCATGACGAGCGAGCGTCGCTCGCCTAGTGCTCCCGTAGGTTGGTGAGCAGCCCCGGCGCCCCAGGGAGCCCCCTGCAGGGATCCCGCACGCCCCCGAGACGCTGCGGGGACCCGGTGCGCTGCCGCTGCCCGGGACGGGGCTGAGCCGCTGCGGGCACCGGGACTGGGCTGCGGCGGTGTTTGGGCAGCCGGACCACTATGAACAACCAGTCAGGACGGCGGCGCAGGAGCTCTGTGCTGCATCTGACTCGCCGCGCTCCAGCCCCCAGGCTACGCGGTTACGTCTGTCAGATCTTTTGGTCAGCTCTCTCCTGGCTCCTATGTTAGCTGCCGCCAGAGGGGAACCAGGCAGGCTGAAGCTGCCAGAGCTGGTGGTGTCCACAGGAGTTACATCTCCCGCTCGCTGAAGAAATACGACTGGAGCATCCTCTGCTGCTCGGCCGCCAGCCGGAGCGGCGGCTCTCCAGGAGGCTGCGCTCGCCCAGCAGCAGCGCAGGAGGGAGGACTGCCCGGACCCCCCGTGCCCACCCCGGCCCTGCTCCGAGCCCACCAGCGCGCCTGGCTGCCCCACCGCAGGGACCCGCACAGACCCAGCGCCGGACCCTCGCCCGGCTCCCGCGGGGCAGGGATGTCCTCCTCGCACTCACAACAAAACACCTCCTTGTAAAGCCACAGTTCCGTCTGCAGCTGCCCCCGGCCCTGCGGTGTGCTGAACCCAGCCCGGCAATTAGGGAAAACATCCCGCGTCTTCCAAATCCTCCTGAAGAGAAACAGATGAAAGCTGACTTCTCCACAAATGTGGAATTTTCGTTTTGATATGTGCTACATAACTACTACAGCACAGAAAATATCATCGTTCCCTCAGCAGCGACACGAAAATTAATAATAAACACTCACAAAACGTCAAATGTTAAAAATGTTTCTCCATCTAAAACACAAACATAAAAGCTGCTAGTTTGACTATTTCAAGTATTTCGAAATGCTAAATAGCTCATGACAGTCTGCCTTACGTTCCCCTTTGCTGTGGGAGGGAAGTGAGAAAGTCTTACTTTGCTGCAAGAAGCAAAATACAAAGTTAGAAACACTTTAGCACTCTGGCAATGAACTAATGTTTGACTTACTTCTTGCGTGCAAAGCTTTTTATTCCTAGCTGCATTTAAATGGCACCCAACTTTTTATCATTGCCACTCTCCAGGAACCCAGCATGAAAATAAGAAAATAACTGAGCCACGACACCGGGGCACTGGAGAAATGCAGCTTTCTTCAGAAGACAACTCTGGGACCAAGGCAGACTCCGCTGCTGCTGGACGGATCCCCGCACCCAAACCTGAAAGCCGTTTACTCTGTTCCCCACCAGCGCATCCGCAACGCAAACCCCTCACTAGGAATTTACAGAACAAGGAGGTAAAAAAGCCATGGTAACTTTTCCTGCCGGCAAAATCATCCTTCATCCCCGCACTCAGGAGACCCCGGAGCCGGCGTCGCGCCCCGCAGGAGCCGGTGCTGCCCCGCTGAGACTCCCGGCACGACGCGGCACCGCTGGTGCCNCCGCCGGTGCCGAAGAGCCAACCGCCACCTTCCCGAAACAATGCCTGCAGACACCTGCACGCTGATCAATGGAGGCAGCAGCCATTTCCCCCCACAACTCATTCTTTTATAACTCGTACTGATGACTGGATGCAAGCTGACAAGATGTTGGAAATGACTAGAGAAATCCATCAGCAATAGCGGTGATATAAAGCCTCTGAGGGCTACAGCCTCGTACCGCAGGAGCAACAGAAAAGATCACAAATATCTCGCTGTAGGGATGAGACATCGCTTTCCTATTGTGAAAAAACCCGGCTGCAAAGGCACTCCTCCCTCTCCTGAAAGCACCAGCAGAGAAATGAGAGATCTGTATTTCATTAAGATGGTAAAATTGAAGGGGAAGGTGTAACTCTGTAAGGGGACTGAGAATAGATGTAATTTTCTATGGGATTGGTGGGACAGAAAACCCCGAATATCAAGCAGCGGTGTGTTCGGAGGCAGAATGCAGTCACCAGCACATCCTCACCAGCGCGCCCATGCGCATCTGCACAACAGATCTGACCCCTCCCGAAGGCAGGTGATGGACGCTGCAGCAAAAGGCGACCAGAAAGTGCGTGTGGATGGTCTGGCAGGAACACGGGGGTAGGAGAACTGCTGGGGCACAGAGCAGGGTGCACGCTAATGCCTCGCACCGCTTTATATACTGTGCAGAGCACGGGTTGCTCAGAGCTTAGGATTGATGTAACCTCCCCAGCGACGAGAGGGAAGTCTGTTCTTTACCAATTCGGCAGAGTTGGGATAAACATTTCGCTTTGCGGCATGGAACTCACGGGGCAGCCCCTGAGCCGCTCTCAGGTACCGCATCAAGCAGCGCTCTGGCACTCCGCTGCTCGCAGGGCGGCACGCTCAGCGCCAGACACAGGCGGGATGCCAGCGGCAGAGGAGGCACCTGCAGAAGTCCTTCCCTCGGCCGCGTGCCGGGGATGCGAGCCCAGGGCCGAGCCGCAGGGCGCTGTGTGTGGCCACGGGCAGCGGCTCCAGGTCCCACGGCAGCTTTGCAGCACAGCGTGTTCCAGAGCCGCCACCTCCAGGAACCGTGACCAGGAACAGAATTCCAGTTGCAGACGTTTTTCACCTTTGCTGAGCATATTACATATTTTTCAATGCCTTATTTTTTTAACTGGAAACCGCTGCTCTTCAAACAGCTCAAGAATTCTTCCTAAATTTCCCCTGCAGTTTCAACTGCATTCATTAGTCTTCGTTTTGTCCCCTAAATTCATTCTGTTACTGCGCAATTTAAAGAGATGCTCTCCTTCACAACTGTACATCTGTGTGAACAAAACGACTCCTGCAAAGACAGTTGTGCAAAGAATTTCACAAATTCTTTCCTCCCTTTACGCACAGACCCACTAAGAAAATTTTCAACTAAAATACCTTTTCAGTTTAACTATATGTTTAACCTCAGCCATAATAAGAGCACTTGAGGAACTCCAAAAACATTTTAAGCTTTTTCTTTAATTAAAAGATTATGAAAGTTCAAATATTTGTATAGTCTTTCTCCCTTTTTTCAATCACACATGAAAGTTAAAGAACACTCTTAAGAGCTCAGGGAAACACCAAATAAAACATTCAACCCATACAACCATCTGAGGGACTACTGTGTTATGATGAGAACCGCAGCTCCATCTCTCTCACAGATGCTAACCGCCGGCACTGCCAGCACGAGCTCGCGCCTCCCAAACGGCCAGCACCCGCCCCGCCGTCACCCGGCTCGACTTCCAGGTCCCCAGAACGTCACAAGGGGTTGGATCCCTCAGCAGCGACACGGTGGTGATTATAAACACCTCTTAATTGCTGCGAGTCAGCAGCTTACTTCTGAGCAGATTAATCCAGTATCAAACATTATTGATCTCCTTTAAGACAATCAGAGGGAAAACAAACCACGACTCATCCCACCGCAGGGTGACGTGGAAAGCACCGCATCCCTGTCCCACGGCTCCAGCACTCTGCGCGGGGCTCCGGGACCGAGCGCAGCCGGCAGCCCGGTAATTACAGGGAAGCAGAGCAAGGAACAGTTCCACCACCAGCGCTTCCAGCCTCCACCACAGGGGCCTCGAAGCTGACACTGACACGTTCACCGGCCTGACGGCCATCAGGGCTTTAAGGACGATGTACAAGAGCCGCTGGAGTGCCCTTCCATGGAGCTGGGGACGAGAAACGGCTAGATAACCTTAGTGAGGAATTCCTATCGAATACAGCATAACCACTGCTGAAACCCCACACAGCCAGCGGCCGCAGCGCCGCCCGGCCACGCTGCTGTCACCGGCACGTGGGAAACCCCCGGGGACGGGACGCTCCTCCCCGGGAGCGTGCAGCACGCTCAGGGCCGCGCGCGGTCGGCTCCCAGGACTCGTGAGCACCAGAGCCTCCGAAGCGCTGTCCCAGACTCTAAAACTCCCCGGTGCCAGCCATGAAGGACTGGGAGAAAAACCTGCTGGAAAATTGCTGGGCGACTCTGTAGGAAGCCCAGAAAAATGCGGTGTCCAAAGGGCACATTTCTGAGAAGTACTGGAGAGCAAGGAGGTGCTTATTAATGAATTCCTGCAGCTCAGCTTCATCAGATCAAGTGTCTGAAGAGCTGATGAGCCCTTGAGTTCCTCTTTCCCCGTGATTATGACAGCTGAAGAGCCCATTACTCTCGGAGCACGCGGTGCAGCTCGCTCAGGGCCTCTGCGAGGCTGATCCACATGATTAAATATTAGACAAAAACACAATGCAAAGCTGCAGCTCGTGGAAATCCCTGCCTCGACAGGGCCCTACCGCTCTGGATGGAGGGCGGCGTGGCGGGGCTGGTCGCTGCCCGCTCCTGCACAGACCCCATGGTGAGTCGGGCTCGACACCGCTTCAGAGAGGTCTCCAGCAGAGGAGAGGGCACAACTGGTCCTCATCCCCCTGTGGCCAGTACACGCACAGCGCCGACTTCATTAACAGAAACACTGGTTCCCCAGAGTCCCAGATCCCCACTGGCACCCGCTGTGCCGAGATCAATCCTCTCCTGCCATCGATGGAGAGCCACTGCCCGTGGTTTGTCCCTCTGCCTCCGCACGGCTGCAGCTCCGCAGGCAGAGCCCGGGCTGCCGCTGCTCCCCCTGACCAGGACAGCCCCCGACCGCGGGGTCCTGCCCGCCACGACACTCCTGGAGGTGAAAGCAGCCACTCTTCCCCGCTGGCGGGTGAATCTGAATCGTCGACTTCCGTGGGAATCGGTCCCTGCGCCATTCCCTGAAACGCAGCGCTCTGTGACCCGCGGAAACTCACCTGGATTGAACCAGAACTACCAGGGTTTGTGGCAGGTCCTTCGGTGCCGGAGGAGAAACCGCTGGAAGGCTGCGCAGGAGGGACGGGGTTCTGAGCACTAATGCAGGCACTGGGCAATTAAATACCATAAACGAGTACACTACCCCTCCCAGTGCCCTTGTAATTATTTGCCAGCTGCAGAGAAGAGCCTGAGGAGTCCTGAAGTGAGTCAGCTGCAAATTACCATGTTCGTTCACATCAGATCCGTCCTGCCGGCCAGCCGCTGCCAGCACCGCTGCCCCCGCGGGACTCGCACCCGCTACCCCAAGCACCGGCAGCTTCCAGATGCGGCTCAGTGACTGGAGACCCCGCTGCCCCTTCACTGAACCACCCTTCCGAGAGCGCTCGGTACTTACAACGAGCCAGCCACCATCTAAAGCGACTCCCCACGTTCCCTCCGGCAAAGGCGAGAACATTTCCCAAGCCAATCCCGGAAAAGGACAAATGATATTCCATGCATCAGCATCTACAGTCTGTAAGTCAAAAGAGCAACAAAACCACACAGAGAGCGCCCACCCCCTCCCGCCTTATTAAACCACATCTAGAATTTACGCACACCGCGCGGGGCAGGGCGTAATTGCACAGCGGGATTTACAGTCTGTTCTGAAGGAAGAGCCACCGGCAGCCACGCTGACATCCGTCTCTCTGCGGGACCGCAGCCCCGCCACCCAGCCCGGAGAGCACGGAGGATGCTTTGTTCGCGTGTCCTCCGGCCCGGCAACCCCAGAGGAAGTTTTGTTTCACAGTGTACTCGCGGTTTGCAGGGACTTTATGGTTAAGCAAACAATAAGATGGTTAAATTACCCGCTTCCAACATTTGACGTTTTAAATGTGGAANATTTTAAACGTGGAAGTTAATAGGCTTGCATTATTGGAGCCACCGCGGAGGAAAGCGTGAATACCCGTCTGGGCAAACATCAAAAGACAATTGATCCAACGGCTCTTAAAGANGTTTTAAATGTGGAAGTTAATAGGCTTGCATTACTGCAGCCACCGCGGAGGAAAGCGTGAATACCCGCCTGGGCAAACATCAAAAGACAATTGATCCAACGGCTCTTAAAGACTGGATTTCCCTCTGAGGTAAAAGCTCCGCTCTGTACAGTAACACGAAAGGTTTATTAAATGTATTAGCTGAGCTGTCGGATAACTTCTGGCAATGGCAGTGAGGCTCGGCCATCCGTGCCAGAGGAGACATCGCCTTCCACTGAGCAAAACACGTCAGAAGCGTGGAGGCAGAGACAGACCCTTGTACAAAGGCCGGCCCTGGCTGACAGACCACTGATGTATGCAAACAAAGCAGACGCTAACGAGCATCAGCGATTTTTAAAGGTTGTTATGACAGCGACACAAATGAATAGCTGCTTCCGCCGGCCTCCATCACTCAGCTATCCATTGTGTGCCGCGCAGGCACCGAGCCGGCGCCTCGGCCGTGCCTCCTCGGCACAGCGAGCCCGCTCCGCCCCGCGCCGGACCCTCCTGCTCCGGCTCGCTGCCTCTGGACCTACCTGTGGCCTTTAATGCCGGTTGTTCACCTAGCAACAGTTTTAACCTTTTGGCATGGATTTTCCCTTGGTAATGCGATTCGGCCACCACTGCTGAGGTAAAGGACATGTTACATAGTGTGCAGCATTTGTTCTTATCCACTGAGTCACCATCACTGCCCTGGGTGGAGACAAAAACACAGACAAAAAAAGAGGTGTATAAGCCCACCAAGCACAGTCACGGAGAAAGAAGAGAGAGGAATCCAGGTTGTTATGCCAAGGCCACGGTTTCCAAGGGTTCCCCCTCCTCGGCTCCCCCAGACTCGCTCCTGCCTGGTCCCAGCCCGGGGACGCCGCCGACCGCGGGCGCTCCGAGCCCCCAGCGCCTCCACGCTCATTCCCACGCCGAGAGCCCGTCCTGCCCCTCCGCGCTCCCCACGGCCGCGCGCTCGTCCGTCACATCCACCAGCCTGCCCGCCTTTCCTCTCTATTCCTGTCCTCCGGCTTCCTCCTGCCACGGTTCTGTAAGAGACCCCAAAGCAGCCGGAGGGGACGGGACGGGACGGGACAGGGATCAGCCCTCTCTGCCGGCGGCAGAAGCAAACGAACCGGTGGGACTCGTGTGGGTCCTCCAGGATTGATCGTACACCAGCCCTGGGCGGCTCCTGTCCCTCTGCCTTTGCTCTGCCGTTCTCGAGCCCTCGGAGGAGACCCCCTTATCCCCCCGTCGTGCAGAGACTGCGACCGAGGTGGGCCGGAGGGCCGGGGAGCAGTCCCTCGAGGCGCCCGGCCGCACCGGCTGCCCGCCTGCGGCCCCACGACGGAGCCGCACTCACACCCCGCAGCGACAACCTGACACGAGAAACCTGAAGGCAGCGGCAGCCTCACGGCACACACTCGAGACGGGCAGAAATGCCTGCTGCAGGGATTGCACGACAGGGAAAAAAAGAGCAAAACACCTAAAAACCGTATTTACATTCTGCTCCTTTCCCAGAGATGGACTTTGAGCTCGTGAGCACTGCCAGGTGAAAAAAGGCAATCATAAAATCCAGACACTTTGCAGACAATGGTAAAAGACACATCTCAGAACCCAGCGCTGCCTGAACCAAACTCGGGGCTGTGGCCCGAAGCCCTGTTTGAGGATCCGCACAACGAAACACCGCTGGTGCAGGGGTGGCACTCGCTCGCGAGGTCCCAGCGGTCAGCTAACGGGTGACTGGGAATTTTAAGGCGTTATGAGCGTCACCATTCGGTGTTTCGGTACCAGCAAGAGGCTCTCATGGCTGCGGTGACACAAGCAGGGGCCATTCTTCGCAGTTACTAATCGCTGCATCTTTATTTTCACAAGTAAATCCCACCTTAGTGAGAATATCGTCTCCAGCCTTCACTATGGTTATTGTAGGAATAAGAGCCGGCGTGCCTCTGCCCGGCGGCGAAGCAGAGCTTCGACCTTCTGCGCTCAGCAGTCCCCGTGAGGAGGAGCGCTTGTGGCTGAAGGCTGCCCGTCCCCACTGCGGCAGGAGCCACGGCACTGCCCGTGCCACCGTGCGCCCCGCACGCTGCAGCGGCTGCCGGCACTGCCCCGTGTCTCACCCGGGCTCCCGCTACCCCGGCGGGCACCGCACACCCCAGCACGGCCCCAGCACCTCCCCACACCCAGGGCTGGACCCGCCACCGCCTCCCAGGCGTCTGCCGGGATCTCTCCTCGCCCCCACGGGGGGTTCGGCCCCCGCGCTGGGGGAGGCAGAGGCTGCGCGGGGACTGAGCGGAGGCTGAGCGGAGGCTGCCCAGCCCGGCCGGGAGGGCTGGGGAAGAGCTCAGGAACAGCCCCTGGGCTGAACGGCTGTCAGCAAAACAGGACTGCTGCTGCCAGCACGTGTTTGCAAACAAACAGCTTGCACAGAAACACGGGAAAGCGCACAAACAATGGACAAGCAGGGAAAAAGCACATTTGTACCATTAGTCACAACTAATTACTCAATCCATCCCACAAAGGAAATGGGAATCGCGTGTAGGGCCATAGATACACGGCCTCGCTTTTCCGAAGATCTCAGCGTGTTGTGTTGGCCACTGAGCACAATTTATAAATGATCTCTTTCCAAAATACTCCTCTGTGCAGAGCGAGACCTTTCCAAAGGCGGGACATGACCTGCTGCGCGCAGGCAGCCAGCAGCCCGGTCCCTCCCCGGGAGGATACGGTCACATCTCGCCCCTGTGCCAGCGTCAAACTCCCCCCAGTGACAACCTGTCTGGAGACAGTCAGGCACTTTCTTCTTTCCTTTTTTTTTTCTTAAAGCAAGCGTTCCAACTGCCGGTATACAGTCCAAACCCAAAATAGGCGACTTTATAAGCTGCAATCTTCACTTCACAACAACTTCACAGCAAGCTGTAAATGCACCCTGCAGCTCACCCCCACGCAGACTCAGGCACCCGCGGGGGCACACGACCGGTCTCGAGGTGGCTGTCCCCGCGGGACCGTGCACAGCTGGAAACGATGGCACTGCTGCGGGGACGGTGGAGCCAAGGCAAAGTCCAAATCCCGTCCCCCCTTCTGCAAGCGCCACGCTTGCACTCGCCCACAGAGCGCGGAGCCCAGCTCTCCTGCTCCCCACCTCACGGGGGGAACGGCTCCAGCTCCACCACACGCCGTCCTCCCGCCGAAGCCCAGGCTACGGCAGCCGCAGCCACCGGCGCGCCCCGGCCCGCGGCGACGCGGTGCCCTTGGCGGGCAGCAGCCCCAAAGCAGCGGGGGAACCCACGGCAATCCCTGGAGATGCCCCCGAGGAGAGGGGTTCTGCAGCCCTCGGGAGAGAGAACCGGCCACACAGTCAACACCCGACCCACCATTTATGGTCATTTGCTCCCAAAAATCAGAACAATTAGAAAAATGATCGATTTTCATCACTTTTTTTTGTTGTTGTTAACTATAAATCAACTTAAACCTTAGAGAGAAATCTCAAGAGGTGATAAGTACTGTTCTGAGTGTAATTTGCGCTTCTTTTAAATAGGTTTCTCTCAAGATATTTTATGTCTTCAAAGGGAAATCACTTGAAAGTCAAGAGCAGAATAAAAAATTCCCAGGCTCTATTGATCATCAGCAGTGGTAACATATAAAGCGCCTCCAACAGAGGTCGTCTGAAAACCTGATACGCGTCGGTGTTTACGCACGAGGGTCTCTCCCTCCGCCTGGTCTGCTCTTCTGTGACATTTTTTCCTTCCCAACCTACTTTCACCGACAGACTGCAGTTAAAAAAAAAATTAAAAAGATTTTGAATCCCCTCAGACACCTCATTCAGAGCCCAAGGTCCCGTTCGCAGCGCCCCGCGGACGACTGCGCAGCGTACCCGAGTTCACCCAAGTCTCTGCGTGAGCACCTCCGAGCCTGGACGGGGTCCGGCCGCCAGAGCAGCGCCCGCCGGCGGGAGAGGGGTGTCCCCAGTCCTCATACCCTAAATGCTGCTCTTTGTTAGCAGGAGGAAGGAGATGTTTGGGCTCGAGTGTCATTAATTAGTCCCCCAAGCCTGCAGCACTCGTCAGCAGCATCGCCTCCCTTCCCTCCTCCACCACCCGAACTCCTGCGCGGCGCTGGGGGCTGGGTCCGGCCCTGAAGGGTAATTATGCCTTCTCATTTGTCAGCGGCTGTTTTACCTGGAACCAGATGCGCTGGGGAGAACCTGATCCAGGTGTCTTTTGTCACCCGTTGAATGACGCCGCGCTGACAGGACTGTGCAGCCGCCTGGTAAAATAACATCGCTCGGCGACCACGACGCCCGGGTGAGACAGGCACAGGGCTCGGCGCAGCGCCGCTCTGCAGGGACGCTCTGCTCCACCTCTGCCCTCAGCCATCGCTCCTCACCGCTCCCTTGCTCCCGCGCCCAGCTCAGCCCAAAGCAGCAGCAGTAAATAGGCACTGACGCCTCAATTTAACTTCCATAAAGCCCACACGAGCACCTCTCCAGCCCCATGCTGCATAAAGCCAATGCGCGAGGAATATTTCCACCATTTCTTTTTGCAGTCTCCTCCAGACGACCCCTTCTCGCTCACCTTTGCAGGGATGCAGCGCTGACAAGGGCGAATGGCCTCACGTAAAGTGAAGCACAACGCAACACACCGTGGGCTCGGAGATAAAGCTTCTGTGCCCCAGTGCTGGCATCGCTCATGTAACCCCCCTCCGAAGCCGTGCCGAGCCAGCCTAATTTATGGGGCTTCTGTTTGTAATGCTATAAACTTCAAAGCAAGTCTCGTACATCCAACAGAATTAACTTCCGTTACTCAGCTGCCTCTTAACAAGCTGCTAAAGGCATAATCCTCGCACAGGACCAGGCACTTGCAGCCCTTTGCTGGATGTTCCTTAAGCAATCCTCGGGAAAAGTAAGGATTCTTATCCCACAGATACAAATCTGCTGTCTTCATTTCCTAGGTTTTACTAAGAAGAAGAGATTATACAAACCCTTGAAATACTGCTACATAAAACACGGCACTGCGAAGTGTCTTTTAAATTTGAGTTAATTTTCTGCGCGTGAAGGTGTTGCCGCTAAAGAGCTACTTTCTGTAACGCTCAGTGTGAAATTTAGACCACTTCCATTTTGGAGGCTGTTTTTCTTGTGGCACACTGAAGTTCAAGTACCAGTTTGGGGCTACCTAAACCCGAAACGCTCATTACGTCTCGGAGCATCTTAGGAGCTATACGTTCTCCGAGGACAATCCAGCCCCAAGTGCAGTAGGGGGGTGTTTGGGAAGGTAAGCGCGCGTCCCACGGTCCCCGCTCTGGCAGGGACAGACCACGGGCAGCTCAGCGAGGACGGGGGTGACCCGGGTTCCCCCGCTGGAATGCGGCACGGGGGGTATTGGCGCAGCGCGGGAGGGAGCCCGGGAGCAGGCGGAGGACGGGAGCGCAGAGCCCACGGCGGGACACGCAGCGGGGCGTCCCCAGGCCACCCCCCGGGGCAGAGAGCCCCTCACAGCAACGGCAGCTCCCGGCCAGCCCCAGCCTTCTCTCGGAGAATGAATTCCAGTCTTCCATCACTAATTTCTGCCACTGAAACCAATACCTGACCTTTCAGCTGAAAACCTCTGATCAGGTACAAAACACAGTGTGAACACTGGCTCCAAAACCAGACGTTTCACCTTAGTTTCAGCGTAATCGCTAAGATTTAAGTTACAGCATGCAGTAAATGTTGCAGCAGAAGCTATAAAAATGGTGATTTCCTTGCTGATGGGGAGCTGAAGCCGAACATCCCCAGGCAGCCGCCGGCACCGTTTGTGCCTCAGGGAGGCAACAGCTCTTGGCTAAACCACCCCCAGCGCCGCCGTGCAGGACGCGCGTTACCCTCAGCAACAAAATCTAATATCCTGCTCTCTTCCCTCAAACGATTTATCCTTGCTAGTATGACCCCTTCCTTTTTTTAAGGAAGATGACGCTGGTTAAAGCAATTTACTATCTTATAGTACAAATAGGGCTAGAAAGAATTTGAAGGCTTTTCTGCCATGCCATAAAATGTGTTTCACAGCACATCAGAAATGTTCATCATGTCTGTCTTGATCATAAATAGGGGTCCTATTTCTCAAAGGCAGCGAGAAAAGGCTGATTAAAAGCGATTCACCAATCCTGGGACTCGAGGCCGCGACTCCTCACTTCAGAGGGGCCCTGACACAGGCGGCGACCCGCTCAGATGACTTTCAGCTGAAATGTTAAGCGGAAATTTAAAATGAAAGGTCAAGAACCCCTCGGTACGCCGAAGACATGAGGTTTTTCCCCTCCCCCACAAAAAATTAAAACAATAACAGCCCAACAACCGCCTCGTTACCCAGCGCAAGACTAATTGTATAAGCCTCGTACTTCTTCCTAGGAAAGGCTAATGGGCGTTTGGGGAACGCAGCGTGCTTTGTAGTCCTCAGACAACAGCAGACGCTACCCCTCGCCTCGCTGAAAGGTCAGGCAGCAAACGCTGGCGCTCAGCCTCCCGCGGGGAGAACCTACAACCGCGGCGGCTCCTCCTCCCTCCCCGTTCGGGAGAGAGACGCGGTGTTCAGGTTTGTGGCCAAAAGGACACAAATCGAAGGGCACACAGCCGGGTACCAGCGCGCTTCGTGATGAAAAAAGGGCTCCTACTCCCTTGTTAGTTGCAGATGCTCCTACACAGAAATTTAATGGGTTTTCAAGGATTGCTGCTAATACTCGTTAAAGTTGGTGTGCCACGACAGACTGTCACTGCCGGACACCCGGCCTGGGCGGTGCCGCCGCGCTCCGTGCATGGCAATGGCTGTCACGCAGCACTAGAGGTGTCCCAAATACTTCTGTTCCCTTTAAAGGCGAAGGCTGGGCTAATATCTGATCAGCAACGGGCCCGCTCTGAGCTGTCAATGGCGGCAGATTTTCCCTGCTGTATTTTTAGAACATAAATAATTTTAGAATTCAGGTCTCACGCAGCCTATCGCTTACCTAGTGCACAAGGACTTGTTAATTCATCCCCCACTAAGGGCTGCCCTTGGCACCACCAAGCACCAGCGAGCATAGAATTACATTACTTCTCACTCTTGCCTTTCACAAAAGAAATGGGAATTAGTCCAGCTTTGGCTTATTTGAGGTCTCTTTGGTTCTCTCCCCACCACATCCCTGTGCTAAGGTGTGCACGCAGCCGTGTGGTTCCTTGTTAGACGCAACGAGGCTTATTAGAGGACCGCGGTCCCCATCTCTATGTGCGTGTCCACCGTAACCTTCACATTCTGTAATTCACAACTCAATAAAAATATGGTGAGATTCTGTTGTTAGGGGATAGATTGCATCTGCAATTACCCTGTGTGCAACATAAAAGTCCCACTAAAATTTTAATTACTGTGTGAAGGCGCTTTCAGATTCCTTTGGCAAAGCTTGCATGCTTCCCCCTTTAATTAGAAGATATCTCACTAAATATTGATAGCATTAAGCCACAGTCACACTCCCATAGATCTGAAATGGTTTGGATGCTATCTGCTGGGAACCTCATCAACAGCTCTCACACCGGCCCCGGAACATGGGAGGGAGCGGAATGAATAATTCACTGTGAATCAGTCCCTTATAAATTTAGTCTCCTTTTATTGCCTGACAAACGGCTGCGAGCTGGTCCAATTTCCCCAGGTTGGTTTGTTGATTTGAATGCAGTTGAGGAACCCGACTGCAATTTTTTAGACCTGCAGACTGACCACGGAGCTTCGTGAGAAGCCTCTCAGATCCAGCGCTCATTGGCATCGGCTCTCAGCACAGAGCGGGTCGGAAGAGCCCAGTGGAGCCAACTGCCCTCCAGCGAGCTCCCCACTCCCAACGGGGGCTCTCGGGACCCTCAGCCACCACGGCGTGACGACGCGCAGGCGTACCCTGGTGCTCGGGGACGCTGCCCTCAGGAGCGGAGTCGCATACTGGGAGTTGGGTGAACGTGTCTGGAAGAGACCCGAGTGCTGCTTCGAGCGGAGCAGCTCCGAAGCCGCTGCAGAGCCGCTGCAGTGCAGCCTTCACCATCGTCCCAACCCCCCCAAAACCTGCCAGCAGAAACCAGCCACCGCGCTTCAACTGAACACGCGCTGGATACTTGCTATCAGCATATTTTTCTCCTGCAAAATAACGTTCGAATAACTAAAAACGCAATTACTGTTGCTGATGCACATAATATTTCTTGTGTAGCTTATTGAAAATTATTTCCAGTTACTTAGCATTTCGGCTAATCTAAATGTTACCTCTGGGTACCTGATCATCTGTGGCTGTAACAGGAAAAAAAATGTTGTAGCACAGAGTCAATGATTCACAAAGCAGCTGAGTAAACAGGGACTTAAATTATACCCACGTTTTCTGACCGGAGCTTTTTAGCTGGACAGCCTCCATCTACGGGATGAAGCATATAATAGAGGCGAACTTTGCTGGCATGTTTCCGACTCTGAAAAAAAAAAAAAAAANNNAAAAAAAAAAAAAAAAAAAGAAAAGAAAATGCAATAAATGAAGTTACCAAAAGCAAGAAGCTCGATTGCTGTGCACACACCACCAATCTGCAATAAGATTTCACATCCCCTTGACGTACGTATCCAACACGGGAGGAGAAAAAGGGGAAAGAGCCAGGAGAGGAACATTTGCATGTCGCAGAGGTTTCGCCGAGCTCTCCACCAGGCTGGAATGAGCTGTGGACGGTTGTGACACCTGCCATTAGCAGGAGAAACGGCCCGCCCTCGCCGCCCTGCGCTACGTCCTGCTGCCGGCGGCTCCTCGAAGATGCAGCGAGAATAAAGGTGGCGAGAGAAGAGCAACATTTGTTATCGCACCATTTCCATAGCGGGAGAGATTGAAAAGATGAGGGTTATTTAGCTTCAGGCAGAGACAGGCTGGCATCACGAGGGATCAGACACACACACAAACACAAACCCACAGCTCCTACACTTACAGAAGAATAAGATGTGTAAGGGGTATAAAGCGTCACCCTCTAGGAAATAAGCCAACTGATACCTGCCAAAGGTTTGAAAGAAATTTCTCCCACGGGTAAATTATCAGATAATTGCGCATTATGGAATCTAACGCTTTCCTCATGCGCAGCTGGTGCTGGCCCCGCAGGGAGGGATAAGGGCTGCGCGGATGCCCAGCCCGAGCCCCTGCTCTCTCCAGCAGTTCCAAGGGGAGCTGAGCAGTAAATCCTTCCAGACGGTCTCGAAAGCGGGAGGGTTTGTGCTGGGGGTGAAGCAGCGCCAGCAGGGAAAGCCCAGGCTCCACCTGACGTTTGCTGCTGCAGAGAGCAGCCCCGGAGCCCGGGCAGCGCTGCGAGGGCGTTCTGCTGTCCCGAGCCCTGCCCAGCATCTCACCCCGCGCAGAGGACGCCCGCCCGCAGACGCAGACTGGTCCCACGCGCTCTCCAGCATCAGCGGTGGTCACCGGCCCCAAACCTCGCCCTGCCCCGGAGAGCTCGCTGCCCGACCAAGCAGCCCCGGGACTTCTCCTACGGTCTCCCAGGAAAGGCACGCGGTGGGCAATTGTCAAACATTATTCATACCCCAGGGGAGTTTTCGAGGGACCTGTATTTCTGTAGGGGGACCAGGGAGAGCTGAGCGATGCCCGGAGGAGACCCGTCCCACGAGGGACACACCGGGCAGCGAGGGCAGGTCCAACACCGCCCTCAGGCACGGCCGGCGCTCACCAGCAGGCGAGGAGAAGGAGAGAGGGAGAGAGGTCCTGGGCACATCGGCATCAACGGACACGGCAATCCCTGTGCCTTGCAAAACATAAAGGAAGATTTAAAAGCTTCTATGGCAGGACACAGACATAAACCTTCAAAACACTACCTTACAGTCAGCTCCCGTCTTCCAGTAGATGTAAGAGGGGGAAAAAGACCACAACCACTAAATACCTGCATCCAGAGCCCACGCAGGCACGGCAGCTATTATTATGCAAATGTTTTCTCTGAATCTCCATTTCCGATTGCCTCATAGAACAACAGCACCGTAATATTATAATTTCAGATCACAGATTTGCAATTTTACAATATTAAATTATCATTAGCATGCTCTGGAACATTCTTTTTCCTGTAGTGCGAACGTGGAGCTATATTTGCAGAGAGCTGTATTTGCATGCATAAGTATGACTACGCAATAATTTTTTTTTAATGGAGCAAATCAGTCAAGATAAATAATGTCCAATATCTTTCCCTAACTTAAATCTCCCTGCATGCATCTAGAAAATGCGACCTGCTGTAGCCAGAGCTAAGCGCAGGAAACCCCCAAAGCTTCAGCTGCCGTGATCAGCAGTCCAGACAGCGATGGTGTAATTAAGAAATGACAAAATAAATGCTTGAAATGCAAAGGACAGACGTGCAAAGTCAGTCTCAGAGTTTGGCTCCCACTTTCTGCCTGAAGCGACGCCGGGCTGGTCCCACTTGGAGGTGGTCCGGACGCCGGGACGCCGCGGCGGCGGCTGGTCCCTTCGCACAGGGCAGGGCACAGGACCAGCACCGCATCCCGCCACGCTCTGGACGGAGGAGAGTCAGACGCGCTGTAAGGGCGACGTGGCCAGAGCTTTTCAGCTGAATTCCCTTAGTGAGTTCCTTCAGACCCCTGGGAGCAGCCACCCTCGGGCCGTCCTGCCCACAGCCGCCCGGCTCTTCCCTCGGGTGAGTTAATCCAGCACGCCACGATGCCCGCTCCCACGCAACCAGAGCCTGATGAATTCAGGGGTTAAAAAGTTTGTGGGATTTTGGTGGGTTTTTGCAAGACGAAAAGGCAAGTTTTTAACAGTGATCATTTCTAGTGCTCTTTTCCGTGGCACTCAGCTGTGCCATAAATGATGTCCAAATGTCTGCATTAAAAGGCAGCGAAGCTTCAGCCTTCTGTAAAACACCTCTCACCTTTATTTATGCATCTGTTTGGATTTATGAGAGCTAAGGTAAAGAAATAACTTATGTTTGGCATAATTTAAAACTACATGGCTCCTTAGGCAGCCTTATTATACCACGGTTATAAAAGCAGAGCTTAAAATCATCCCTGGCCTTTGCGAGTACGTCGTGAGCATCTCATTCCCTCTCAGGGAGCGGAGGTAGCACAGCCCATTTGTCACCCATTTTATCTCTGGTATTTTCTACATTTACATGTGTATTTATCATCCTAACACCGTGGCAAGAGCAAAGTGATTATTCTTAGCGTGCTGCTCATGAACAGCCCTGCAGGTTGTCTTTTCCCCTCCACAACGCAACCTGAGATCCGCAGCTCCGAGGCAGGAGAAGGGCGAGTGCCATGGAGGGGTGGCACAGTCCCCGGGGCAGCACCGCCGCCGTGGAGGGACCCCCCGGGCTCCGCCATCCCCGTGTCCGAGCTCCCGCCTGTTTGAAGGAGCTCTGGAGCTCGCAGCACCAGGAGGACGTCTAGGAAGAGCGGAGCCACGGCCGCGAGCACGGCAAGAGCATCGCTGGCTCCCGGCGGCCGCCCAGCGCAGGCAGAGTGGGTCCCAGCGGGGGCTGGCTTGGCCAGCGCAGCGCCGGCCGGCGACCACCACCCAAGTCACTACAGATGCACGGGGCAACGGGAGGAACCACGTACAGGAGTCAGGAAACCGGGATGAAGTGGGATCGGGGCACATCCAGCTCCCATTTTGATCCGTCTCACCGCACGTACAAGCCTTAGAAAAGACAAAACCCGGACACATCTGTAAATCCACAGTCTGGAATGAGACCACTGCCGTGGGAGATACCCACCTCTGCATCAACAGCCTCCACCGCTTCATCCTACGGTGCGCTAAGGCACTACTCCTGTGTCTGCGAATATTTCTTTTGTAGCTTTACAAAGTGTTAGGCCAAAGGCATTTTCACTTACATTCTCTGCCTCCAGTGTCTGGAAACAACTCCTTTAGGAGGCAAGAACCTAGCTTAATACTACGTGCTTGAAAAACAACCCTCTCCGTGCAGGGAGGGGGGGGAGCTTAGAAAGAGCCTGTTTTCACATAGCAACTGCAGACCTCTGCATTGCAATCTCATGTGCTATTGTACGAAGGCTCATCAATAAAAGTAAATAAATGGATCGTTTCTATCTATATCAAATCCACTTTAACACAGAGGATTGTGGCAGAGGCAGCAGAGTTCTGGCAATTCAACTCTAAAGCATAAAAGGGCAAAGCAGAGCTAAATTGTGCAATGAAATGCAATTTGACTTTGCATAAATCGAGTTTTGCAGCACGCTCCTGCCCAGAGCGAGCGGCGGTGCGGCGGGGGGACACAGTTGGGTCTCTGCGGGAGCGGGGGCAGCGGGCAGGACCCCGGGAGCCACCGAGGGGGGGGCTTCAGCCGCGGCAGCCCTGCTCGCCCTGGCCGACGGAGGGTTTGCTCACCGCCGTCATAACCGAACAGCTCCTTTTACCGACAGCAGCAATACCCCTGGGGAGGACCGAGGGTCTCCCTTGACGAGGCCCGAAGTCCCCGGGGGGGGCTGCAGCCGGGGGTTTGCGGGGCTGCGCAGACAGCCCGCGACGCGGGGGGACGCGGGGAGCCCTCCCCTCTGCAGCAGCTCAGCAGCCTGCAGCACCCGGGGACCTGCTCCCACTTTGCACCGCTGATTTAAGCTGACCTGACAGTCTAAAATACTTCACCATCTTGCGAGGGACCTCTTCCCGCACCCCCAGCCACCTCGCCGGGTTCAAATCAACCGTTTCTGCTGCTTTCCTCACGCTGCGCTCGCATCTGATCTAATTTCTCTATTCCCCATGGCTCCCTTCATCATCTGCTTGTTCTCTCCTCTGCTGGCAGCGTTGTGTTTTCGGTCGGTCTGCCTTTCCTCTCCTGCTCGCCCTCCTCCGTGCCCTGTTCCCCAGCCAAAGACCAGAGACCCACCGTGCCGGGGGACACGCGGCCGCGCCGAGCACAGGCAGAGATGCAGGTGGGAGACGAACAAAGGAACTGGAATGGCTGTGGCGTCTCTTAGTTTGTAATAAATTCCTTTTCAGAAGCCTCTTGGTTGGGTTTTAATCCTTTTAGTGTGTACTGTGTTGACTTTTTTTGTATGCCGGCAGTTTCTTAATTAAATTGCCACAAAACATGCAGTCATATGATTGCATCAACTTTATTATCCGTATTGGCCCTACTGGTAATCTCATCAAAAGAGATAAAGTTATGTTGGCCAGACCCAGCTCTCTAAACCTCACACAGAACAGCAATTACACCGTCCTCCGGGGGCGACGTGCTCCAGTCCCTCCGCAGGTGCTCGGCACCGTGCCGCGCTGGGAGGGCTCCGCTCCCGGGCTGGTCCCCGGCACTGCCGTGGCGGCTCCGCACTCGCCTTCCTCCCAGAAACCACCTCCGCAATCCAAGTCCCGTGAAGGATCAGCGGTGACGATGCAGAGCGCGTGGCCAGCTCTTTTCAAGCACTTGCTTGCAAACTACTGGACCTGCTGACTCAAAACCCCAACATTCTAGATTTCATAATCGCTGCCTAACAAACTTCCAAATTTCTACTGGAACAGAACCAATTTATTCCTCATACTGTGATATAACAACATCCTCTGCTTTTTTTTAAAAATAGAGGACAGAAGTATTTTCAGCAAACGCCTTCCCTTTTTTGCCTCTCCCACCCACACGACCAGTGCGTGCTATTGTCGAGATCCCCGTTGTTCGCTGCAGAGACAAACTCCCGTCTGTTATTCCAGACGCCGCTGGGTGCCAATGTCCTTTTTCTCCCTTTGTAATTTTTGCAAAGCCTCATTTATAATTTATGGTCATTTCTATCCACTTCCCCTTTTTCCTCCGTGAGTTAATTTTTTAAAAAGCATCTACTCATGCTTGTGACTTTCTGGGCACACAGATACGTGTCCATAATTCCCAATCGCACACTGCTGAATTTTCACCCCCATGAAAGTGGCCCCTTCAGAGCAACAGGTAGACGTATTACCGGTTTGGGCATTGATTCGCTTGCACATAAAGGCGAGTACTGAGGATCTATTCAGCCAAGCGACCACTAGCTCATTTCATTTTCTCTAACTCCGTGACCATCTCTCCCTGCTCGCCGAGGCGGCTCTGAGCACGGATCCCCCCACCAGGGACACCGACAGCCTTGCGGGATGCCTGTGCGTGGCCGGGAGCACTTCACAGGCCCCGGCAGCTTCTCCCAGACCTCCATCACTGCAATTTTAAAAATGCAAAACCAAGACTTCAGAAGCTCCAAGTAAACCAAACAGCAGCGACGTGCTGCACCCAAAGGCTGAGGGCAAGGGGGGCGGCCGCAGCCACCACCCTGCAATCGCACGGGGTCAACGCATCCAGTCCAAGTCTGACAGCTTTAATGATCATCAACACTGTTGTTGCTTCAGTCACCTTCATAAGAAAAATCTCACCCGTTAGATCCTCCTTTCCAGCCTGAGCTCAGAGCTCCCGTGGCCGCAGGAAACGCGGTTCCTCCAGGAGAGCTCAGAAACTCCCTTTCCCATCCACCTCCCTCCTGCTGTGCTGGAAGGGTTAAAGCTGCGAAGAGCCGGAGGGGGCTCAGGGCATCTGCCCAAGAGGCCCCTTGAGAAAAGGGTTTCGAAACCGCGCTTGTTCAAAGGAAAAGAAAATACCGCCTTTGTTTTTTCCCCCTTGGTGCAGTGCCCATCGCGCGGGCGGACGGCACCGGTGCCCTGCGGGGGGGTACCGCGGGCACCCACAGGGTATCATCTCCCGCAGCCGGAGTGCCACCCCGGCACCCAGCCCTGCCTGACCCCCGCTCGGCTCTGCGCCTCCCCGGGGGACAGAGACCTGCAGCCCTCCAGAACAGCAAGGCATGAATTTTCTGTCTCGGGACTCACCATTTCAGCTATATGATCTCTGACTTTACTGCTTCCTATATCAATTTTGACGGTAGTCAAAGTATCTCTTGTCCTACATACTGCTGTGTACCCTGCGGAGAGGAAGATAACTCTTTACAGCCCGTTGCCGACGCAGCGCGGCAGGAGCAGCAGGGCTCAGCGCCCGGCTCGCGGGTACCCGCAGACCTGCCGCCCATCGCCCACCATTGCCCATCGCCCATCGCCTCCTGCTCCTCCCCGANCGGGCTCCTGCTCCTCCCCGAACACGCTGACTCACTTCATGTCCTCGCATTTCTTCTGCAGGTGGATCTTACACCTAGATTAACGCAACCATGAATTTACTTCTTCCTTGGTGTTTGCCTCAAAACTAGGACAAGGGATTTTTTCCAGGCAGCGCACCCCGCTGTGACCGTGCCAGGGGAGAAGGGACAGACGCAGGAGACCGAGCGAGCGGGACAGGAACCTCGGAGACACGCTTCGCTCACAAGCCAAACCCTTGCTGTTTGCCCGCAGCCAACTGATGCCGAGCGGCTGCGGCTGAGGTGTCCCAGCTCAGGGCACTCTGCCGCTGGGGACCGATGCTCGAGGTGCAGGTGAACGTCACTGCCGGCACAGGGCTACCATCCCGGTATCGAGTGGGAAACAGAAGGGTTAAGACAAACAGAACATCTCCTCCACACACAAGTCACCCAGCACCAGCTCTGCGCCGGCAGCGCCGTCGTTGTTCCCATTCTATCTTTATGTGTCTGAAACAAATCACTTTTAAAGCGCGTCAGTGCCAGTCACTTCGGAGAGCCCGCTCAGCCCCGGCGCAGCGCGTGGGCGGGTTCTGTCACAACACACAATGATAACTAAAGACTCTGCTTTGAAACACCTGGAACCCAAATCCAAACATGGGTTGGGAGTTTGAAATATTAAAGAAAAGCAGGAGCGAATAGCTGGAACAAACAGGTGCCCTCCTGTGCATCGGGGGCAGAACGGGGCTGCCGCGGGAAAGCGAGAGCCGCAGGGGCTTCTCCCCGGGAGGGCTCGGCCGGGGCGACCCCGTCGCGGGTAACAGCAGCGTTTCATTGCTTTTATTCCACCTAGGCTTAATGTGACATCCTTTGTGTGCTTCTCCACTACCGCTGACCTCAGGGTCTCATCCCTGGTGGATTTTACCACTGCTCTGAAAGCACCTTTGAACTTCAGCTATTTTTAGCCAGAAATGGGACTCTGCATAGAGGAACCCTGGAAGGGAGCTGTGCGCGGGGGCTTCATCTGCTCTGCTGGTGCTGCTATTCAGCAATAGATGTCGGCACTGGGAGTGCATCAAAAATAATGTTTAGCCATTAATGTTGACAACAGTGCAGTAACACAGAGCCCTGTAAAGTACCACTTAATCTGCACTGCGACCCAGCAGCCACCGCGGCCCTGGTGAGCCCACACCTACTGCGTGCAGAAAAGGGAGGAGGCAGCAGGAGCCCCTCACCGCCGCACGCTGACACCCACCTCCCTCCTTCATGCACGATGTGGGCCAGGTTTACCTCAACTTCTTTAATTGCTGCCGTTAGCAGCACACGAGCTGGGTACCAAGGCCATCTGCAGAAGGTCTATGTGTGCACATACAAAAAACAGAACAGGACCTTCATCGTCTTTGCAACCGAATCACAAAAAAAACTTCCTTTCACCTGATTTTTTTTTTTTTTCCCAAGCTGAAGTTCTCCTACCAAACACCAGCACAATCTGCAGACTAACAGTCATGTTTGAGCAGCCACTAAAAACGATATAGCATGTGTCCACCACGGCCAAAACTTGGCAGNCATGTTTGAGCAGCCACTAAAAACAATATAGCATGTGTCCACCACGGCCAAAACTTGGCAGGTAAGCAGCAGCAATGGCAGGACATATGAGAGAGGGCATCGCTGGCAAATGTTAGCACTGCCTTTGAAAACACACACCGCCAGCCGCCTCCCCGGCACGCGAGAGCCCTGCGTAGTCCTTCTTCCCCGCTGAAGCGGGTCCTGCCCGCTCCTCCATCCTGGAAACACCTGCAGCATCTCGTGCGAGGAGCTGGCACCAGGCACAGAATATTCCAGCTCCTTGGGTTCTAGTGCAGCATTTATTTTGTTAAATAGAGTATGTGCTCTTCCACTGCATTAATATTTCAGACGCAGGGTTGCCTTTCTGAGCACACAAATCTTGATCCTTAAGGCACTAACGTGCCAATAGTAAACAATGTTTAGTATTCCTTCAGACAAGCCATCATTTTATGCAGTTTCCCAGGGAAGGACAGCCCAACTGGAAGCAGATTAACCCGAGCACCGCGCCAGCCCCGCGCAGACAAGGAGTATTGATGAGGCTGTCGATACCGCTCGCCCGCTTCGCTCCAGAGACAGGGTGAGAAATTCTGAAGAGCACTCGGCTCCGGAGACGAGCCAAAGGCCACAGCACTTTATTTCTTCTCCCTAGTTTCCTCTGCATTTGAATTTTAATACACTTTGCCTCTGCCCTTCCCCTGCCACTCAGGCTCCACCGCAAGCGTGTACACATCATTCCTTCATCCCGCAAGGTGAACCGACATTGGCACAACACCTTCCCGGGCTTCTCTTCCTACAGACCAGGCGCAGATCTTCATTTTAAATGAAGAAGCAAAGTACCATCTGAACACCTGAAGCTATAAAGATTACAATGGAGAAAAATGTTACGGCAGCTGAAGGAGCAAATGTGGTGATGAATATGCAGCTCAGGATGGAATCTGAGAGCAACTTTGCATATTTGGTAGTTTTCCTGCAGGATTTTCAAGAATAAACTTGATAATAAATAGTAATGTCTTCCTAATGGCTGTAAACACTTCTATACAGCGATGAAGGCTCGGAGCTAACTAAGAAAGCTTAGCTTTTTAAATGTAGGGAGCAGCTCACCAAAGGGGTTGATACAATCTCTCTCAAAGACAGAGCTGGAAGGAAGCGCTAAGTTACGGGTGGTCTAGAGAGAATCCAGCAGCAGAGGAAGGTGAGATGCAGAAACACAGAAAAGGAAAAGCTTGGCCCTGGGGCACAGACTTTCAATTGCATCACACCAAGTACCGCACATTTTACTTTTCTTCCCCTCCCGCTTAGCAGGCTCCGTGGCACCGGCCGCTTCCC
>RSEF01000022.1:1083852-1193261 GCA_003993805.1 Himantopus leucocephalus
ATCAAAAACCTGAAACAATGCAACTTTAGATTAAATGAAAATTTATTTGCAGAAAATGTAGTCTTCTGCAGTTGATATTTTCCCTATGAATAGAATCAGTCTTGACCATACAGTGCTTTTTAAAAGAAAGATGGGGGTAAAACAGAGGTGTGAATTATGACCAGCTAATTTTTAATTAGGAAGAAACAGTGAATTTTACATTCCTGCTATTAACTAATTGGCTTGCAGCAAGGGCTGGCGGACTCGGGCAGGACAGAGCTCAGGAACATTCAACACCACAGTTTTGCACAAGAACAGTCATGCTGCGAATCCTGATGTTGTAAAGTGAATATTCTGACCACAGACTTGATCTGCATCTGGCCAGGGATGAGAAACACCTTATGAGCAGGACGAGAAACACCTTATGAGCGGCGCCTGGCAGGAGGAGCCGCCTTCTCCGCTCACGGGGCAGATGCTCAGACCAAACGGCATCAGAGCAAGAATTATCTGCAGAAACTATTCTCCAGTAATTTCCCCTGATTGATGCCCATGGGAAAATCGCTTACTGCTTGTCTGATGCCTGACTAGAAAAAGAGGCCGAGTTCACCGAACAAGTGACTCACCACAAATTATTTGCTGGGGTCTCTCGGCGCCCCGTCCGGCTCGCATCGGGGGGGTCGGCAATGCTGCAGAGTGGTTCCCATCCACATCTGCAGTCAAAGTGCAGGGACCCGGGAACCTCCTCCGCACCCCGCTGCCGGCAGCCCCAAGGCTTCGTGCATCGGCTGCACGGAGCAGAACACCCCCAGTACGGCTCTGTGCGCCCAGGAGAGCTCCTCGTGGGCGCTGGCACCCAGCGCCGCCTTCCCGTAAAACCTCGGGCAGATTCTCAGCCCTCTCGCTGTGCCTGTGGGTTTTGTGGGAATGGGGCACGAGGGGAACGTGCACTGTGCTCCAGAGCGGTGACCAGAACAGACGCCCCAAGTCACCCTGTTGAGAGAGCGGACCACTGCTGGGACACGGCAAAGTGCGGCACAGCCGTGGGGACACGGCAAAGCGCGGCACAGCCGCAGGGCAGAGGCACCTTCAGCCTCTGGGGCCACCGGAGCAGACCCCGGCCAGGGCTGGGCCGGTCCGCCCTCCGGCTCGCTCTCCCCATCCCTCTGCTTTGCCTTTCGCAGCCCGGCAGGCAAGGTGAGGCAATGACATGATTGTGCCGAACGTCTACAGCGTCTGCTGGGATTTCACGGGGGATGACAAATGAGCACAACACCTCGCGCTAGAAATACACAACAGAAAACCGTGTTGTTTTCCACATTTCAAAAACATCTGCTATGAATTAATGATTCAGCTCGTACCTACAAGTACTGGCGCAGAAGAAAAGAGATTGGCTGAGCACCCCATTGCTCACCAGCCGCGACTCCTGTTTCTGTGGCAATGCTTCTGCCTCCTGTAGACAAAATCTGGCATCCACATCGCCCGTTACCAGGATCTGGAAGGTGTCCCTAAACCTGCAGCCTGAGACTTCACAGCGGCTGCCAGGGATCTCTGCTGCACACCCAGGGCAGCCAGAGGAGCGTTTACAGGAGATGTCTTGAGAAATTCACCAAAATAGACATGTAAAGCACTTGACAAGTAAATGTGCACTACTGTTCGCATTGGTTATTAGCGCAGCACCGCATTCCTGGATACTGTACATCGACTGAGCTTCTTGTACCTCTCCACTGGCCACACCAAGACAAACGTCTCCCCTGTACATCCATTATTAGACACTCGAACCAGAGAAAAAGTTGGGGGAAACTTCATCTTCCAGGCCTCTTGGCACAGATTCGGATTTTGCTGAAACACTGCAGACACTGATTGTCTCGGTGTATCCAAAAGCAGAAGCAAAACACAGCTGAGCCACGCAGCCCCCGTGAGGGCAGAAGTCCCTCAGCCCCAGGCTCTCCACACGCATCACTTCTCCTGGAGAAGGTCCTCCGAGAGAGTCTGGACCGCGTCAGCCGTCCTTCCTCTGCGCAGCCCTGCCCGCACAGCCAGGCGGCACCGGGGGACGCTCCTCTGCTCCCTGCACAATTATCACCTCGCAAAGGGCGACCCACGGCGCTCTAACGCCTTGTGCGCAACCATCGCCCAAAGCGACCCCGCACCCTCCTCTTCATCTGAACACGAATGACAAAATTCCCGTTCTCCTGTCGAGTTAATGCTGAGTCCGCCCCTCACCGCAACGCGGTTCCACACAGAAGTGCTCGGTGCTGGTTTCCCGCGTCCCAGGGAGCGGGTGCCCCGACACAGACAGGCAGTGGGGTTCACAGCAGCATATCCCTCCCCAATTTCCTCCCTTGTTTAACAGGAATTCATTTAACTTTGTTTTGAGGATATGCAGTGCTGTTAATTGCTGTTCTAACATGTCTCTAATAATATATCCTCTCTAATTATTTATTGCTTGCTTATGTCTTAAGTGCTTAAATACATTCACAAACACTAATCTATTCTCCACGCAATCAGTGATTCCTACTCAGCAAAGCATAGTGCAGCATATTTAATACAAAAACTTCAGTTTGTTTTGCTGAACTCTTAATTGATGTCCTTGCCAACTATGTTTCTTTGAAAACTAGCTTTCAGGCACGTTCAAATTGCAGCCTGACTTTGCAAATTTAGACAGAAGAAAAACCCAGACGTGCAGCAGACGATGTTGCACTGACATCATTTACAGAGTAAGACACCACCAGTAAAAAGAGTCTTTTCAATCTTGAGTTTTAAGGGAGGAACGTTAAATGCTGGTGTAGCTACTTGCCGGTAACGTAGTGGCTGTAAAAGACGGGGCTGGAAGAGGCAGCGACGGCGAGTTACAAACCAGAGCAGAGTTACCAGAGAGCATCCTACCTCGTAATGGGCCACGCGCTGGGACTCGGAGATGAGCTGAGCGCTGCACACTTTGCAGTAACTTTCAGTGAATAATTCCTGGTCGATGTCGGACGATTTCATCTGTTCATGGCAGAGAAGAGACAAGAAGCAGAATCAGTTACAAACGGCAGGCAGAACAGGACACGCTTGGTGAGGGCCCCTACAGAGACATGGGCGAAGCCACGCTTGAGTCGAGCAGTTCTTGTCACCACAGGGGAACAAAAGCGTGACACACAGATCATCCCCACCACGTCCCATCGACACCTCAGAGTCCCCGGGTTTACGCACAACCAGCCCGTGCGGAGTGTTCGGTCCTCGCCCGCGGCAGCCCCCGCGCGCTGCGGAGCGCAGTGGCATTTCGCGTCTCCCCTGGCCCCACGTCCCCGCCGGACACGCGCCTGTGCCCAAGGAGCACCCCGGCCCGCCAAACACCNCGAACACTCACCGTCATGGACACGGCACAGACTCCTGTGCTGCTCTGCAATTATATTTTATGTGTGAGCTACAGCTGTAAACAGCTGTTCTTCTCCATTACCTTTCATATCTAGAAACGCCACGTACACAACCAGCTACAGCATATATCACCATGGCTCGAAACGCGCTTGACCATTTGTTATACAATACAAAAGAGCTGATAAAGAGTTTTCTATGAAACACAAATATCATTACAACCTGGAGGAAGGTGTTTTGGAGCTGGAAGGGTGCTCTGCTATATTTCCCAACTCAGACATGGAAGGAAATTGCTCGGGTGATTTACTGGGCTGAGCTGTGCTCCAGCAGCTGTTTAAATATTTGTGCGTTCCCCACAGCTTCCAAGGAGGACACGTGCACTCACAGACCCGCTCGCAGAGTGATGTGGGTCGCGGGAACACGTCAGTTCTCTGCTCACACCTTCCCCGCGGTGTCAGCAACTGCAGGTGTCCAGCTCCGACCTGATAGCGAGGTGCGCGGCAGGGAGGTTGGGATAATAAAAGACTGATCCCAGGCAGAGCCAGAAAACACCAGAAGTAGCTTCGCAGTCAGGATACTTGAAACCAAAAGCCCCCAGCGCAATTCAAGAGAGAAACAGAGGCCGATGCCGTCTGACTAATGCCAAGATGAAGTCTACTAATTCGCAATCATAACAAACCTGGGCATAATGAAGACTGATAATACAGTTTTTATAGAGTTTATCCCGCTGATTAGGAAGAAAAACAACACGGAAATGAACGAGGTACGAGTTCTTATTAGCAGAAAGACCTGTCGCTGCTGGGCTGTGCTCAGAGCTCAGGCCGCTGGGGACGTCCCAGACCCCGGACGGTCCCCCGGGCTCGGGGAACGGGGCTCCCCGCGCACGCCGGCCCGCAGCGAGACCGCTGAGCTGGAGGCGCGTGCACCAAACCCCCAAACGTATCGCAGCCTCGCAAGTATTAAGATCCCTGCACGTTTTATAAAAACAAGCAGCTGAGCCCACAGCGGAGGCTCTCAGCCCGGGGAGAGCGACTTGCCCCCAGCTCCAGCGAAAGGGTCATTCGGGTGCTCATCGTCTACCAAAACCAACTCTCAGAGCTCCTCTGCTGGTGCCCTTGCTCCCCGCACAGGCACTTCCTTGTTTTCTCTTGCTATCTGCCGAGATTTAATCTTCATTTACTCTGTCTAGAGAAACGCTGCATTGAGAAACCTTCAAAGACACCAAAAGACCCTTTTAGGAGTACAAGAAGTGTTGCAGAATTGCATCAAAGGCAAAATAAAGGGGAGGGAAGAAATCTCACTTAAATACAACAGATTGACACAAGGCAAACCGAAGAATCTCATTAAACCTCAATCCAGCAACCAAGACAAGAGGCAGGCAATATTGCCCTCATTTGCATGCAATCTGCAGTGCTCGCAGTATAAACTCTCATTGCAAAAATCAGAGTAAATCAGAAGCCGCTCAGTATTAGTCAGCCCTTTGTGCTCCGATACCAGGTCGATGCTGCCTCTAACACAGGTGCACGCGAAGGGAGCGGTCTGTCCCCCTTCGCAGCAGCGGAGGCTGAACAGGCTTACCCAGGAACAGGATTTGATGTCTTTTCTCTAAGCAGTAACTTCTGATACAGGTATAGGATTTGTTAGCCTCAATATCGCCTCTTAGGTTTTATGTGCCATTGTTACTACACAAGGATATAATGCATCGCAACAGGTGAATACAGTTATTATGCTGACAACGTGAATGTTGCGCAGCGTGATTCATGTGTAACTATTCAAGTTACCGAATAAAGTCTCTCTGGAACGACAGACCCTCAAGTAACGCATCGGGAGCGCAGTGACAGGAGCATCCCCAGTGCGCTGTCCCTGCAGGTGACTTGGGTACCGGTGGGTCCTGCCCTGCCGTACAACGCCAGGGGAAGCAGAGCTCTGATGAACCGTAACTCGTGCGGCACCCACTGCGACGCCGGCACCCACCGCGACACCGGCACCCGCAGGGTCCCACCGAGGGCTGACCCAGTCCCCTGCCGGCTTTAGCTCAGGCCCTTTTTTACCGCAACCGCCTTTTCCTTCCAGCGTGGTCACAGCGCACACGGCCTGACCCGACCCACACCTTTCACACAGGACCAGCGCTCCTCCAGCCACGCGTGCCCGGTGCCCCCAGCCCCTCTCCCGGCGGAAGGGCTGCCTCTCGCTGTGCCCCTGCCCTTCCCCACACCACAAACCCCATCGCTGTGGGGCAAGAACTGCTTTGCTCCCGCTCTCCCACCCCGCTCCCACAGCCACGTCACTCAGCGTCCACCCCAGGAGCCCAGCAGAGGGTTTCACTGCTTGTTCGTGCTGGTATCGCTTTTTCGTAGCGCTGAAAAGGGACAGCGAGGCCGGGGAGCGAGGGATGGGGATTAGGGGGAGCAGGAGAATAAACGGAAGCAAAGCCTCCATCGTGCTTTGGCATGAATATATTAGGCTAAACTGTAGAGAGGATTCAAGCATATGTAAGCTTGGCTACTTAAACTAATTAGAAAGCTCTGGTAACAATAACTGCTTCGGGCAAAATTTATTACGAGGAGTTTGACAAAAATAATAGATTCACCTTAGCAAAGAAGATTTCCACACAAGCAATCCGCTACCAGCACCCTTTTGTACAAATCAGAGCGCAAAGCTGCCGCTAAAACCCAGACAGCCTGAGAACAAGTTTAACTTCCACCACCAGCTATCGACTTGAGAAAACAGACATTTACCTGTCCCACATGAATGCAGTAGAAGCGCAAAAGTCTCTTCCCCTTCTCAGCACCCTTCTCAGCGAGTAGGAACTCGCCCCCCANAACTTCCACCACCAGCTATCGACTTGAGAAAACAGACATTTACCGGTCCCACATGAATGCAGCAGAAGCGCAAAAGTCTCTTCCCCTTCTCAGCACCCTCCTACTCGCCCCCCGCTGCCCGAGAGCCCCTGTGCAGCCGCGCTGCCCCGAGTCCCTTCCCAGGGACTGACGGTCCGCAGGGTGCCACCAGGCTGGTCCCGCACACAGACCACAGGGAAGGTCCCGCGCTGGTGTCTCCCCGGGGATCTGTGCAGAGACCCGGCTACAACACACCAACCGAGGGAGGGACCTGTCAGCTTCCCGCCTCGGGACTGGTACAGAGACGCTGTAAGCGCAGCGAGGCCACTGCAGGTGACCTGCTGATGGCATCTGTGCCCAGCGGCAAGGGCTCCCCTCTGCAGCGAAAGGCACACTCTAGACAGGAATCCCCGGGAAAAGGAAAATACCTTTGGTGTGTGGGTACCTGACCTAAAAACAGGGCTGGCTCCTGCTCCAGAGAAGCTCCTTTTTGCCCTCACTTTTGTCTTGACTCGGACACACTCTGCATTATCGCTTTGTGGGTCAACCCCAGCAGTGATTTATTAACTTCTTTCGCCTGCAAGTGTCATAAAGAGAGTTCATAAGCAATTAATATTTATATATTTCTAACCACTTAATTCCACTCTGACTCTCCCTGCCTACAAGTGCCTAACAGCTCCAGAATTGACTGGTCTTTGGCTGATCCTCACTACACAGCCCGTCTCTGGCCAAAAGCAGAGTGGAAGAGGGGCTTTTCTCCACCACCACCACCACCACCCCCCCTCAGCGTGTCGTGGCTGCAAAGCACCGCGTGTCTCCNTGACTGGTCTTTGGCTGATCCTCACTACACAGCCCGTCTCTGGCAAAAAGCAGTGGAAGAGGGGCTTTTCTCCACCACCACCACCACCACCACCCCCCCTCAGCATGTCGTGGCTGCAAAGCACCGCGTGTCTCTGAGATGCCCGAGGAGAACCGCAGATGCTGAGCAAGGAGGGACGTGTTCCCTGCGTGCTCGCAGAGGCTTTTCTTGCTGAGAGTTGACGAATTGACGTGCGATTCACAGCCTGGCCAGCTGCACTCCAACCGTTCAGCTGAGCAGAAGCCCCTGCTCTGTGCACCAAGGTCTAGATGTCTAAAACTCTTGGTCTCCCCCTCCTCAGGCGGGGACGTGAACAGTGGGGCCTCCGCCACAAACGCCGACCACTCCGTCTCCTTCCAGGGGGGTGTAGCGCTGCCCCTCGCGGTGGCACTCAGGCGCTGATGTCCCCCTCCCCGCTTCAGAGCGGTAACCTCTGCACGTCAGCTCAGCACCTCCAGGAATGGCAAACTCTGTCATAAGAGACTTCATTTTAAATACCTTGTGCCATATGGCCGCGATTCTTCTCAGCAGTTTCAGTGACTGTAACAGCTTAATGAAAATCAATTTGATGGGGCTGACTCCAGCTTTGGCAACCGCTAGATAGACGCTAACTAAGCTGCATTAAATTTTAGAGGACAGCAATCCACGTATTGACATCAGAGACATATTCAAAGCCAAATTCCTTTTTAAGGATAGGCTCTGCACCAGCGGAATCCCACCGGACACGGCGGAGTGCTGCGTGTGTACCCGACACAAAGGAGAGCGCTGGAAGTGCGCCTGCAGTAAATGCCTTTGGGATTCAGACCCAGCCAGGACAGGGAAGCTGCTGCAGCACCGCAGCGAGGTGTAGGGCACCGGCGGGACGGGCGCGAGCTGCAGCAGCCTTTGCCGCTGCCACAGCCCCGGGGTCCCCCTCACAAGGCAGGAGCAGAGGCACAACCTGCAGTCACCACTAGCAAACACGTCCCATCACGGTTCCGATAAACACTGTTGTAATCTCCTTTCTGGCAATCTTCCCTCGGCAAGCCGCTTCTATTTTTGTTGTTGTACACCCCCTGTTAGCAGGTTCATTGCCCCCTTTTTTTGAGCAATGAGCTCAGTGAATAGGAAACGAAGTTCTCTTAATAACGGGAAATTCACGACAGGTAGCAAAAGTTCCCGAGTACATGACAAACATGAACAAGACAGAGTTTTTCTAATCCCAAGTTTTGCCTTTCATATCACTTCACGGATCACCCTTGGTATTTTTCACTGTCAATTATTTCTGTATTTCGACAACAATAAGCAGAAAACCACAAAAACTCTGAGAAGCTGCAGATGACTTCATGTCACGTCAGGGTTGGGAGTTTGAAAATGCAGCACCATCCTTCGCCCAGGCAGGCTGTTGTCAGAAGCAGACGGCTTGCAGCTCTCCCAAGCGCTGCTCGCACGCGCCCGCGCCGGCAGATCCCACCGCACTTCGAGCGACGGCTCAGGAGGGGACGTGTTAAATAGAGACAGCGAATGAAGGATCTAAATCTGAGATCAGAGCCGAGTCCCTCGGTAACTGTTGTCTAAACTTTGCAACACGTGCCTCAGGCTCAAGGATGAGTTACACAGACACCCCAGAAGTTGCTGACTCAGCTGCTGCGACTGCAGACCCGCACACCCAAGGTCTTCCTCACCCAGCCGAGGCCCCGCAGCCCAGAGGACTCGGAGCAGGAGGTGGCGGTGACCTGTGCAACACGTCCAAACACGAGCGGGAGAGGGGAACCCGTCTGCCAAACGCGCCAGCACCTGCGGGAGGGAAGCTGCTTCCCCGGTCGCCGCTGGCCATGCCTCCCACACTGGTTGCTTCCAGCTACGTTTCTGCCTTTCTGACTGAATTTTTTAAAATTTTTTAAAATCACTGCTTCTCGGTACCGAATTTCCTGCCCCCGCCCACCCCAAACACCGCTACCGGCTTCAGGGGAGCACCCCCAAGCCACCCCCCGTGCAGGGCGGCTCTCCCCGAGACAGCCCGGACCCACCGCCCTGCCCGCGACCGCACCGGGGAAAACACACTCCCACGTGTGCACGGACCCGGAGCAGCCGCACCGAGACCAGCAGCTGATACAACGGCCTTTGCACCATCATTTATCTGACAGGTACGCGAGACCTGGGGGCGCTTCAGCCCCAGGGTCCGGCCCCTGGCATTGGGCACACGCCAGCGCGCTTCGTCCCCGTCCTGAGCCTCGCCACCGCGCTGCTCGGTCCGTCACCTGCTTGTGGAGATGCACCGGGAACTTCGGCACCGGTTCATTTCTCCTGTTGTACAATCAAGGACAAGGAGCACTGCACGACAAAGCACTGAATTCAGCAACTCGGTTTCTTCCGGTCAAGAGCAAAGAAAAAAAAAATAATTGTCATCCCTTATCCAATTTACTCTCAAGGGCCTTAATCACCTTTCCCAGAATTAACAGCTTCCGAAACCTCCGTATTGGAGCACTAGAGAAGTGGCAACTGAGCATGTGCGCGAATGCCAAATGCAAACGACAAGCCAAAAATTAAATGTCCTGATTTTCATGTTATGAATTACTTGTGGCTTTTGCTGCTGTCACTCTCCCATGGATTAACATCTCGTGTAACACTCCCTGTTTTCTTCTGTTGTTTAATTTGTCTTGCAATAAAAAGAAAAAAAGTCTTTACTAATAATTAATGTGCTTTCAGCAACTCTGTCACTGCACTTACAACAAGGCATCTGAAGAAATGCAAAATACCGCCTTTTGAAGTGCCTTATTTCCCAGCACCATCAGCATGATGGATGGTTGAGCCTGTTCCACCAGCGCAATTCTCCTCCTGCTTTTATCGCCTGCAGAAAGGCACGCTGCGGGCGCTGGAGACCACAGCATGCTCCCGGCGCAGGGAGCGCCGCCGGCTACCCTCAGAAAAGGGCAGGGGACGGGGCAGCCCACCGCAGCGCTGCGCGGCCACCTCTCCCCGGGGAAGAACCCCAAGGGGCGGACAGGACGGGGTGCCCCGTCCCGCAGTGACGAGGGGACCCTGCGCCGCCCGCCCCGAGCCTGGTGCGAGAGGCCGAATTCGCAGCCGCAGGACCCGCAGCCCCCGCCTGCCCCCGGATTTGCCGGCGCTCCTGCAGCCCCGGCAGAGGCGGGACACGGCCCTCGCCAGCGAGCCCCGATACCGCTGCGTCCCGGGGGCGGCGGGGCGGTGTCCCTCCCCACGAAGAGCTCGCTGCGACCCACATCCTTGGGGCATGTGTTTGCCACTCTCAGTTTTTCCTGTCCTGCCAAACCAAAGATGCTCTGTGTCCCTCCAGCTGTGCTGCACATCTGCCACCTCTGCCGCACTTTGCCTCCCCTGCAATTCTTGCCTGGTTTGGGGTTTATCTGCCATCTCCCCACTCCCTCCATTCCTGAAATCCTCTCCAGAGTCAATTTGCTTCACTTCTGCATTCAGCCTTTGATGCATTTTGACACGCTTTATTGGAGCCTTGAAAATCAGAGCAAGATTGCGCGTGGCATGAGCTGGGAGCAGGAGAGAGCGCGCACGTGTCTGCTGCATGTGTCAAAACACAGAGGAGAGGCTGCGGAGAGCAACACGGCGGAGACGGAGCCCCAGTGCAGACCGGAGCCTCACCCCGAGCACCCCAAACGCCCAACTTCGCCCCCAGCGTGAGCGGCCAAACTGCCCCTTTGCCGGGACCTACTTCTCGGCATTTGCCAGAACGCAGAAAGGGACACGCAGGCAGCAGCAGTGTCCTCTCAAGGGATGGAGATGATGGTTTTGAAAGGAGCCTCGCAGCTCCCGCGCCGTGGAGGGGAGAGCGCCCGCCTCGGTGTTCGCGCCCCCGCGCTGGGAGAGCGCTGCCCGGCTCCACGGGACCCCCGCAGCAGGCACAGGGACACAGGGGACGGCGGCACGCTGCTCGGCGCGGGAGCAGGATCTCACCAGGGACGTCTCGCTGGACTCCCCTGAGACTCGTGAGCGGGGGGAGCTGCCTGATGTTCCCACCTCCTCGCCTCGTCACAGGCATCACCGAGGTGCCGTTTATAAATAGTAGAACTCAGCAAGAAAAAAAACCAACGATGAACATGTCAGGAAAAACAGTGCCCTCTGGCCAGAGGGAAGCCTGGAGCGCGGGCGATGCCGTCCCGGCAGAGAAGCAGCGAGGCGGAGGCCCCGGTGCGCGGGGAGCACCGCGTCCCCGAACAGCACCACGGCACAGCGCGGGAGCAGGCGGCCGAGGTGCAGCCTTACGCGCGGCAGTAAAATCCAGCTGGTGCCTTTTCGACCTACTGCCTGTCTGAGGTGGGAACAAAGGGCGAGCCGAGGAAATCACAGGCATGTAGGTTTGGAGAGGAAAGGAAAGACCTGTTCCATGCGGCAGAGAGCAGTGCCACGCGTTGCCTCAGGGGGTGACGAAGGAAGGATGCTGCCAAGTTTGAAGGGAGCTACACTGCAATTTTGAGAGTGGCACCATCCCTTCCCTACTAATGCGTGTATCCGGTTACACACATGAATTGTTCTAATTATTCACACTACATCGTGTGGCAGGATTTAATTGCAAACGTGTGCTGACTTGAATAAAAATACATTTTAAAAAGGAGATTGATATATTGTGACTGCTTTAATAAAGTTCATAGGAACTGAACGAAGAGCAATCACATTTCATGCCTCACAGCATCAATTCTGCATCCCGCACACATCAAGGACGGGGCTCTGGCACTCGCTCCAGCGCGGCTGGGTGTCACGGCTCGGCCCCTTGGCAGCAGGGACAGCCCAGAAACCGCCTGAAAGACGGGGTTAGAACAGACCCGTGCAGAGGCTGCACTCTGAGATGGAGGGGTTGATGCCGTCAGATGGCAGAGGGGAGGGACTCGCTTGTACTGGGATGCAGAGAGCCAGTACAGGCGAGAACTGGGGTACCCGGGGACACGTCCCTGCTGCTGCCACCTCCCTGCAGAAACAGATTCCCCCCCACTAAGCCCTGGCCAAGCCCCACGCTGGGGAGAACGCCTGGTCCGACACAGCCTGGCACGAAGCCCCAGCGCCAGCTCCTTTCCCTCCTGCTCGCCTCCCCTTGTAAACCCTCCCGCTGCCCCCCCCGCCGCGCTTCTTCCCACCCCTGCCACCCAGGGATGCATTTTTGGCAGCTCTCGTGGCGCCCGCAGCCACGAGCATCACGCTGCCCCAGCCTCCCCGGGGACCCCGCGCCCCCCGGGACCCCGCGAGGCGTCAGGGCGTCGCGGGGCCGGCAGCACGGGGCACAGCGCGGCGCCTTGCGGGCTCCCATGCTGCAGAGCCAGGGTTACCATGTGATGCTCGGGGTTGCTATGGAAACGGTGGTCTCTCACAAAAAGATGCATAAACAGTCGCTGAGCCTCCCCGGAGCGCGGTCCGCGCTGCCAGGCTGTGGGCACTCCGAAAATCAGGGGCTGCTGCTGCCCTGCCCCGGTCCCTGCCCGCGGGTCGGTGCCGCGCCGCAGCAGGAGCCGACACGGGGGAGAAGCCGGCGAGCGGCTCCCGCGCAGCCTTTCTCTGCAATTACAATCAGGACGCCACATTTATTTTTGGATAAGCAGGACCTACTTTTTCCTGTGGCTCCCTAATAACGTACAAAACAGTAGGAAGCGAGTCAAGCCGAATCCCGTGCCCGCAGCTCGTAGCCGCTGGTACTTTGCATAATCAGGGCTTGTCATTCCCCATCAGCTTCAGCTCAGAAACCCAAGAGGCAAAGCCATGTAAGGTGGCAACGAGCTTAGAAGAAGCCTTCAGAGAACAAATCTGTCCATCACTGACGGGGGATTATTTTAATACTGGATGCTTTGATAGAAGCCCGCACGCTGGCACAGCCGGCGAGGCAACAGCACCTCTTACCAAAACCGGCTTCAGCCTCAACAGCACTAACCCCAAAGCAGTTTAATGTCACTGCTTGCTTGCCGACAGCACTAAAAGCTCCCTGCCCAGCGAAGGTTAACGCAGTTAGCAACAGCAGCAGCAGAGATGCTCCCGGTTACCCTCGCTGTCACGAGAGCTCCCGTGGGGGGCTGAGCTCCTCTCCTCTCCCCTCCCCGAGACGGTCCTTTGTCCATCCACGACACATCCGATATTTGCCAGCCGGAGCTGCCTCACCGACTGCCACCCCGTGAGGATTTATAGGAGTCCAGGTCTCCCCGAGGCAGCGGAGCAGCGCTGGCCAGGAACCCTCCCTACTTGTAATGATTGATGGACTCTTTCCCTTCAGCCGCAGCTCCCCTCCTAGAGCAGAGCTTTTTGCAATCAATGAAATGATTTAGAAACAAGACACCAGGAATGCAAATCCTTTGTATCCAAGTCCCCCAGATAGCACGGAGCAGCTAAACCCCTCGCCTAATTTAACTGCACATCCAAATTCCACGTCCTCTAAAGGGTATCAGCAGATTTCATTAAACTTCTTCATATTATCATGTAATCTGTCAATTAGCTTTGTGTGCAACTGCAACCAACAAGGAGCTTTATCTTAAGTAAAACATAAAACATTTACATCCCTCCCACAGCCTTTTATTTTTCTTTGCCCATCCTTGATTTAAAAACACAACCCTTCTTCTGTTTGTATTTGTTCTCTTCTAAGAGGCAAGAGCATCTCCCATGCTCATCCGCACGGAGCAGAAGTGCACTGGACTTTTAAGTTTTATGTCAGATCTGCCTTGTATTTGGGAGCATTTCAGCAAGCCGCTCGGGTAACTTGTGCTTCGTTTTCCCCTCTGGAGAAACCCCACAGCACTATCCTGCCCCTTACCAACAGACGAGCAATGAGAAACGGTTCATCAAAGCCCACTGTAGTGCTCCAGCTCCGCGTGTGAACGGTCTCCAGAAATGCAAACTATTCTGGTTTCGCCAGTGAGAAATTAAGCTGCTGTTGCAGAAGGGCCGGAGTCGGGCACGCTCCAGCTCCAGCCGGCTGCTCCTTTCGGAGACGGGCTCCGACTCCAGGGTTCGGAAAGGTCTCCCCCTCTCCGCTTGCTCCGGGGACTCCTACTCCTACAGTGTTTATTGGGCATCCCCCGTGGTACCGAGAAGCAACAGAAGGCATTAAAGCAAGTTGATGTGTTTCATACAACATCAGTTTTCAAAGCGGGGTTTGTAAGTTATCCTTCAGTCACAGCCATCAGCCTCCCTCTCTGGCTAGAGGGGAAACAAGGCTGGAAAAAGCTTTTCGTGTGTTCTGCCAAACCAAAACAATCCCTGTCCTTTGCTAGCGGCAGGAAAATACCTTTGCATCATGCGCACACAGATTCAAAACTTCTGAGAAGGTGCAGACTTCTCAAAAAAAACCCGACCGAAGAGACGTCTCAGCTACACCACCTCCCAGAGCAAAGGGGCCAAGAGCTGGAGGCGGAGGATTTCTGAGGAACAGGAAAGCATCCATCAGGTAACACCAAATTCCCAAAGTAACGCATCGCCTGGTACAATCAGAGCCAGATGAGAATGAAACGCTCATTAAAACATGACTTATTCCTGGGAAGGCCGAACGTAATGGGGTTCACTACAATCTGCATCAACCAGCAGAGATGATGCGAAACAGCCCCGTGACCTCCTCAGCAAAAACAGCGACAGAGCTCACGCCAAACTGCAACAGAGCTTGGTAATTTGAAAAAGCCTGAAATACGAACCAGCCTGCATTGCAGAAAGGAACTGCGAAACTCCTGAAGAGTTTTGTAAACACAAATTAGCAAAGATAACTATAAACGGCACCGAGGCCGGGGTTCCATCCTGCTTTGCGATGTCCTTCGTGGCCGCTGTCAGAGCAGTGCACTACGAACCGGCTCCTTGAGCCCCTCTGTCCTGACGCCCCATGCAAGCAGTGCCTCCACCCCACACGTGTGGGATCCCCCGGGGACCCCCGGAGCGGGTAGGGGGGGCAGAGCCCGGTGCCTCAGCACCGTCAGCTGAAATTGCGGTAAAAACATCTGACAATTAGAGAGAAAATAACAGGTCCCCACACTCTGCGTGGCGCCTGTCCCTGCCAGACTCCTGTGAACTACAGTCGTGTGCTTGGAAATTAGATGGATTAATTATTGCTACAATTAGTAGTATCGTGAAGCATCTCTGGAGGCAGGAAATAATATTGTCATAAACTTGTATAATCATTGAATATTTCCAAATGAGCAGTTGGATCCACAGTTATCATCTTGACGCTTTCACCAGTGACATTGTAGGGTGGGAAACACAAAACTGATTAATTAGTTCTCATTTTAAGCCAGGCTGAACCCTGGCTCGCTCTGCCACGTGCCGTCACTCAAGGCAAGGCTCCGTACCGCCCAGAGAGGAGGTGAGCGTGGGAGACACCAGCGCCCCGTGACGCAGGGTCACGGCTGGGAGCGGGAGAAATGCCGGGGTTCAGCCCGGCTCTGACCGCGGGAGCACACACACTGCTCACGAGCCCCGCGCGCACTCTGCCGTGTCCCCACCGCGGCTCCGGCCGCCCCCACGGGAGGATCCCAGGCTGTGAAGTCCCGTGCCGGCTCTGCGGCCACCCTGCTGCTGCCAGACCTGACCATGAGACAGGGGGCACGCGCGTACAAACACGTCAATTTGTATTTTTACATGGTGGGCAGGAAAAATCCCACTAATTATTCCAGTCTCCCGCTTCTTCACCCAGAGCGCGTGGGCACATCCACAGACCCCAGAGCATCCCGAGGCACGGGTGCCACGGGCAGCACCCCCACGCTGGGATCTGGATCAAACCCCGCGCTCGGGTCGGCCGCGGCAGCCCGACCACCTTAGTCCTGCACAGAGACCACTCGAGCTTCTGCCTCTCCTACTAATACCGCCCGCTCACATGCGCTTATTGTGCTTCAAATAATAGAGGAGCTTGCACAGCATCCCATACAACAGGGGGTTTAACCAATTAATTTAAGGCTTCAAAAGCAGTGGGTGTTCAATCCCACCCTGTTCCTGGGGTTTCTGACAAGCCGCTCTGGGTGCCGCAGATCCAGCACTCAGAGCTTTTCCCGTTTTCTTTATGTAATTCCGAAACCAGTGTGTGCCTCATATTCACAGCTAGTTGCTGGGTGTCAAGTCTGTGGCTGTATCCCTCAAGACAGCTTTAAATACCAACGTCTCACTTTGCCACCAAGTCCACCCACTGGTTTTAAACGGCTGGATCAAATTCAGGAGCAGTTTTAAGTTCACAGTGCAGTTCCCTGCATCTCCAAGCGCTGATCCCGCTTTTTGAGAGCCACACGCGCAGCTCCATCGCGCCCATCGCGCGGGCAGCCAGGGCCTTGTTCAGGTACCCCGTGTGATACGCACACAAGGGACACGTATGGGATATATAAGCAAGCAGATCAAAGGGGGAAGACACCTCCAGGGCCTCGAGTGCAGAGGCTGATATGCTGAAAAGGTTTATTTATACTCTCCCACCTTGAGGATTTGTTTCACCAACAAACGTGCATTGGCAAGAAGCAGGTCTGAGCTTAACTACATCTTGTGCCCCATTTCCCCTTTAACAAGGCAAAATAAATGTATTTCTGCTTTGGAATTAAGAGGAGCGATATTCTTCTCCCCTATCGCTTTCCAAATGAAGCTCCTGAAAGCCCTTTTTGAAGCCTCCCGGTTGCATTTCCAGACCTGCTCCCCCTCGGTGCTCTGGAGAAATGGATTAAATGAGCCCTTTGAAGTGCTGCTGCTGTGAGCCGCTCTGGGCGAGCTCGGCTCGGCTTTTTGTCGCGTCCTGGAAGGAGGACGGCAACCGCCACTCGCCTTCTGACTTCCCTCTCATCCCACGGGCGCCGAGGGGCGATGGGGCTGGAGCCAATGCGCACTCCCAGGCGGGACACGGCGCTCCCCGGCAGCAGTCCTCACTGCCCACCTGCACCCACCAGCCCCCTCTGGAAGCGATGCCCAGCTCAAGAGCGAGCACCCCGCACCCGGCAGGAGCCCTCTCCCTCCTGCCGCATCCCCCATCCTCTGCTGGGCACGAGGGCAGCGCCCTGCAAGACGTCCCGTCCGCCCGGACCCGCAGCGGTGCGCGGCCAGTGGCCACCCGCGCAGGCACTGGCAGTAACACCGCCCGGGGACACCGACCCTACCGCGCTCAGGCCAACAGACCCTCGGCTTGGTGCCACCCCACCTGCAAAGTCTCGCAGAAACTCCCAGGCCCGATCCTCACACGTACGGGCAAAACGCTGTCATGGGACCAACGCTGCGCCGCACGCGGGAACGCCCCCACACGGAGACACTGACCGCCAAGGCAGGCCACGCCGCCGGCATCCCCGGCCACCACATTAAAGGCCCAAAAGCTGTAAGGCGTTGCACAACAGGCAAGTTTTAATATTGAGAATATTCATCTCCAGCCATTTCTAGTTAATGGAACAAAGCAAACTGTCGAGAAAAAATGGGAGCATTACAGTGAAAACAACAACAAATTAAACTCTAATGCAATTAGAGAGCAATTAGGGATCTATCCTCTGGGAGCATTTTGGAACTCTAGGTCTTTTGCAAAATCTGATCTCTCCGCAACTTTATTTCTTTCTAATTAATAAATGAAGAAGTGGCTGCCCCCAGTCCCCTGCAAAACGCCATCTCCTGCTCTGCAGGAGCAGAAGGTGGCAGCAGGTAGAAGTGTTCACACCTCCGAGCCGAGGAGAAGTGCAGGTGTCAGCAGAACCAGGCACAAAGGCAGCGAGAACAGAAATCACCGCCTGTGTCTGCTGCAAGGTGACCACAAACGCAAAGACCCAAATGCTCTCATGCAAGCGCCAGGCTGAGCGGGCACAGCAGAGCACAGAGCACAAGAGATCCTGCAAACCCCTCTGTCCTCCTATACACAGCTCCCACAGAAGCCACAGCCCAGAAAAATATGTATTTAATTCCTCTTGACTTTTTAAACTTACCCACGGGCATGCCTAGAGATAAGCACCCACTTAACCAAACTGCTCGGGTACGGCGCAGAAAGGAGCGGGACGCCCGGCGCGCATCGGTCCCTGTCGCACCCCGGGCAGGGCACAAGGAGCCTTCAGCATCCCGCGGCGGCACGGGCGCCCCTCGACCCGCACGCTGCCTGGGCTCGCCTCTCCGCCAGCCCAGCAGGTCTGGAAAGGAGCGTTTGGCACGTCCTTCCCTGGAGGGCAGGGGACGTGGAGCGTGGTGCCAACAAAGTGCCCAAGAAATGACCGAAGAACCGGAACGAAGGGACAAAGGTGCACTGTCCCATCAAGCCAGTGCCTCTCCAGCCTATCCACAAGCTGCCTGAAGGTCACAGCTGCAAAACCACTACAGCAAAGCCCGGCTCTGTTAAACCTTCCTTCAGTGGATGCAAACACCGTAAACACTCTCTGCAGAGAAGATGGCACGGCGTGGAGGAACACCTTCCCCCTCCTTTCCCGAAGCTGCTGCTATTCCTTGGGGCAGCCCCGTCTGCACTACGCAGCTCCGGTGCTCTTCACCAAGGGCTGTTTTTCACACTTCGTAAGGAATAATAAAGGTTCCATATGCCCTGCTACCTGCCCGCAGCCCTCAGGGAGACAGGTCCCTCGGCGTTCCGGGGAGGACGGCAACAGGGGGGAGGTGGGAGCCTTGACCTTCATCTGCTTCTGTACCCACATCCCCCCTTGGGAACACGAGCAGCCCTGTTTTGGCCTAGAAACTGGCCCAGTTCTGATCTCCCAAACCAGTTCTGGATCTCAAGTCACACCTCTTTCCTTGGGAGCTTAACCCAGATAAAGCGAGACACCCGGATCCAGCAGTGCCCAGCCGCCCGCTGCAAGGACCAGCCCGGACCAGCCCCAGCCTTGCCCGGCCGTCTCAGCCCCTGCAGCGATTTCCGAGGGGCTCCTGGGACCCCCCGACTCCACAGAACACCTTGCAACGAAAAAGGGTCTGATTAGAGACTCACGGGTCTGACAAAGATGCCGACTGTTGGTCAAAAGTTGCTTCTTGCAAAGGACTAATTCTCAAAAAATCCACACTATTATTGTCTACGTTTGATCACCGACATGGGGGAGGAGGGCTGTTTGCTGGTGGGTTTGGGGATTTTTCCTCCCCCCAACAGCAAAACCCCTGCAAGGCAGGGTGACAAATCCGTAGTGCAACCCAGAGCCAAGGGAAGTGACTTCTGACACACGCACACCCAAGTCAGCCAGGTACACACACAGAAACATGGTGCAAACTGCTATGTTGGGACAAGGATTAATTAACTATATTTGGAGTGACTCCGAGTGACCAGATAAAATCAATTGGGGGGGGGAGGGGGCATCACTCCGAATTTTGAAAGAGTCCCACCCCAGGATGCAGCCAGAAGGCAGGATCCTCCCCAGCGACAGGGATGCAGGAGCTGCCGGAGCACACGCAGGGGCACTGGGATGAGGAGGTTTATAATCGACAGGTCCACGCTGCTCTGGGAGCAATAAAGGATTCCTGCCTCCCTGTTTCTGATAAAATTGGGGGAGAGCCCCATTTTTACTCCAGAAAGCTCCTGTGCTGCCCCTCCCTCCTGTCCCTTCCTACAGTGGATGAGTCACTGTCTAGCAACCTTTATCAAAATAACTCTTACAAAATTGTTTATCAAGTCCCTGCCATTCCCCACCCCACAGCACAGCGCAAGGAGAAGTGGCAGGAGATGCTCCAGGTCACTGTCCCTTTCCTGTGGGATGATGAGAGCCCCAGAGCCGAGACTCCTCTGCCCAGCGTCCCCCTCCCACGCCGCCCCTCTCCCGCAGCATCCCCCTGCGCCCCACGCTCACCTCTGCCATTCCAGAGCCGGTTGTTTGTGTTTTGCAGATGGACTGCACGTGCTCGTGCCAGAGCCAGCAGCACAATCTCGTGCAGAAAATGCAAACTGGTGATTTTTAACGGTCTCCTCAAGGCTTCGCGAACCTTGTTCTTCACCCAATCCCGCACGCTAAGGTCACTCCAACACCAGAGGAGGGCAAAAGGCGCGTGTGGCTGCCCAGGGGGCAGCAGTCGGAGCATGTTTAACATCAGGAACTGAGGGGGCACTGCCCAGGTCTGGTATCAGTAATCGGCGGATACGGACTGGCAGCAATTCAGGCGGCTCCAGGGTCAGCTACCAGACATCTCTCGCGCAGCCCACAACGGCGGTCACCTCGCTCGTGCTGCACAAGGGACCGCTTCTGCTGAGGCTCCCAGCCCTACGGACGGCTCCAGCGCAGGACGCGGGGTCAGCCAGCCCCACCGAGATGCACGGACCGACCCCCCTTCGCCGGCCACCAGCAGCCCTACAGGCTGGCGGCTGCTCTCCCACGGGTGCTGCCGGGAGTGGGGTCGGGGCTGCCCCCGGGACGGCACCCCCAGCCCCCTGCGCTCGGCTGCCGCCCTGGAAACGTGCTTTTGCTCTCTGAGCAGCGCTGGCTTGGGAAGTTCTCCAAACTTCCCAAACAACAGAGAGAACAGGTTTGTTTTCCTGCATCCGCAGGCACCCACGCTCGCATCCCGCAGCCCTGAGAGCTCCCGTTCCCGCGCGGGACCGCGGGGACGCCCGCACGGAGCCCGTTCGGTAAAGGCACCCCGGGTCTCCGCTGGCGGTCCGGCACGGGGGGTGCCCGCGGCCACCGGCCTGCCCAGCTCTGCCCACCGGCGCGCAGGGGGTGCGGCGTTCGGGCAACGCTCCACCGGGAAGGCGCGCTGGAGCCCGGCACGGGGCTGCACCGCTCGCACAGCGCACACCGGGCGCCTCCGACCCCCGCCGCGGGCCCGGGGGCGGCACAGCGGGTGCCGGGCTGGGCCCCCACGCGCGGGCTGGGCCCCCACGCGCTGCCCGGACCCCCGCGCACGCGCTGCCCCTCCGCACCATCGCTGGCGGTACCAACGCCGCCCCCGGCGGCCGATCCCCGGCAGCCCACCAGACCCCCTCCCACGGCCACGGTTCTCGGGCAGCTCCCACCCCCCGGCAAACTTTCCTCCAACTCCACGGCGCAGCCCCGCGCCGGGCGCGGACGGGCCGGCGGTACCTCGGTGCGGCGGGCGGGGCCGACGCGCCGGCGGCGATGCGGGCGGCGGGAGCGGCGCCCTCCTCCTCCCCCGACCGGCTCCTCCGGCTGCCCGGGCCGACTGTGCCGGGGGGGCGCCGGGCGGCTCCGGGCTGCGGCTCCGGCTCCGCCCCCGGCCGCCGCCATTGGCTCCGCCGCGCTCCGCAGGGCCGCGCCGGTCCCGCCGCATCCCGCATCGGCCCGGTACGGCGGCCCCGGAGCGGCTCCCGGGGCTCGGGCGGGCTCGGCGGGGCGGGGGGAGGCAGAGCCGCCCCACCCGGGGCCCCCCCGGAGCGGTTCTCCTCGCTGGGGGGGTAGAGGGGTGCGGCAGTCGGCGTTGCAGGGCGGGGGCTGGGGGTTCACGGGCCCCGGGGGGAAGGGATTGCCTTACACGTTCGGAGTTTCGCAGATGACGCACTTACTGCGATGCCCGGGATCGATGGAGCGGGCACGGCTCGCACGGCAGGCGCCCGCCGCACACGGCACCGGGGGAGAGCGGGAGCCGAGCGCCCCGCAGCCGGGGACGAGGGGCAGGGTGGCCGGAGGAGAGCGGATGCGAAGGCAATGGGACGGGTTCATCTGCAGCCGAAGGGTGGTCGCGGCCTCCCTCCGGCAGGGCTGGCGGGACACAGAAGCCAGTGAAGGGGCGCCCAAGGCCAGGGGCGCAGCGGAGGAGGACAAGGGGATAGACAGGGGAAGGAGACATCGGGGGAGATGCAGCGGACCCTGCAAACCACTTGCAGTGAGGAGACGGTCCCTAACGCAGCAGCACACACGCGCCCATGTCTGCCATGCACAGCCAGGCTTAAACCAAACCAACCTCCCCAGTCTGAAATCCAGTAACAACTGAACATAGAAAGAGTGTGGACACTCCTTATTTCTTGTGCACAGTACCCTCCAGGGTAAAAGCCACTTCAGAGTTCAGACTGAAGTCCTGAAAACCAGGGCGTAGACGAGCACAATCCCATACACCTTCCCTCTGCCAGCGCAAAACTTTAGAGGCAATGTCATCTCACTGCCCTCCTTTCTGCTTACAATGAAATAAGGAGGGCGAGGACCGGCTCGGTACCGCTGAGGGTTCCTGTCCCAGCTTTGCTGAATTGGCAGGCGCTTCAGCTGCCAGCACACGAGCCCTGCTACGTGCGAGTTCGGTAAGAATCGGGGACGTGGTGGAGCAGAGAGAGGTGGTGCTCCAAGCCTTGCGAGGGGACATGTCCAGCCTGCGATGCCTGTGCCAACACCAAGGAGAACGGCAGTTGATGTGCCTCTGCTCCGCCTCCCTCTGCTCCCCCAAACCAGCAGGGAGGAGGGTGTGGGTCTCCGCAGGGGAGGGGACATCTCTCGAAGGCCTTTGCAGCCCAAGGCAATAGGGGGTCGTTTGCACCCTGGAGGAACTGGGGGATACACATACACTGAGATGTGGAAAGGCTCCTTTCTGCCTTCGCTTCCAAAGCCAGGTAAAACCACACTGCTTCATTCCCCTTCTGAACACTTGGCTAATCAGAGCAATTACGGGCCTCCCCCTTTTCTCACGAAAGAGCTCTGCTGTCTAGGTATCGCCTTCGCCAGAGCCTGATAAAAATGCTGTATCTTAAGCAATACGCCTTACTGGGAAGCGTACGTTGCATACATAACAGAGTGATAGCAAAAGCGGAGTGGCAGCCTGGGCGAGAGGTCTGCCGGCACTGCCAGGTCAGCTGTGGCCAGTGGTCACCGAGGGGGTGTGTCTGGAGCACCTTTAAGGAGAGAGTCCACTTGGTCTGATTTGTTTCTATTAAATACACTTTGCAGACAGTCTCAGGGATTTTGTTTGTGCGGAGTAGCTGGCTGGGCCACACTGCTGCCCTTTTGCTACCGGGTACCTGGAGCCTCACCGGGGTGGTGAAACAGACTTTAAATCCCCCTCTATCCCACAAACATTAGAAAGAAGAGAAAAGACTTCACCGGCAATTTTTCCATTTCCAGCTTAATCTGCTTGACAGCAGTTTTATAAACTATCTGAGCTGTGATGCTTCATGATCCTGCTTGGCTCTTTAGCTGTAAAAAAAATAACTGCTAAGGAGCATTTAAGCCATGCATCTAAGCCTCCAACATTGACACACTCCTTAGAGCTGCCACCTGGAGCCTCAGATACTTCAGTGCTAAGAAGGGCAGATCAGACAATATTTGCAATGATGCAGCTGCCATCCAGGGAAGAGATATTTCTTAAATCTCTTCCTCACTTTTTTTTTTTAGGATTATATAATCCCCAAGAGCATCCCATGCTCCCTTGTAATGGCAGCATCAGTACAAGAAGTGTTGGAAATAACTTACAAATTAATAAATCCTTTAAAATTTTTCAAGGTGCGCCCTCTCCCCACGCAGCACGCTCACCCCGTCTGTCGCAGAGCATGAGCTGCCTTTCTCCACGTTTGCCCGTGGCTCCTTGACCCAGCGAGCGTTTCGGGATGCTGCCTGTTCTGCAGCCACCAGAAAGGGACACGAGGGTGTTCACGCACCGCACCGTTGCTGGAGGAAGCTCTGTTCCAGCCGCCAGTGGCCGCTTTGGGGGCACTGGGCTGCCTGGCTGATACGGCTGCGGGGACAGCCTACCCTGTCACCCCAAACACAGGCAGCTGGGGAAACCCCAGGCCAGTCCAGAGACCGCGCGCTGCGCTCAGCAGAGAAATGAACGGAGGTATCCAAGCCCTGGAGGAGCGGGCGTACGGCTCCCTGCTGCTTGGTCCCCCGTGGCCAGGAGAAGGCACGTCTGCCGTGCGGGGGCTGCTCTTACCACACCGGCACCAGGAACCTTTCCTCTCCCTGGGGTGCGAAGCCCCAAACACTCCGCGAGGTCTCCCCAAGAGCCTGGCAGCATCCCCACAGCGCCGGCTCAGCGTGCCAGCATGGCACAGCTCAGCTCAGGGGACCCACGCAAGGCTCTCCAGACAAAACACCTCTGAGCAGAACTCTCTTTTGCAGAAAATAATGGCGAGAATGAGTAATTCGTTACTGCCCTCCTTTGTGCCAAACAAACAGGCTGCCCCGTGGCTCTCCGTGACAGACTTAGGCAGCCTTGGCTTTGAACAAAGTGCAGCACTGGAAAATTCAGCTCTTGCTCCATCCCAGCACCCTGCCAGGGCTCAGGAATGTGTTTACTGGCCCTGAGCTGGGCTAACTTTGGAACAACCTGAAACACATCAAAACAAGGAGCTGTAAGGCAGCAGCTGTGATTGATTAATCACAGTAGTGAAGCTGAAGGGTTTGATCATTTTCAAAAGCTCTTTAACATCTTATTCTCCAAAGAAGGAGAGGTTACCGCAGCCACAGAACAAAGCAGAGCACAAACCGTGCGTTTCCTCCCCGGAGAGGCTCTGGAGAGGCTGCGCTGCATCGCCCGGTGCCTCCGGGAAGCAGGATACCGGGACAGATGAGCGAAGCCGCCAAGCTGCCGCCGGCTGGGAAGGAAACAGCCTGACCAACATCTTGGTCCGGGTTCTCCAGATGTGCCACCCGCACGGGGAGATCGCTCGCCAGCGTGCACAGCCTGACCCTGCACGGGCTGCACGCCCTCGGCAGCGGTGCGCACGCCCTGAGCGCAATGGCCACAGCATTGCATCAGCCAACAAGGGCATTTTTCCCCCTCAGAGCAGCCCAGTCAGCCCAGGTCCAGCCTGTTTCCATCAGTGGTGCTGTCTGGGACACCTCTTTGCTCTCACACCTCGTCACCGCACGTCCCCGCTGCCGGAGGGCTGCCCAGGACCGGAGCATGCACAGCCCCCGCTAAAAATCCCAACCCGCAAAGGGCATCTGTCACCCTCCACCTCGAGAGGGAGGCACAAACCTGCCTTCGCTTGCAGGCAGACGCCAACAGCCCTGCGGCCAAGTAAATAATTGAATTTCCCATCCAACCTCCTCACCCAGAGGAAGCTTACCCTTCCTCTCACACACATTATGGCTACGAAATATTTTAGATTCCTTGTATTTTTATGGGAACATTACATTTTTCCCTTCCTAAAAGAAAAAAAAATCCATTTCTTTCTAATGTGACTCTGGTGGGCAGTCACATCGGTTAACTTGCCTCTTCCACCAGCCCAGCTTCCTCCCAAAGGCAGAGCTAAGCACTGTCCATAGCGAGAACAGGTACGGTAACCATCACCCTACCAGGCTGTTCAGCAAAATATTTTTCAACCACCAATTAAATACAGAACTGTTATCTGGTCAGCAATTAATTGGCTTAAACATCAGGGTGCGCAGGGAGTCAGTTCCCCGCGGCGGTGCTGGAGGAGCGGCCCTCGGGCAGTTGGCGGCCGCAGCACCGCGCAGGTCCGGCTGCAGGAGGAGCTGCCAGCGCCGGGGGGGCAGCGACAGACCCCCGCACCCCCTGGATCAGGGCCCAGCAGCGAGGACAATTAAACACGCCCGCCCTGGTACCCAGAGGGTTCAAGCTGGCATCCTCGCTTCCGTCTCTGCGCTGGCAGCGGGAACACCTCTTCCCAGGTGGGTTCCTCTCCACGTCAGCGCGCTCAAGAACCGGTCACTCCATTCGTGAACGTTCTCACTTGCTTAGGCATGTCAAACGTGGTCACGCTGGTCCAGCCTAAAGGATATTTAATGAACACTTGGCATTTCCGTGGCATTTCATGCTTCCAGACTGGCGTAGTCACCTGGAGTCCTGCAGCAATCTTCCCAGCGCTGAGGCAGGCTAACGAGTCGACAACACAAAGGCAAAAGCCCCAGAGAAGGACAGACGAGGCACGGCCTCGAGGCGTCTGAATCACCCCCCACCCTTCACCTTCCTTCTCACTGAGATGNAGCAATCTTCCCAGCGCTGAGGCAGGCTAACGAGTCGACAACACAAAGGCAAAAGCCCCAGAGAAGGACCTACGAGGCACAGCCTCGAGGCGTCTGAATCACCCCCCACCTTTCACCTTCCTTCTCACTGAGAAGACANACAGACGAGGCACGGCCTCGAGGCGTCTGAATCACCCCCCACCCTTCACCTTCCTTCTCACTGAGATGAGCCCCCCTCGCTCTTTCAAACACCTCCGAGCAGATCTCGGCCCCGCAGCCCCGGGACGGGGACAGTCCCGCGCGGGACAGGGAGGGCACCTCGCAGCGGGCACCCCGCCTGCTCTGCTCCCAGCGCTGCGGCGAGACTTGCGACCCGCCAGAAACAGAAACCAGATTTTCCCCCACGAAGCCCCAGGTCTGACTGTCTGCTACTAATCTACTGCGCCGCTCTGACATCCAGCTCCTGAGGCACTGCATAGCTCAGTGAATAATTATAAAAATCTCCCAAAATAAACAAGATTTTCGTCACAGCTGTAAGCACAGCTCCATGTTGCTTTCCTCCTTGGGAAAACACGCCATTGCTTTGGTTTTCCTTTGTGCTAAGACCACGCACTAGCACTATGGCAAGTCTGGAAGCTTTGCTCGTGGCACGATGTGGCCCGAAGATAAAGAAGAACCAAACCCTGAAGGACTCCTGATCTGCCCTTGGTGTAAAAGCTGAGTTTACCCCCTTTCCCCAAGGGAGGAAAAAAAGAAACCCGCTGTCTTCAAAGCCATTTTCTTAATTAGCAGTCACTGCACAGGTCAAGGGGCAAAAGCAGTGGGTGGAAGGGAAATAAGCAAAGTAAAATTAGTACTTGGGTTTTTCGCAAGGCACAGGCGGGCCCAGCTCCTGCGTGCATTCACAGCTCAGTGCCCGCACATCAGAGCACGTCAAAGGACACCGCACAGGCTGGCCAAGCGCGTCATAGCCAGGACTAGCTAGGTGTAGGTCACCTTGTCAGGCAGAGGGGGGATTGCGGCAAAGCTGCACTTTGCACTTTAAAAATCTGCTTTCTATCTTATTCCAGTAAAGCAACTGACACATGGCGAACGCCACGCTGTGCAGGGGACAGCAAACGGCATCGTTCATCGTTCCAGGCCCTCCCCTGAAACGCCGCTAGTCAGACGTCAGCCTGTGGATTCAGAGTGAATTCTGGAGCCAGCATAGATAATGGTCTACTGTGCAATGCAGCAACATCTGGTGTTCCTCTCGGCGTTCGCTATTTCCCCTCCCTCCCTCGGGCTATACTGTGCTATCCCCATTCCGTTTTCTGAGCTGGCAGCCATGGGGGAGCGAAGAGGAGATGAAACCGGAGGCAAAGGCAGAGTCACCTGCGCGTTGTTTATGAGACATCCTTGCAGCAAACGCTGCCTGAACCGGGACCTCCATTCCAATGAGATGTGGGACAAAGACAGCTGCTGGCGCTCCCCGTCCCCGGTGTGCCACCAGCGCAGGAGGCTGCAGGCAGGTGAAAGCTGCTGCACTCGCCAGAGCAGCCTCCAGCCCTGCTGCCGCTCCGCTCCCAAATCTAATTCCCATTTCCGATGAGAGCAGAGATCGCAGGTTGGTGCGGAGCACAAAGCAGCACCGGCTCCGGGAGCGGCAGCTGTTGGGCGTACCTGGAGGAAGGAGACACAGGCTTGAGCAAAGCTCCGTATCGGAGTTCACAAACCCCGCGGCCACGTGCAGGCAGCAGGAGGCTGTTCTTTTAGCAAGGCCAGTGCGCAAAGCTAAAGCAGGGCAAAAGGTTACCCTAATCGTGCTGCCCCTATTGTCCGTCTCCTCCAGCAGCAGAGGATCTGCCCTGGGATAAAATGCTGTTTGATGACAGCGAGAGGCTGTGGCTCCGAGTCCAGCACACTCCGGCTCCCCAGACAAGCCTCTGCAGTGCCCGTCAGAAAGGGCCGTAACTGGACCAGATGCTTTACTCTTGCCCCACACACGGCTCTTTCTGCCCCACCGCTCCGCAGCCGCCTGCGGCGCCCTCCCTGCGCCCAGCGCAGCCGCCCTCCTCGCACCGGGGCAGGCCCGGCTCCTTTGAGATGGTGACAACTCCGATTCCCTTCTGCGGCACAACGCCCTCGAGACTTCTCCTTTCCTGACATTCAGCGGTGAAATCAGAGCGGGCAGCAGCAGGTTTTTTGCAAAACAAAGTTTGCTAAGCGTGTTTAAAGTGCAACGTGCTGCTTCTCTGAGGTTTGTGGGCGCTTCTGCCCGCTCGTGCTGTTTGAAACAGCCTGAACTGGTGGCTGACCCTGGCTCCATCACACTGTTAAACATGCCTGCGGGATGTCCCTGGGTAGGTTACTTTGATTTCATTAGCTCATCCTCAACTGCAGCTTTTAATCCTCGGGATAACAAAGGCTGAACTGCAGCCGCCTTCCAGGAGCTCAGCTCTGGCAGAGCATCTTCAGCTCTGCGCATAAGAATCGCAGCACCCAGGGAGCTTAAACAAAGAGCCCCAGGCAGTCCCAGCCCGAAACACTGGGAACAATGCCATCGTTCCCAGACAGGGGAAGATGTTTGGAAATGCAATTTCCGAGGTCACCTTTTATCATCCAGGCAAACCACAGGCACAGCGGAGAGCCTGAGCACTGCTTTTGTCAGCCAAAGCCAGCACCGGGGACTTCCCGCAATTACAACCCAGCGGTGGCCACATTTCCAACAGGTCCTGTGCCACCTCCCCAACGCACGCCAGCAGCTGAGCCCCCAGCGAGGCCGAGGGGAGACTGCTGCCCTCCAGGACCCTGCAAGGGATCTCGGGAGGTTTGGTCCGCTAATCTCAGAGGCTAAAATAATTTTATGCTTTCTTCTGAGAGATCCCCGCAGCAGAGCCTGGAAGATGCAGCGAGCCCAGACAGAAACATATTTCCCCTGTGGTTACCCTGATGCCTGACTGCCAGCACACAGACGTGCAATTTGTGCCTCACTAGGCAAAACCCAGTCAAGTGTTTAACTTGACAACAGGAGCATTTCTCTGAACGCTGCCACCTTGACTGACCCCAGCACAACACCGCAGGCTCCCCCAGCGCCTCGCCAACACCCACCGTGGCAGCTGCCCGCAGCGCTCCGCTTCCCAGCGGCTGCTGCCTCTGCACCGGTTCCGCAGGCTCCTCACATCCAGCAGTTCACCACCGCGCCCTCCTCCTCCTGCTCCAGAAGGTTTGGAGTTTCTCCCACCCCCTCTGACGAGCCCCAAAGCCGCCCTTGTGCGGGGAGCCATGGAGCAGGCACAGCCGAGGTCTGGCATGGAGCGCAGAGCCCGGGCGCGGGGGACAGCGCGGAGATGGACCCCCCGGGGCGGAATGCAGGGCAGNACCCCCTCTGACGAGCCCCAAAGCCGCCCTTGTGCGGGGAGCCATGGAGCAGGCACAGCCGAGGTCTGGCATGGAGCGCAGAGCCCGGGCGCGGGGGACAGCGCGGAGATGGACCCCCCGGGGCGGAACGCAGGGCAGAAAGATTGGCTCTCGCACAGGGAAAATGTGGACCTCAGCCCAGCCTGAGCTACACCTCAGAAGCTTGTAAAAAACAGCCGTGCTCAGCCTGTAGCTCACGCAGCATTGCTGGCGCCCCACTTTTTCCTCTGGCTTAGAGACGTGGGGACCAATCTCTCTGCCCACACCGCCAGCGTTGATCCAGAGGTAGAGAGTGGTAACACACAGAGTGGAACAGATACGGCTGTCGCAGGAGTCCCCAAGTGGGAAGAGAGGTGAGTAACAGCCCTTACCTGCCAAAAGCATCCTGAAAACTCCCCGATGGCTGCGACCAGGCGCAAGCAGACAGCAGGCACAAGCTGGGCACAAGCTACCAGCCCCGAGCACAGACCTGGAGGTGTGCTCCCAGCTCGACTCCTGCCCTCCACTGCTGCAGCACTGCCGGCACGAGGAGCAGCTAGGGCTANGAGCCCAGCACACAGCACACCTCTGCTGGTCCTGGTTGCAGCTGGGTGCTCAGGACTGCACAGGAGAGGGAAGCCCGGGTGCTAATTGCTTAAGCGGATCCCAGTTACCCTGAACGGGTCACCCTGCACGGGCCACAGCGCTGCCGGAGGATCACCCCGGCAGGGACCGGCAGAGCTGGCTCAGCAGGGACACGGGGCACCCTGGGAGCACATCACAACGCAGAGCTCGGCCCGCAGATCCTTCTGTGCAAAACCTGACATCCAGGTGAGCTGCAAAGGCCCCTTCTGTCACCAGATTATCAGTACCGGTGTTTTCCCAACACCAAACAGGGCTCGCTGGACCTCCATGGCTGTGGCACAGCACATTCGGCTTGCTTCACCAGCAGCCACGCGAACACTTGCTCCGTTATCCCCGCAGGCAAGCTCAAGCATTCACCAAGTTTGTCCCCCATGCATCGGTTGCTGAGGGTGCCGGCTGCTCTCTAACACCATTTAAACCAGCGGGCCAGGGCTCTCCAGCTCCACGGACAGGAGATGAACACGTATCAGCCAAGAGCCAGCCCAGTCCCAAGGTGTAAGTATTAACAACACGCTGTCAGATACTGTTTGTCACCAGTAATTTATCAGATGGGCCATTTTGATTGGTTTCAGTGCCTTTCCCCAGGGACACGGAGGAAAAGGAGAGCGGAGTCAATCCGTTAATGTTCCTTGACTGAGAGCTGCTCCCACCCTGTGCTCTGCGGTGGGTGACGGTGGCAGAGGGGCGCTGTGGACAGGGGCAGGACAGGACTCCCACCAGGACCTCAGACCCCAGGACAGTGACAGCCTACGGGGGGTGTCCAAAGTGATGCCCTGCGGCAAGTCCGGAGGGGGAGACCTTGGTCAGAGTAGGCAGTTTGCATCTGCCTGCGTACGGCCAGAAAGGGAATTTCCCTCCCAGAAGGAAATCACTTTCTCTGATTGGGGCCCCCCAATACGTATGGCACCAGGAGTCATCCCCACACCCACCCTAGCCCAGTGCGCAGGGTACTGTTTGTCTGCCTCGCTATAAATAGTTTCTAGCACTGCTAAGCCAGGATTAATGACTTTTCTAATTATACCACCATCAGTTGGTGACAGGGGAATGATACTGTGCAGATGTCTGAGCCCACTCACCCAGCGCATGGCGGGATGGCTCTGTGCAGAACATACCCGCACGGCATTTCACAGTTCCAAGGAATATCAAGTCACGAGTGCAGCAAAGCAAAGCAAAGGTATTTCTTAATATTAAATAAGGCACATCTGGAAACCATATCTACTCCAAGCTGCTAAAAGGAATCCTATCAGGTTTGGGTGGCATCCCACAGAGCTGCATTTACACATAAACATTATCTGTGATTTGTACCACCCCAAAGTACCGCTCCTTCTGAGGATACAGGAGGCCTCTTTCATATCAGCTTCCCGATTAACCCTTGGGTTTAATCTGGCTTGCCTTATTTACCAGGCAACTGCTTGCTTTGTCCTACTGAAAAGGGGCATTTTTGACAAGCCTGCACTACCCGGGCCGCAGCGAGACCGATCCCTGTGCCATTACACGGCTGCTCCCGTCTCACCAGCTTGTGGCAGCCCTTGCGGACCCGAGCTGTAAAACTGGTTGTCCTTTGTCCAAACATTCCTTTTCCACATGACTTGCTAATAGTGCACACAAGAATTTCCGTACAAGAGCTCTTACTTCAAAAAATGCTAATAACAGGAAAGCACATCTTGCAACACCCGATGGCAGTTTCAGTCCACCTTCTGCATTTTAAGTTTTCCTAATTTATGACAGCATGAGCAACATGCAGTTTTGGAGGGGAGTGTAGTATTTTGGAGCCAAAATAACTCTCCATTTGCTGAACGGTTGATGGCGACGGCAAAAAATGTTTTCTCCTGAGGCCATGGCAGGTGCATAATTTGCCTGGGAAAATTACTGGAAAACCGAACAGCCAAGGAGCGCCTCATTCCGCAGCGGCAGCACTGGCAGTTTCCATCTGCCGGTCCCCAGCAGCGTGGCAGGGGCAGACGAGCCCGGCTGCCCTCCGCTGCCGGGGCTCCAAGAGCGAGGTGCTCCGTCCGCTGCACTGGAGGCTAAGCACCGCGCGGCAGACTCCGCCGCGCTTCTCAAACAGCATTTCTTTGCCAGAGCCATCAGAAGGGAAGGGATCGGGCAAGTTATTTTGCCCAGTCATTTGGAAACAATACACGTCACTCCTTGCAGCAGAGATCCTGCCCTTTGTCGGGTCTAATTTAAGGCGATAACAGTTCTATCAGTTCCACAAGGCAGTACCTGAGGTCCTGCCGCTCAGGTTAAAGGAATCGCTGTGGTTTCGGATGCCGGCACAGGGGATTGGTCCCTCCGGCTGACACGCCGGGTCAGAGCAGCCTGGCGTGGTGCCGGGGAGGGCTAAGGCAGCCTGGGCGAGCCGCGCTGCTCGCGCTGCAAGGCAAGCGAGCGCAAGGGCCGGCTGTCCCGCAGCCTCGCACCGCCGCGTTGCTCGTGCCATCCCCCGGAAGCTGCAACGCGCGGCCGCCGAGAGGGGCCGGGCCCCCATCGCCATATGGCAGCTCCTGTCCTCCGGCTCCGAAGCGTCGCTTCATTTCTGTTCCGCCGCCAACCTTGTCAGAGTGCCCCAGAAACCACTGCCGCTATTTTTAGAGGGTTAACAAATACCTCCAGGAAAAAATAATCCACTGGTACATCACTCCCTTTCAGCCCAACGCTCAACAAACGGCCACAGCACGAGGCCCGTAGCCGGGAAGATGAAATGCCAACTGATGAACACCGTCTCCCCTCATCCACCTGCCCACAGCGAATGAACACGAGAAAACAACTAACCTTCTATTTGGTTGCCAAGGTTTCTCATTTTTATGTATAACGATGTATATTTATAGTGCCCCTTGCCATCAAAAATGAGCAAAGGGAACAGCAGATAAGACAGCCCGGCAGAATTGTTTCTCAACAGAATGTTTTTCAGTTTTCCACGAGGCGTCAGCAGCTCTTTAAAGTCTTTTTATTACATTCTGCGATAGATGCAAAATCATATTTCAAAGACACTTTAACTTTGAAAAAACAAAATGCAGATTCTGTACTGTGCCACCTGCAAACAGCAGCGGCGTGACCCACATCAGCGAAACTTCGAAGGGAGGGAGGGAGGGAGGGAGCTTTGCCGACAAGACTGGGCCATTTAAAACACTTTAAAAATAAAAGGTCACAGGGAAATCACTTCCTTCCTAATTATAGCACTCGCTCTAGTGTTACCCTGCCACAACCCAGGTTCCTAATTTACATTGTCATTAAGCCTTGCTGCAGGCCCCATAACTTAATGACTTGTGGTAGGATAGCCTGCGCTCCACTAAGGAGACGAAGAGCACCTTCGTATCAGAGACGGGGCGAGGAGAAACACAGGGCTAAATGAGGATCGAAATCCCAACACGTCTCAGGGGCTGCCCTCCCTTTTTCACAGGGTCTTAATTCAATGTCCTACACCCGCACAACAAGCTTCTTTTCTTCTCTGCGCTCATGGGTGCCCCAAGGGATGTCAGACGAGCACGGATGCTCAGGCACGTTACCCCAGCTACACAGCAAGCTTTACAGGGATGGTGGCCCGATCCTGGCACCTTCGAGGAGGTGCTGGAGACCGCTCCAAAGAAGCCGCTGCAGCGGGACGGCAGCCACAGCAGCGCGGTGGCCTTGGGCATGGACTGTGACTGCCCCTCACGGCGCAGGAAAAGGCAAGGGACTCCACGGAGTCGGGCGCTCCACTCGCCCGCAGCAGAGGAGCTCACCGCCCGCCCGCTCCTGGCTCAGTGGCCGCAGGACCACCAGCCGTCCTCGGCCCATCGCGTCACTGGAGGCTGCTGCCAGAGCCCCAAGGGGCCGGGCGTTCGCAGCACTTGGACACCAGCGCTGTTCCCAGCTCAGGGCTCCCACCGCAGCTCGTTTTGTAACGGCACGGGGCAGAAACCCACCGATTCAAACACGGCACTGGTTGTTGCTCAGACTTTTAGGGGAGACTGGAACACGGAACAGCATATAGACTGCAACTCCTTCACGCGGCTCCCACCTAAGTCACTGCCTTGAGCCACTCCTGGGCCGCGGGCGAGACCTGCCCCTGGCTGCAGTATTCCCCTTTCCCCAAAGGACCTGGTGGCCCTGTTGAGCATCCTGCCCTTTGGGACCAGCACCAGGCAGAGGCCACCGCTCCGCTCCTCTCACCCAGGCCTTGTCCCCCGCTCCGGGTTGTGACGAGGAGGGCTGCAGTCACAGTGCAATTAGCATTTAAAGCCGTGCAGCAAAAATTAACCAACTTGGATTTTCTGTTAGATGTTAAATAAAAACAGCAAAGCTTCCATTATTTTTTGTTCCTTCCTAATTAGTTTATTGGACCACAAATTACAAATCAAAAGTTTTCTCATCTCTATTCCTTGCAGCATAGAGACTGTTATCAATTTCTGAATTTTCTGGGGATTGAGTTTTACCTTTTTTTTTTTTTAAGTATGAAAAGCTTTAACAGCCGCAAGCAATTAGTGAAATGAATAAAGCAGCAGCTTGCATGTCCAGATTGGTTATGCCATAAAGAGGCACCATCCTAATTGGACCGGAATGGAAGCTTTTGACTGCTGCACCTGATACTGCAGAACAGGAGATGTACAAAATTCAGACGCAATTTCTCACCAGCATCACAACACTCAGCACAAATCATTTTACACATTATTATCTGAGCAGAGGACACGCAAAGAGCTGCCTCTAGCGTTTTGACTTATTCTTAAAAAAAAAATAAAATCAACATTTAGGGCAAATGAATTCTTGCCAAGATTCTCTCAAGAGCGGCAATTAAAAATAATTATAATTTAAAAATAAATAAATAAAAGGCCCCAAAAGCTGAGGAGAGGAGGGCTCTGCCCGGGCGGGAGGGAGGCGCCCCCCCGTCCCCCGTCCCCCCGTCGGGGCCGCAGAGCCGCAGCGCCCGGAGCAGCGGGGCACGGCGCGGCGGCGGAGCTGTCGGCAGGAGGCACCAAAGCCTAAAGAAAGAGGGAAACGGGGAGAATCTGCGCTCCGCCTTCGGAGCTGCGGCCTCCCGGGGGGGCGGGCGCCTTCGCCCCCCGCCCCTCCCCGCCTCCCCCGGGAGCGGCCCCGCAGCGCGGCGGCGAGTCCGGCATCAGCGCCCGGTGCCGCCGTGCCCGGCACTGCGGGGCGCCACGGCAAGCGAACGGCAGGGAAGGGCCGGCCCGCGGAAGGGGCAGCCGGAGCCTCCCGGCGCTCTGCTCAAGCGCGTCTCCCCGGGGCGCTGCGGGGGCGGCGGCATCACTCCCAGCTGCGCGGGGACCCCGGGCAAAAGGCACAGCGTAATTACGGGCGAAGCACGTTTGACTGCTCATACGCTCTCCTGCTGCTAAAGAATTCCTCCTCCCGCATGCCTTAAACAGGGCAAAACTGCATTTTGGAGGGTCGAGCGTAAACCAGAGAGTTGGGGGCGTTGTGCTTTGGTGCATGCTGCCCACTGCCCTAGCAGCTCACCCACAGCCCGGCCGCTGCGCCCAGCCCGCCGGCACCCTGCCAGGCTGGGAGAAGCGGCTCCGAGCTCCGGGATGGCGCTCAGCCCTGGCGTGCGTGCCAGCAGCACGTCTACCTGTGTTTTCTCAGCGCAGGTACTGCAGGACGAGCTCCTCTTATTCATAAAGTAAGGTGATCTGCCAGGAATTAATTTTGGACTCCATCCTGAAGCTGAAAGCAGGAGCAGATCAAATTTTGTACCGCTGTAGAAGACACAACAGTGCTTTTCTGAGACTGAACTGAAGAAATTTTAATATCTGCAGGCAAACAATGAACCTCGTTCATATTTTATGTGCTTCTGTCTGTCTTCCCTTTAATTCAGTCATGTAATTGCAGACAATTTGGTTTCTAGACTGTAATCTGATATTTGCACAAAAATGATACCAGTATCCTGCCATTAAGTCCCTTTTACTTTGAGGAAACAGTTCAGGTATTATGAGATGCTCATCAAAGAGCAGCACCTCTGGGTTCCCAGCTAGAGCGGAGCCGTTCTGCAGGGGCAAGGGCCTTGTTCGGAAGGGGAAGGGCATCTGTGTGCCTGCCTGGACAAGCAGCGGATGCCCTTCTCCTCTCCAGAAGTATCTCAGCCCGTACCAAACATGCACAGCAGGAGCCGAAAGAGCGGTACAGGGGTGCTGGGGGGAGGCCCCAGGTAAGGCAGGATGACTGTAGGCAATGGAGGAGGAGTCGTCACAGAGAACGAGGAGCTTCCAGGATCAGATGTGGCTTGGGAAATACACTGTAAGGATTTTGGAAGCGACTCAAGTTCTCAGTTGGACCAATCTGTCTGCTCCTGCTATATATCCGTTATCAGGCTTACTGTTTCATCGCTGAGTGGAACAGAGGACCACTGAAGAAAAACAGGGTGAAAAAAATGAAACTGGGTTTCAGTTCTCCCCTTGTACAGCCTTCTCATACAGCCTTCTTGATCTTGCAAGCGTTCTGAGAAGGCAAGCACCGGATTCACAAGAGTGGAAAAGTATTTCGAGCACAGAGGTCAGGAGAAACAATGCAAAACTTCACAGTCATAAACAGAACAAGAAAATCCATAGCCCATGCTGTGCTGGGACTTGCACAGCCATTCTGTCAAGGAGAGAAACAATAGCTTATAACTTGCCAGCACAGTACGAATTCCAGACCGCCACCTGGGAACCGTCCCTGTGCCGCCGACTGTGAACAGCTACAGAGCGAGGCTTATCCGCGGAAAACTTTCCCCAGCCATCTGGGAGAACAGCACAACGCAGAGCTGCTTACTGCGCCACGGAAGGAGCAAAGACAATGCCCGTTTTCATTTGGTTTGTTATTCGGTCATCTCCAGCCCTGTGTCCCAGGTTGCAGGAACTCTACTGGGACAAAACGGGAATTCCTCCTCGGCCACAGCGAGCAGGGTGTGCTTTGCGTGGGGGTAGCACCCTGTGTACTTACCTCTGCCCTTCTTCTCTCAGCAGACACTGCTACCCAAGTAAACAGAGCACAGTTTCATCGGCCTGGCTCAGCGCAGAACACCCCTGTCCTGGGAACCCCGCACCTTACATGGACGTGCCAAAGGCCGTGAGAAAGATGCATTGACAGCAAGATCAGGCACCGGCTCCACACCGGACAAGAAGGCAGCACTTAGCAGAAACGGCGCAGCTCCTGCTTACACCCAAGATAAAGGGCAGAGCCACCACTGAAGGTCTAGAGGTGATGCTGCACTGTGCGTTCAGACACGAGACAGTCCTGTCCCAAGATGCTCAGTATCTGGTGAACTTAACCCAGCCCTGACTCACGGCACTGCCGCACCGGCTTTGCGTAGGATGCGCTTGTCAGGGCCTTCGTGAGCTGCGGGAAAGCTGCAGGCACACGTCCCGGCCATCGCCTCTGCCAAGGAAAGCACATTGCCTCCTCCTCCAGCCCTTCCCGGTGCGTGACCCTGATTTTACCACCAGCTGGAAGTCAGTCTGTCATCCCAGCCTTGCAGGGTGGGGATTTCACGCCTCAGCATAAAGGTGATAAATAGGACTCTGTGCAGGGCACGCTGGGTTTGGTTATTGATGATGCACATTCCAGCTTTGGGAAGTCCTTGGAAGCCTGGCGTTCGTATTTCAGTTGAGATTTATATCCAGGAGAACAATGGTCTGTTATAGGAAGGTTTTGCTCTCCCAGCCACACCAGTAATTCTCAGCAGCTTTTTCCTGAGCTCTTTTCTGGCTCCCCACTTTGACTCATTGTCTATTGTTGCACATCTGTCAAGCGTAACAAGGAAAGCTGTGTACACGCCTCATCCACTGCAATGGAGTTTCTTTATGCACTGAGATTTCAGTGCTCTGCTTTCTTAACCCTGACAGTGCCATGTACAGGCATAGGACAAACTGGTGAGAACTGCAGTGGGGTGAGTAGTCGTTTCTTTGCCTCCTTTCCACAATCCTTGCTTAAAGTTAAAATCCCTTCAAAGGCATTAATGGGCTCATGCGCCACAGTACACACTTAACCAGAACAACGTGACAGCGTGCAGCACATCTACAGGGACAGGTTCCCACCGGTGTCCATCCGAGCGGAGACCGCTGTCTGGTCCGATCCCACACTCCGAACTCACCGCAGACAGCATCTGCTGCGTCGTGCCACACCTGCCAGTGATCCAGCCAGAGCTTCGTTCGACGTTTGATTAAACACCAACTTGCTCCCATAGTTTTAGAAACTAGCGAGGGACCTCGGCCCATTTATTAGTGTAATTTATGGGTGTGGTTCATATAACTATTACAGCAGACTTTCCCCTCACATGATGGCTTCTTTGTACCCCTCAGAAAAAGGTTGTCACTATTTCTAGGCAGTTTCCTTTAATGCACCTGCTGTCAGTCCTTAGCTGGGTATTTTCCCCGCTGCCCCACGCTTTCTGTCCGACCTGGGCAGGACCACGCGGTGGGAGCTGTACAGCCTCAGGCTTCAACGCGACTGGCTTCAGCAAGGCGCTCACAGACCCTGGGAACAGGGCTCCGTGCTGGCGCTGTACCTTTGGGACCCTCTGCCCCTGGGTTGGCTTCAGAAACAGGTCTCTCTCGGGTGTCGGGGCCCTGCTGAGCGCTGCAGAGGGCTCGTAGTCTCAGTCGATGCGGCAAACCAGGCTCTTCCCGCTGTGGTACGGGGAAGCTGCAGTACAGGAAGAGCCCCGGCATTCCTCTCCCTCCGCACGCAGCTCTTTCCCGTGGTCACGTAACAAATCGGGTATTAAACCAGAGCAACCAAGGCCCAGTCCCACAGGACCATCCTTCCTCCTTAGCTACTTCATATCTCAACCTTGTTCACACCAGGTTTTACATGGCGAGCGGGTAACTGCGCCATTTCCCAGCTGCGCTCCAGCGGATTCTCACACAGTACCTATGTTTTCTGGCAACTGCCACGTCTGACTCCACCGCTGCTGCCTTTTCTCCCACTTGCACCGTGAGAACTAGGAGCCACCCCCTCTCCAACGCGCATGGGGGTCCCAGTCCTCGGTTGCAGCCAGTGGGGCTCCCACCAGACCCGGGTCTCCTTGCAAGGATCCCACCCCCAAAAGATGGGGATTTGGCTACTTGCCTGCAGGGAGGCAACACCAGGCTTAGAGCCCAAAGCATTTATTTAGCTGTGGGAAGGTATGACAAACGTCGCAGCTCCACAACCCAAATTTCCAGGCCTTTCTGAAGATCCTGTATGTCCGTAGCTGAAAACCGGCTTAGTGAGTACTTTCTCCTGCCGACACAGACCGGCTGCGACGTAGCCGCTGATGACAGTGCGTGGAAGGTGACCGTCCTTCAGAGAGCAATTTGTCTCCCACCTTTGCACAGAATCAATCTGAAATCTGTCCAGATCATTCGCCTTGTCACAAACGATGCTCCAAAACCAATTGCTTCTCCTTTACAAAGTGTTCATTTTCTTCTCTCATTTACCTCGTCAAAAACAAACCATGAGCTCAGTGGCTCTTGTTTATGTTGTGCATTCAGAGTTTTCTCCCCGGCCAGAACCCAGCTCCAGGCGCTGCTTGTGCTGCCCAGAAGGGTGGGGACCTTTGGTGGCTCAAATAGAAAAGTCTGCCGGGATGCCGGTGTGCGAGGAGACCCCGTGAAGGGCTTTCCAGGAGACACCAGCTGCCGTTGAGAGTGCAGGAAAGCAGGTTCTTCACAAGCTTCCCACTGCGGGGAGTTCCCTCCAGCCAGCCCCAGGCGCAGCCTGGGCTTTAACCACGGTGTCCCCAGGTGCAGTACTGCGGCCGGAGGACACTGTTACCATCGCGGCCGGACCCCAGCCACCCCTCACAGCCTGGTGACGGCTGCTATGGGGGCAGAGTGCCAGGGGAGCGCGCAGGGTCCGCGGCTCTGCACCAGCAGCGCGGCTAACGGCAGCGGGAGCCCATGCTGCCTTCGTTAATGATGGACCCTGAGAGAGAGTTTAATTATTCCAACGCTGACTGTTTTACAGCAAGCAGAAGGGATCCAGGGGAATGTTTTCCTGTGAGTAAATGATTGTGAGAAGCTGGCTGTAAACACAGCGCTTGGAGTCCAAACACCACAAAGCCGAACGTTACCTGTCCCGATAAATTGTCAGCCTCAGCCTGCGCGTTCCGCGAGGGGGGAGCGGACACCTGCCCTGCTCTCACGTGGGCAACGCAGCCACATTAATTCCCTAAAGGAGGGGAGGGACCGCAGCCCTCTGCTATTTGGAAAGAATAACATGCAGACAAATCACAGAGCTTTTCTTAATGCTGCCATGATATACAAATAAGAGGCTTAAGTATAATTATAGGTTGTATAATCAGTGTGAATAAAGAAATATGTAGTAATTGATGCCATATTTTATAAATATCCTAACTGTTTAAGAAACTGAAAATGTTTTCAAAAGAAATACTTTAGCATAATGATTATAAAGCCCTTTAATGTGAGTGAGCTGCTTTCTGAAGCCAGTTTTAGATTCAGTCTCATGAACATAAATAGAGTTAATTGCCCTTCTGTGCGAGCTGGATGTTAGCACATTCCAGCAGAGTGTGCATTTTCCAAAGTGCCAATTCCAACACATTCCACCCTGTGCAATTTCTGCCTTTTTATGCACAGCACATAAAACGCACAGCACATCTGGGCGAGGGTGAAGTTAAGTGCTTACAGTAGCGAGCCCTGGAAATGGATTGAGACGTCAACTGCTCGCCCGTATGTTATTTGGATATTCAAGTGCAAATGTGGCTTTTCTGAATTCACCCCACAAGGGAGAGGACATTGATGTGCAAATCGGGACAGTGGGGAGAAGGGATGCAGGGTGGCTCCGAGGGTGCAAATTCCCTCTCCCTTTTGAAAATAAGGAGCTGCACCACAGGGGCAGAGCAGGGGGGCGATGCCCACCCGTGAAAGGGGAAATCCCTTACCAGAGGCAACTCCTCAGCTGAAGGCGTCCCCAGGGCAGCGTGCCCGCGGGTGCGGGATGCTGACGCTGCTGGGAGAGGATGCCTGGGGAAAACTGCCAGGGGCACGTTCTGCCTCTTCCCTGGTGCATCCCTCCCGTCCGGAGCAGGGACACGGCCGCTCTGGCGTGGGCTGCACCCAGCCGTGGTGCCAGCCCCGCTCTGATCCCATCCAGGCCACACTGAGAGCCCTGAGGGACATTCCTCCCCCCAGGCCACGCACGCTCTCAAGCAAAAAGCTCATTTTCTCTATGTAACTCACATATAACTAACATGAAAAATGCAAATGAAAATAGAACACAACTCTATCAAGAGACCTTGCAGAAACAAAGCGTTTCCATCTCCAAAAGTAAATACCTCCTTGGATTTGGTCCTACAGGATGAAAATAGGGGATACTTTGTAAGTAATGCTAAAAATAATAAAAATGTCCCGATTTGGACATGGCTTCAGGGCATAGCACAATGTGCATTCACAACTGCCAAACCGCAACTGCAGCGGAGTTTGTGCAGATGACCCGTTGCAGAGGGCTGTCTGGGAGCACAGCGCTCCCCGGGGTTTTGGGTTTCTGCCTTTAATGAGCTGGTGATGAGTGACCCCTCCCTCGGCCCTCCTGCACTCCTGGGCCTTCTCCCGGGAATCAGGCAGAACAATTTGAAATCCAATTTCCTCTTACAGATTCTCTGAGGCTGGGGGTGAAGCACACTGCTGAGCAAGCACAAGTCCTGGCTCTGCGCCGCAGCATCCAAGCGTCTGTCGCCACAGAGGACGGCCACGCGCAGCGGTGGAGCGGCATTTCTGCCCCCGTTTCAAACCCCAACACCAACCCCACCACCAACCCAGGGTCTTGTGAAGGTCATGTTTTCCCAGGGCACACAGGCTCTAATGTCACGCTCTTTAGCAAAGAGCGGGGATGGCCACCACCGCCGGGCTCGGCACAGGGCAGGGCGCAGCCTCTGCTGCTGCCCGATGCGGGGGGAAAGGCTCTTACAGCAGGCGAGAGCCCCGCACCTCCACGGCCACGCTGCTCCTCACGAGTAAACTGTCCGCAGCGCGGCAGAGACGGGGCGATGCACCGGGGACTGCCCGCAGGGACCGGGGCAGCAGGGTGGCACAGGGGGCATGCTGTCCTCTCCTTGCCCTGGTTCCGTCCACCTCGGCTTCCCTGCAGCTCCGTTCCAGCCCAAGGCTTCCTCTGCTGTAACCGCCAGACCCGCCACAACCTGCTGCAATTCCCTTTGCTCTCGCAAATGAGTTACATCGGCATTCGGGCGCCTCCCTCCCAATCAGCATCGCATGTCTCTCGCATGCTCTGCCACAGCCGGGGATGTGCTGCAAACAGCCTTGTGCCCGCTAAATGCTTTGGCATGCGGGCAGTGCAGTGGGAAAACAGCCAGGCTCTGCCTTGAATTAAACCATTCCTCTTCTCTCCTTGGAATCACTCTCCTGTCGCTGCGCCTTCGCAGTACCCTTTCTGCAGCAACGCACGAAGGATTCATCGCTGCATGGTACGTCCCACATGGCATGTCTGGTGTTCATCAAAACAGAGGCAGTGTCCCTGTTCCTAAAGGCACAGTATAAGCCAGAGCCTCGGTGCGGCAATGCCCCTGCGGCTCTGGAGCCTGGAAACAAAGGGTCTGGCTGGTCACAGCGCCTATTTACACTTCGAGCACCTTTCTCAGCCTTTGTAAACAGACATGACACAGTCAGCCTTTTCCTCAGCTGGCAAAAGCCGGCAATGCCCATCGGCAGGCTGCCGAAACCACACCGCCCTTCTGCTCCCTTCAGTTTGCACAGTCCACAAGAGGCTTTGAACTCCGACACCTGCAAATGCAGGAGGCTGCATCTGGCCAGCAAGGTGGTGGCAGCCTCCAGAAAGCCACAGCTCAGCCCCTAGCTCGAGCTTCACTAGCCCTCCAAAACCAAACAGCAGAAATGCATCCCAGCCCAGGAGGGGACAGGTCGTCTTCTAGAGACACAGCGGTCCTTCTGACCACAGGAGCTAAGTCAATGGCTCTAGTGCTGGAGGCACATCCGAGTCTCAGGGACACTACGGCACTGTCCTTCATCCACCTCTTGACTCTGCTGCCGAGAGGGGGCTTTGCCGCTGGCTGGGGCTGCAGTGGGACTCGGGCTAAAGGAAGACAAAGTGAGGACCTCTCTCTGCTGCCGTCAGACTACCCAGTGCTGCTACTGAGAGCTCACCGTGGGCCAATAATCCACACTTTTTTGGAGGGGACGTCACAGAATGTAGCAGCCTGCACTGAGTCACGGTGCCATAACTGGGCAGCTAAAACCACCCTCAAATGGGCCAGCTACCGCTTGACTACAATATAAATTTACGTTAAAAGTCTACGCTGTGACACGATGCTGCAGTGGAGCTGAAATGCAAAGACGCATCACGCGCTCCAGCTTGGTCATGCTCTGTTTATAGCCAGGCCCTTCTGGACCTCAACAAGGGTTTATGTTCTCGGTCATCAGCAACCCTACAGCTCGGGAAGGACAACATCACATTTGGCTCCATGCCTGAGCTAAACACTGCCCCATCCATCAGCAGTTTGGCTTCTCATTCACATGATGGGCTTGATCTTGAAACCATCTGTTTTCCCTCAGCTTGCACCCAGCTTTCACTGGGACAGCAGAGCGCTTTCCAGCTACAGCCCCCGGGCACAGGGGTGGGAAAGCCACTTCGCTTGCTGCTCTCTGCAGTAAGAAACCAAGTTTGACTGGAGACGCACATCAGTGACCCTTCTTTTGCAGGCAGAGCAGAGCTGGAGTCACTAGCGAGGAAGACCAGAGAAGTAGCCCTGGGACAGAGCTCAGAGGATGCAGCTGGGGCTGCTCGGGCCGAATCCTTGCAACAGGGCAGATCCCACACGGCCTGGAAACACTCGGCCCGTGCTGACCCTGCAACGCATGGAAAAGGTCTCCAGGAAAGAGGTGCCTGGTCCAGCCTAGGACTCCAGGAAAGAAAGATGCTCTCACCAGTGGGAAGAAACCTTCGGCAGTCTGAGAGCCTGTGATGAGTAGTTTCCTTCTGGTAATACTTGTTTTAACCTGTCAGTGTGTTTTCTGCTCCCAAACAAACGTGGTCTGGATTCTGTCACCGAGAGGCTCCGAGTGCACTGGTTGTGGCTTGAAGCTTTGTTTCTTTTCCAGGGAGTGGAACCAATGTGAACTTCACTGAATTGGTCTTTCCCTTCCTCTCCCTGAGATGCTTTTGCTTTATTTCAAGGCTGTTATTAACTGACAGGTTGGCGTAAACACACATGTCGAAAGGCACTAGCAGACAGCAGTGCCTCTCCGCACTGCACACGCAGCACTCGTGCGTCTCCGCAGCAGGGATCCTGGCATGGTTCGTCGTGTGCCCCGGTCGGCGGCTCCCAGCTCCAGCATCCAGGCAGGGAGGAAGGCGCAGGGCGCCCGACTGCACCTCTTGCATGGGCTCTCCTGGGAAACAGCTGCCCCCAGGCCCACCAAACGGGCCACGGGCAGCTCTGCCTTCCGACCACTGCCCTGTGGTCCCCACCTCCCTGGCCAGGTCCGACCCCAGCAGTGGCTGCAGCATCACGCCGGGCTTCTGGCACCGTGGGAAAGGCTGATCCACAGATCCTGGGGAATGCCCCCGAGCAGGGGACCTGGTACGCCTGGCACTGCGTGGTTATGGGCCCTCTCCTCCAGGCTGGAGCTTATTGTGAGCCCCAGCTCCCAAAAGCCATGTGGCAAAGCAGGGCAGAGGGACGGACCTGTGCACATCCATGAGCCAGTCTCCCTGCTTCGGAGCAAGCAGAGTCCCATCAGCTGAGCTGCACAAGTCAGCTCTAAAACCCACAGAAATGAACTGCACAACCCTGTGCACTTCTAGTACTGCAGGAGGGAAAAAGGAGCATTTCCTGCAGATGTTTCCCATTCACTGGGCCAAATCTGGACCTGGCATAAGCTGGAGCAACGCACAGAGGAGCTGTATTAGAAAAAGCCTCCCACGCTGACACCCAGTGCAGTAACTCCCGTCCAACCTGGTGGGGACACCATGGGATACTCCTTCAATCTCTCCGTAGCTTACGGTGCCAAGTTTGCAAGAGCAGGTGAGGTACCCCATAGTGACGATAATGAAAACCAGCTGCCGAGGAAGCGTCTGGAGACAGCAGCGAACTGTCAGGCTCAGGATAAGCGCTGTCTCCTCGAGCATGGAGACAAGATAGCTGCGTCTCTGGGAGGGCCCTGCAGAGGTCATTTCGCAGGAATGGATGTGGAGGAGATTTCATATTAACCCTTCGGTTGCCTGCAAATTGCACGGTTAAAATCCTGAGCCGTTTACAAGTTCGGCGCCGCCCACCCGAGCGCTCTCCCCGCCGGAGCGCCCCCGCGGAGGCGATGTGCCCCGGGGGGCGCATCTCACCCTGGCGGGGCAGAGCCGGCGCTACCCGAGCCCGGGGCTCAGGGCAGCGCTCCCGGTGCTTGTGCTCGGAGCCGCCGTTCCGGCCCTCCACCCGCTAGAGAAAGCGCCGCTCCGGTTAAAGGCGGGCCCGGCGGCAGGGGACGGCCCGCAGAGTCCTGGGGGTCGTGCGGGACCGTGCGCCGCCCCCGAGAGGCACCGGGGACCGGCTCGGGCGGGAGAGGAGCGGCTGCCCCAGCGCAGCCCCGGGGAGACGCTCCCGGGGGGGGTCTCGGGGCGCCCCGGGCCCCGGTCCGTTCCCCTCCGCCACCGTGAGATGGCACCCGCCCCCCGCGGCGGAGCATCGCCCCCCCCCGCTCCCCGCCTGTGAATCTCAAAGGAAAAAAAAAACAACAAACCCCTAAAAAAGGCACATGCTTTCAATCCCAGACATAGTCGACTGGCAGCAGGCACCCAAGGCATTAAACTGCATTTCTGGGAGCCACGAAACACCTTGGGGAAAGTGGGAGCATCTCTGCTCCTGCTTAGTCACATATGTTGAATCCAGGTGCCTGGAGGACGCAAACCAGGACCTCCAGGCTCAAAAAAACTGATTTAAAATCCTGAATCCTCTATATTCTAAATTCATCTTTTGCCTTTTAACCTTTGAGTGACTTTGTTCAGCTTTCCTGTCCCTCCAGCTGGAGGAGAAGCGTCCTCCTCTAGGAAACAGAGAAAATGAGGACTTTCTGCACCAGATGCCTACAGCAGCTGAGGTACTGGGAGTTTCCTGACCAAACTGGAAAGGGTGACAACAGGACAGCCACATGTGTGCTCAGGGGAAGGCTGCCAGGAGTGCCACCAGGCTGCCCAGTGGAGGGCACATCCGACCATCTGCCATCTCCCCCTACAGCAGATCCCTGCCCCGAGCACCGCCGCTGGGGATGGAGCATCCTCCCGCAAGGGCCGGCTTCGGGAGGGCACGCCGGGGGGAGCGCGCGGGCATCTCCGCTAGTAGCCCTGGCACCAGCAGCGAGCACGTCAGTTTAGCACCTCCAGTGCATTAGAAAAGCAAGCCTGGCTCAGACATTTACCAAGGAAAACCTCAGGCTCAGAAAGTCTCTTCCCCGGCCAACCGAAACAAGCCTCAGCGGAGAGGCCGGGAGAGCCAGGTGTGCTCTGCGGGCCGAGGGGCTGACTTGGGAACGACGTGTTTTCTGCTCAACACACCGGCCCAGACAGCCACAGTGAAACACATTAAACCAGTTCTTTCGTGCTTAACCTCCCGTCGAGATAAACAATGACATTTGCATCCACCACGAGCCAAGCAAAGCCAGAGAGTCTGCTGGGAAAGCAGAAGAATTGGAAGGGCTGGGCGGTATTTTGGGTTAGGGCTGACTCCCTCCTGACTTTCCTTTCAGCCTGTACAAACCTGTGTGTGTTCCTGAGGGACTGGGAAAGGGCTGCTCGTGAGGACACGCTTGATGTGGGAAGGGAAGCCTTTCCGACTACGCTAATGGCAGAGAGCTTGTAGGAATCTGCATGAAACTTGCCTGTACAGAGGGACTGAGATGCATAAGCCCAGAAGGCAATTTACAGGGAAACATAAACTGGGCATTTTGGAAAGACGCTGCACATTTCCAACAGGATGACAACACGCTGTCTAGGTCCCAGCCCTTAGGCTGTTTAATGATCTGTGCAAACGGCACGTCAGGCTCTCTCAGCAATGGCGTGTAATGGGTCTTCGGGTTGCTGTACCACACAAGGCCATGCTGAGCCGCGTGCCCAGCTCAGGGCCGGGGCTTCAGCTGCTCCTCACACTCACATCAGCGTGTAGGAACCCAATTGCCTATTGAATGCCTCCCTGTTCCGCCTAATGTTCCCACACTGCTGCAGGAAGGCAGAGGAAGCACTCCATCCTCTGTAGCAGATTGTGCCCCATGCAGCTGAAACCCCTTAAGGGTCGGGAGGAATAAGGTGTTTCCCCGTGCGTGTACCTGCGCACCCAGCGCTGAACACCTCCCTTCGAGAGCTGACGGGCAGCCAGAGGCCACGCAGAAAGCAGCGCTGGCCGCACCGGCTGGCATCTCACCCATCAGTCGGTGCCATCCTCCGAGCCCTGGTCCACGGTTACACGTGGCGTGGGGCACAGACCTCCCGTCGCACAGGACCGGCACTGCAAGCCTCAGACTCGCTGCTTCGTGCTGTCCTGTGAGCTACTGCACACATTTGTTGCTGATAGGGGCTTTCAATCCCAACACAGCACTGCCTGCGTTTAACAAGTCAGGACAGCTTTCAGCTTAGATGTGCTCATTTCTGCAGCTGGCAGCACAGCCTGCTTCGCCCCAGGCACCCTGCCAAGCGCCCCCCCATCCCGCATGGCCCCACGTCTCCGGGCAGCCCCATCACCAGCACTGAGCCCCCCGGGAGACAGCGTTCGGCGGGATGCCCCGGGCCAGGCAGTTTCTCAGCAGATGAGGAATGAGGGAATTGAGAACTGGGAAATACTTCTACTGGCAGTGAATAACCTCATTGAGAGAGGGCCGGCACGCGCTGCCCCGACCCGGCTGCACCCAGCACATCCCCGATCCTGCCCGTGCGCCCCGCTGGGCTCTGCGGCGACTCGCCTGGGTTCGTCAGGGCCTTCAGCCCCGTCCCCTCTGCATCCCACTTGTCACCATCTCACCGACGCTCCTCAGCCTAATCCTGCCCATCTGTCCCCAGACCAGCCAGGCCGCGCTGCCCACGACTCCAACCCCCCAGTCCTGCACCGTTTCCTTCTCCAGCCTGCAGCTCCTCCGGAACAGTTCCCGCTCCGTTGATCCCTGGACACTGCCAGGGGCCATGCGGCTCCTTCGCCCTTCTGCTGCACCCAAAACACCACAAAATTACTGCAAGGACCTGGGGCAAACCACAGGGACCACCACCCTCCCTCCTCAAAACCCGACAGTCATCAGAAACACTCAACACGTGAGCAGAAAGTGGTGCAGATGGTATTTTATAAGAAAAAAAAATATCAAGTGTGAAGCACAGGGTTATTGCATTTTAGAAATGACTAAAGGATTGTTCGCTCCATGTGTAGTAGGACATGTCATCACTAGAGTAGCTGTTTCAAACCGTAACCTGCTAGGAGTAAAAGCAATTTATAACGCTGATCCTTGACTTTAGCGCCCAAAGTGCAGCAAGATCAAACCACAGAGAAAGAAAACATCGAACACACATTGCTTAGAGCAAACAACAGGAGAACTACCAGTCACCAGCTAGTTATTGCAGAAAATTTTGTGTGAAATTACCAATGAAAAGATCAATATGAACCAACTAGATTTGTTGCTTTTGGGCACTGTAGGAGGCTGGCTGGCAGAAACCCACGCACACTCTCCACCTTCTGCCTTTGTATCTTGTTTTAAAAAAAAGCATTAGAATATTTTTTTGGTGAGCAGGTCAGTGTTGCTGAACAGAAATAATTATGCCCAGTGAATCACAAATCGATGTAGTACAGTTATTACACACAAGCCAGCCCAGAATCCAAATGCTTCTGCTCTCACCTGAGTCCTGGGGGATTTATGACTCTGAAAACACAAATAACATATTCCTTTGGGAGCTCAGTCGAGAGCTGTCAGTGCTGCTGCTGGACAGTCTCCTCTCTGGCTTATCACCACGTCACCTACGACCTCGGCAATTTGCAACGGTCAGAGACACACGGGAGGAGCGGAGCCTGCATCGGCTCTCCTTCCCATACACAGAGTCAGTCTCATGCCCCCGGGATGCCATCTCCAGAGCCTTCCCCAGGCTCATGAGAACTTGCCAGTGTGGTCTGATAACACTGATCTCTGCTCGCCGTTAGCGACGGCAGAGCTGCTCCACACGGCCGTGCTGATGCTCGGCCAGATGGGTACCCAGCAGCAGGTTGGCTCACGCAGCCCCGCTGGCTGCAAGGTGGTTTTTTGGCCACAGACTGTGTTTCTGTGGGAAGGGGGAAGGACAGGGAGACCACACAGGCTCTGAGCAACGTGTCACTTCAGAAGCTTTTATAGAAAGGCTCCACCACAAATCTCCTTCTTAGAAAACCATCTTTGTCTTAATACAGAAGTGCCACAAAGACGCTGCTGAGCTGTCCCCTCCTCCTGAAGGAAGACCTGCCATGCGGCTGCTTCCCACCCCTTGCTCCCGCTCATTTGGGTGCAAGTGCTCTCCAGCGACAGGTCCCGTCACCGTTCCCATCCGACAAGGCCCAGCAGAGGCAGTGGGGCAGCACTCGCTTGGGCTGAGGCAGCCAGGACAAGCTCAAAGCCTGTGCACACCTCCAGACCTCGCTCTCTGCAGTCCAGACCCATCCATGGTCCCTGGTGGGGGGACAGCCCTGTCCCCACCCTCCTGTTCTGCAGGGAGTGGGTTCCTCCACGGGACCCACATCTGCAGGCGGTGCCAGCGGCGTCCAGGGAAAGCCCAGGGGCCTCGAGGTGGGCAGGGAGAGGGTCCCACCACGATGGCTGCAGCCATCCACGGNCGATAGCTGCAGCCATCCACGCGGAGCATCCCAGCATCTGCAGGGAGCTCGGGATGCTGCGGGGCATGAGGGCCACCGGAGGACAACATGACGTAAGGGACGGGGAGCGGCAGGAATTAGCCCCTCCTCATTCATCACCTCTAATAAGAGCAACCCTTGGTCAGCACAAATTCTTTCATGTTCACTTACAACATCTATTTATAATGTTAACAAAACCACAGGACATAACAGCTCGAGAGCTTCCAAGAGTTTCAGACAGCAGAGGGTTTCCACCAGCAGCAATTCCCCGGCAGAGGCGAGAGGGTTTTGTGGTTCGGGCTGTGGACAGAGGTGCAGGAGACCCGGCTCAGCCCAGATGCCGCAGTGGCCCCAGCTGTGCTGCACGGGCCACAGCCCCATCGTGGGGATGCGGCTCAGGTGTCTGCGGGCAGTGGCCACACTGGAGGGAGCCGGGCTGCACCGCCAGGGCACTGCCGAGCCACCGCCACCGCCTCCCCCTGCCTGGCCGGGGCACAGCCCCAGCTCGGTCCTCACCCGAGCATCGCCATCATGCTCGCCCCCCTCCCCTGCTCTGCTCCCACGGGATCCTGCACCAACAGCTTTTCCCCGTCTCCCCCTCCCTGCCCCGTTGTTCTTTACAAATCAAGCAGTAATAATTTAAAAGTGTCTTTTTCTGCTTGGAGCCAGAGGTGTCTGAGTGATGGCTGGGTTTAAAGCAACTCCTGTGTCTGCCAGACCCCAGGGAGCACCCAGATCCGTTCAAGAGTCCTACTGAAGCTAGGGCACATACACGCGAGCTTAGTCATGGAAATAAATGTTTCCTTGGGATCCCTGAGCCCAGACACAACCAAGTTCCTTGAGGGTTTTAGGCCTGGCAGGACTCTTTCCCACATTTTGCATTTTTGAATCATAATATCCCATTGCTTTGATACGTCAGTGGATTTCCAGTGTCTGCCGGAGCCACGAGCATTCACAGAAAGGCGCTGCCTTTTCTCCTCTAGTTTAGCAGAAGTTGCTGCCTTTCCAAAACCAGCAGCCTGCATCCACACCGCGAAGCCCTCGAGTTCGGTCTTTCCTTGTGTCAGCTTTGCCTCTGCGCAACGGCGCTGGCGGAGCGACGGCGGGAGCAGACAACCCTCCTCCCCGAGGGGAGCACGGCTCCGGGTCCGGTCCCGCTGGTTCTGTTTCAGCCAAACAACCGGCAAAGGTGGCACGTGCTCCCACGCTGCTGGAAACCCAACCCCCATCCGAAGACCCCGCTCCTTGTTCTCTTGGTGCCTGCACCCCAGAGCTGGCGGTGGTGGTCCTCAGCCAGCGGCCGAGCGTGAGCAGCACCTCAAGGTCTGTATCGCCGGGCAGCGCTGATGGGCTTCCTCGGAAACACACTTTTTTACCCCCAGATGCATCTGGGATCATCCAAGGGGCTGCTGTTGGCACAGAGCCGGGCGGTTTGGCAGATACAGCTCCAAAGAAAAAAGAGGGGGGAAAAAACTGGTGGAAAAATGTCCCCTCCAGCCCTCTTGTTGAATTAAACCATATGTATATTTTTAAAACACAGCGGAAAGGAACAACTCTCCAGCACATGTTCAAGAGCAGAGTCTTATTTCAGAGATTTCAAAAAATTAGTGGCTGAATGCTGAAACAATATAGCCTTTAGACGAGGGCATTTGGAAGTGATTAACGAGCCTGAACTCATGCGTTCAAAATAAAAAGTTAGTGCCTCACGCTGGTAACAACTGTCAGCTACTAAAAATCCGAGGAGGGGGGGAGAAATCAAACTCAACCCTGCATAATCTAACGCTCCGAGCCAGCAGGAGCCCGCCAGCCCGCACCTTCCCGGGACCGTCCTCCCCACCTCCCGCTCGGCCCTGTCGGACAGACGGACGCCCCGGCCTCACTCTGGTGGGGAGGCTCAGGGGGGCCGGGCACCCAGACTGCGCAGACCCGTTTTTTCACCTTTTCAGGGCAAACAGACCCCGTCTATAGCCACGTCCCACGGGAGCTGCTGACCGGCTCCTGCATGGGGCACGGTCCCAGCAAACCGCCCGGGAGCGGGCGAGGGGCTGAGCTTTGCGAGATGTCTTCTGCTGCCAGTCCTTCTGTCTTTTCAATGATGAAGAATGAAAATCTGCCCAAACGTGGCCACTCTGCCTGCCGAAGGAAGCCCTGCAGCCGCGTGCCTGGGCGTCAGCGGCGCAGGAGGGAGCTCACCCTCCCTTTGAACGTTGAGCCTGCGCTGCTTTTCAGGGACTTCTCAGCTTAGCAGCGAGGAACTGAAGTGCTCCAGCGCTGTGCTGGTGGTACCGAGATCAAACAGCTCAGGAAGCCTTAGTTAAGCAGAAAATCACACCTCACGCTACAATGTAGAAGTGCTTCTCACAGCCCCCCAGTCCGAAGTGATTAAGGAGGACGTTTGCCCCAGCAGCCACTGCCAGCCCAGGGCAAAGGCAGCCCCGGGGGGCTCAGCCCCGCTGCAGGGGGGCTCCGAAAGCTTCTCCTGCGCCCGTACAACCACCACCATCCCCAGCGCCACAAAAAGATGCGAAGCCCAGAGCTCTCGGGACAGTTTCCCTCTCTGTATAACCGAGACCAGGCTGAACGCCCACAGGAGCAGCACCGCAGGTGACAGCGGACTCCACTGACGGCGCAGCTGTGCTACCGCACGGAGCATCTCACCCCGCTCCTGGTGCTGCCGGGTGGGCGGGGGGACGGGGACAACGGGGACACCCTGCAGCATGGGACCACCCCCAGATATGGCCGGGCCCCCACTTGCAAGCCGGGCTCCAAGCTGCAAGGTCAGGCTCGCAGCCTGGTTCACAGCCCCACGGGGATTTGGAGAGCTGCAGAGGGGACTGATGGGGACACATCCGTCTGTCCTCCACAGACGGCTGCAGAGGCAGGAGCCAGGCAGCCCGCCACAGCGGAGATGTCGGGGTGCATCCCGGGCTGCCCCCCTGCCCCAGAGGCAGCCGCACCGCAGACCCTGCGCACGGGCCAGGGCAGAGGGTCTGCCCCGGAGCGGGGTGCCACCGCGCATCCCCGCCAGGGCCTGCCTGCATTTTGGGTTGGAAGCTGTGCAGAAACAAACTTCCCCATGTCTCATGCCTGAGAACTTAAAGAAAAATAGATGTTTTGAATTTGCTTCAGTAAAAAGAAACGTTGGTAACACAACCAACATCTGGGAGCTTAAAATGAAACCAGACTGTTCCTCCTCTGCAAGGAACAAACCCATCTTCAGCCCGGGGAGCCTGGCAGCCCTGCCACACATAGCTGGTGCAGCGGTGACGGGAGCCCTGGGCTGAACGGCTGCTGTCCTGCCATGGGACAAGGACCCGGACTCTGCCTGCCTCCCCTGCCATATGTTTTCTCCCTGCTTTAGTGAAGATTTGGCTGCTTCAGCAGCACCCAGAAATTCAGGGCATTTTAGAAATTAGCCCAGGATTTTCCACTCTTCTCATTTCTTTGTTTTGTTCTCAAGTCTGTCTGAGTAGCACGCTGCTTCACTGGTTTTCCTAGGCTGGGCGATANTTTTCCTGGGCTGGGCGATAGTCAGGAGCCAGCGACAGCGTGTGCGTGCTCACACACATGTGCGCTGGTAGTGCCGGTAGCTGAAGAGCCCAGGATACATTTCACATCCCCCAAGCAGAGAAGATGTTCTGGCAGAACAATCCCAAACCCCCACCACCTCAGCCAGACCCAGCTCCGTGAAACCCCAACTCGTCCCCGTCCCGGAGAGCTTTCTCAGGGCATCTCTGGACACGGCACAGCAGGCAGACCCCGCCGTGCTGAGCAGCCTCTCCTGCCCTCGGAGGGTGAGAGAAGGGACCATGAGGAACCCCTCGAGCCTGACAGCCAGCTCCCTCCAGCCCACACGTGCATCTGGTGTCCTTCCCATCGACGGGAACGTGCCTCAAACCCAGCCAACGGGCCAAGCTGCATCCCCTTGCCAGCCCTGCAACCGGGAAAGCGGGGGAGCAGCGGCACTGGACGGCAGGAGGGACACCGCTGCACACCGCAGGGACGGGCACGACAGACCTCTGCAGTGTGCTCAGAGAAACAGCTGCCTGCAGAAGAGCAGCCAGCCCTTCCAAGCTTTTAAACCCGGTGTACCGTGCTTTTGCCCAGTGCTGCGGAGCTGCACACGTTTGCCTGCGCAGGGCACTCAAAGGTTTCTGCAGTCAGGTTCTCACCAGACCTTTTGTTTTGGATATAGAACGATACAACCTGACAGCAGCACACAGCACCCACCGCTTCTAGCTAAGAGCTGTTCAGGTAATCCTTGCACGCTACAGCACACCTTTTGTTACGCCAGCCCACACTCTGCAGAGAGAGGCTTCGGTACCAGCCAGGAGGTAGGAAAGGAGAGGTTTCCAGCAACGAGACGCAGAGCGGCAGCAGCCATGCGCAGCACGTCCACACTACGGCACGGTCGCATCCCCTGTGCTCTACGTCTGCCGAGCACTTTGGCCTCTTGCAGTCGCCCCAAATTCCTGCTGAAGAGTCTCGCCCTTTGGGCACAAGAGCTGTCCCAGGACAGGGTTATCGCGCTGTGAACAAGGACAGCATCTCCACACCAGCAAGGAGACCAGCTGCCAGGACCTGCACCTCGCAACCGCTCTGGACAACTGGCATCGGTGTCTCTCCTACAGTCACAGAAAGGACCCGCCGCCCCTGCGGTGCACCCTCCACCTCTGCCCGGAGATGACGATCCACGTCCAGAGTACAGCGGGAACAGGATTTGGCGCTGGTAGGAGGAGAGAGCACAGAAAGCTGCCGGAGCCAGGGGATGCGGCCCCTGTTAATCTGCTAAGGCTGAAGCATGAACAGCTTTCTTAGCCGAAAGGCATTGAATGCAATTCTGACTCCACTCGGGAGCATTCCTGAGCACAGATCATTATTATTATTATTTTCTTGTTTCTTTAATGATGTTGAACATGCTCCGAGACCCTTAATCACAGAGGAGATTACAGCAGACTCCCAGAGGGCTGAGGAATGGGCTGAGGAAGGCCAAGAATAGCTGCACTGACAGCAGCTGCCAGGAGCAGCCCCCGAGGGGAGAGGAGGGATCCGGGAGGGGAGCGGAGCAGCCCCTTCCCCGCGCCCCAGGCAGGAGGCTCCCCGCCGGCTCCCTCTGCGCCGCGGGGAGGATGGAAGGAGCCGGGTGCGGGGGAACCCCCCTCCAGCGCTGCTGGGCTGCCCGTGCTACGGCCACAAACCTGTCCCAGCACCCCGAGTCCCCCGAGCTGCCCTCCCCGGGCACACGCACCGCGCAGGCAGCGTGGGAGCCCCTCGCATCCAGCACTGCCACCAGCACCAGTTACTCTGGGGAAAGCGAGAACGGAGTATTTTGGCCCCACAGCTGTTCCCGCAGCTGCCGAGGATGTGCCGGGGTGCCGCAGGGGCCGCCCCGCGGGAGGTGCTGGTCCACAGCAGCTCCTCTGCAGCCACTCGCCCCATCGAAGAGATTTGGGTGCTTCGAGCACTGCGTTGGGGACAATTTTCATGTTTCGGAGCATGCCATAAAGCCAGCAGCAAATCATTTCTAAAAGGATTCGCCTCTCTGGGCACGTCGCAGAAGGCAGCGAGGGAACAGCTTCAGAGCCCTCCTGCTCCCAGACCGGCCCTCGCGTGGGAAACCAGAACTCGCTCTGCGCAGAGCACAAGGCGTGTTCCCTTGATACACGTCTCATGGTTTATCCTTTAATTTTGTAAAATAAAAAAAGATTAATATTTTAAATGAAATATATTCCTTTGTATGACACAAGGCATTATGAATTGATAAAGATTTCCTACTATCTTATAAGATCTACCACGCCAATCCTTCAGCGAGGCCGTGCCCATAATTGCAAGCAGATGTCTTTCTCTGCTGACACGTTAAATAGAAGCAGAAAGACCCTCTGCTATCTCCCATCAACAATTTGCACTAAGGCAGAGAACAGATTTTCACAGAACAGGACTGCTGGAGGAGAAGGGAGATTAGGTTCCTGTAGACCAGACCTCTAAGCATTACAGCAAAACAAGGCGGCTCGGGAAAACAATGAACTCTAAACAGTCCCTAATCCCAAAGCAACCAAAAGCTTTTGTGAAGGAAAATGAATTTGCTGAAACTAATACTGCCAGAGCCCAAGGAGAGCCCCGAGACTGAGGTAATGCGCCGCGAAGACGAGATTATCCAGCTGACAAGTCCTCACGTTCGCTCTCCACGTTCACCGTCTGCAGTGTTGGCTTTCGGATGTCTATATTAGCGCGTGTAAAACCAGGCGGGAAAAGGAACGCGACCCCGAGGATGGTGCAGCCGCTCGCCCTGCGCGGCTGCGGCTCCCCGTGCCCCGGGATGCCCACCACATCCCCGGGACACCCAGCCCCGGTGTGCACCCTCGCGTCCCTTTGTCACGGGTGGTCACGGAGCCCGGCAGCGACTCCCAGCCACTGACCCCGCTGGGTCCGGCTGCTCCGCACCTCCCCGTTCGTTCTGCTCCCGGTGAACGATCCGGCTCCAGGCCCCGGGGGACGGAGATGCGCGGCGGGGGCTGCCCCGTCCCGCTTTCGGGCAGAGCGGAGCCCGGCTGTTCCACAGCAGCCCGGAGTTATCAATAGGAGTGGAAGTGACAGGGTGTTTAGCAAACATTAAACCCAGGAAGCTTAAAAGGTCTTCCAGGATTATTAAATAAACATTTTAGGGTGAGCGAGAGGAAAGACTATGAAATGGTGAAGAAATTGTAAACACTCTGGAGCAGGCGGTTCGGGGCTACGCTAATTCAACTGGGCAGCGCAACGTTTAATAATTAAAGTAGTATCACCCATAATTATGCCTCAGCTCTCCGGCAAGCATTAATTCGAGGGACATTTATAAACATTTAGCCTGATATTAACATTTTATTAAGACCATTTAACATACAACTTTAAACACACCATCCCGGCCTGCTGGCCGCCGCAGCGTGCCACTGGGCAGAGCCGGTCACCAGCAGCCCTGCGCCGGCACCAGCCTCTCCCCGCTGTCCCGGGCGGTCGTTAAACCCGTGCTCGGCCCCAGCAGCCCACACGTGGGTCGGCGGTTCCCGTCCCAGCCGCTCACCCTCCCGCAGCAGCCCCAGGAGGGCTCGGGGGTCTCCGGGGGGAAATCCCCCCCTTTGTGGAGGAGTGGGGTGCACGTGCGCTCTAGCCTGCCGAAGACAAACACCCTCATCTCTTCATTTCTTTTCAAGTAACAGCAGAGATACTCACTCTCCATCATCCTTGTGGGGCTATAATTTATTTATACACAACACTACAGCTTCTAATAAATTAATCTCTCAGCCACATTAATAACTCAAGAGTTTGGAGAAAGTCAGATTGAGGTAGCGAACCGCAAAAGCAGAGGTTGCTGATAGCGGAACGTGCCCCACGCGGAACTAAGCAGAGGAAAAAGCAGAACAGTTTTAGCAACTGTGCTGAGGTCCCTTCACGTTTAGAGTTCTCAGCAATGGCTTCGGAGCGGCACGGGGAGCGCCTGCTTGCCGGCGGCACCGGGCCCAAACACACACACAGGCACTCAGACGATCACCTCTGGTTTTGCCATCTCTCCTATTGCAGCTTGTGAAACACCCCGCGCTGCGGCACAAAGTGCCCTTTCAGTGTCCGCTCTGCGGCACACCCCCACCCAGAACACGGGCTGCAGCCGGGGAGCGGCCCATCCTGACCATAAAAATGCATAAACTTGGATTTGTACGGATCAGAGCCCAGAGAAAAGGTCGGCAGTTGCGTCCTGCAAAGCACAACCGGGCCTGGCACCGAGAATGGCCGCGGGAGGGACACTGTCTCGGCAGGTGACGCCTGCCTGCAGTCAGAGACGCGCTCCCTGCCTCAGCCGCAGCACTGCTTCGGGGCACCGGGTATCCCCTGGCAGCAGCTCACGATACGGCCACTTCACGTTTTGCCCGTGTTGCAGGGAACAATATCCTCGAACAACCACGAGATCTGCAAACGCAGCCGGGACAGGCAGGTCGGGACACCTTTCCAGGTACGCGCTGGATCAAGGCAAACATCGCTTGTGCAACGCACCACCCACCGTGTCATCAAGTGCTACTTTCTGTTGCCCCCAAGAGACCTTTCTTCTGTAAATTGGGTCTAACGCGTGCAAAGCAGCCACACGGGGTCCCAAATAGAGCCGTTCCATGCACCTCAAGGATGGGAGCGGAGAGCTGGATCCCGAGGGCTGGCGGCAGCCCCAGCGCTGGCTGATATCAGGTGTGGCTCCTTCCAGCCACGTCCTGCTTTCCTCCTCCTCCCTCTGAGAGCAATGGCTTGGCAAACATCTCCTCTTTGTCTCTGAAGGAAAAATGGTACAGACAGCAGCGAATTTCCAGGCTGAGCACATTTCTGCAGAAAAGCGGGACTGCATGCCGATTGCTGGCGGCTCTCGGGATCTTGGCAGGCTGTGAGCGAAGCCCGCTGTGCGGCAGAGCGCCGATGCCCCCGCGCCGGCGAGCGGAGACAGATCCATCACTCCGATGCGCCAAGAGGAGCGGGGGCCGAGTCCCCCCCGGCGCTCGTGGTCGCTGGCACGTCCTGCGCCCGGTGGCAGGGGCGCAGCAGACCCCGCTCCCGCCATGCGGGCAGCATTCTTGCGGCAGGCTGCCGGCCCAGCGGAGATTCCAGCCTCCGCTGGGAAGGTCTTGAAACAAAGCCCTCATTTTCCAGAGGCTGGGAGGCTGCCACGGAGCGGCCGGCCACCCTGACAGGTTGATCCGCACTCCCTCCCGCGCGGCTCCCCGGGATGCAGCTTTGCTTAGGGAAGCCACGTGCTGCGGAGCCCCCGGCCCCCGCAGGCGGGTCTGTCTGCAGCGCGGGTGAGAAGCCCCTCGAGAGCAGAGGAGGCAGCCGGCTCGCCCCGCTCCCCTTCCAAGAAGGACACTCGAGCATGGCTTGGANGGGATTAGCTGGGGAAGAAATAGTAATAAAAAACCCGTCTGTTCCTTTGCAAAACCGATTTTCAAAGCACTTGCTAAAGGTGCTGGGAGACTTCTTCCCCCACCTGATCTAACGGAGGCCTTTCTCTGTGGCGGTGCCGCTGTGGCATGCACAGGGCTTGGCTGGAACGGAGAAAAGGGCCTCTGCGTCAGGGAACAGCGGTCTCCAAACGCAGCTCTGGCCTTGGGGTGGAGGTTGGCTTTAATCACATGTGTGTGCGCGTCCTTTTTAAGGGTCACCCGGCACGATTCAGTGAGAAACCCGGAGCAGCCACTGCAACACAGCAGAGCATTCTCTCTGCAACGTTACTGGGGTTGGGGAGGGAAAGGAGCATTTCACTGTGGCTTTGGAGAACATTTCAGAAGAGACCTCCTCGTCCACCCAGCAGCCCTTCGCTGCCTGGCCCGTCTCTTCAGCCCTGGGGGGCTCAGGAGACGCCCCCGGAGCAGCGATCGCTGTAAATGCAGCTCCCTCTGCCAGGAGAAGGAAGGAGCTTGTTATTTCTGTTACTACTGTTTCTGTTATTTTTTCTGTTGTTATTTCTGCTATTATTATTGCAGGATCCAGGTTATCCGTTTGCCGGTGACGAGCCGACTCCAGTCCCATCTGGAGGACCCCACGGTACCCTCACTCCCGGCTCCCGCCGTGGCTCAGCTGATGCTGCCGCAGATTTACCCGCAGACTCACTCACAACCCGCAAACCCTCCGCTACGCAAGTGCAACACAGCCGCCGCACGGCTGCTCCCCCCACGGCAGAGTGTTCCTCCTGGCTTCTCGGAGGGACGAGCGGTGGCCAAGACACGGGAGGGACGGCTGCTCAGGGGGCAGGGGAGCGTCGGGAGCAGCACTTCCCACGCCCACGTGCCCTCCTGAGCTCGGGGCTCGCTTACCCAGAGGTGGGACCGTTGCATCCATCTATTCTTGATGGATCTTTTTTCCACAAAAGTGTCTGAAAGGAAAGGAACCATTTCTCTCCCGCTTCCTGCTCTGTTCATCATCTCGGGATGTTACGAGCTCCCTGCTCGTGCTCTGCACGTCTCTCCTGGTCTACGCTTTGCATGGCCACACGCAGACAGACACCCCCTGCTTTGCAGGGGCTTATCTCCATATTAGAGCATAGACATCTCCCCGCTTTGTGAAGACGATCTACAGAGCTCTCTGCCACTCCTGGAGGTCATTAGAGCCTCAGTCAGGAGCGTGAAAAGGGAGAGCCGGCAATTGGCAGCGGCAGGCTGCACCACCCGCGCGTGCCCTAGCGAAGGCTGAGCACCTCCGAAAGGGAGGAGGGCTTTGCTGTGAATTGGAGTTAAGCCCCTCTGAGAGGGCACCAGACTTCTGCCCACGGGGGAGCGCGTCAACAGGAGCCGCTTTCCCTTCCAGACACTGTCACCGGCCAGCTGGGGCGCGTCACCCCCTCGTCCGGCGCAATGTTGGTAGAACTCCACACCAGACACACCAGACTGGTATCTGCTCGTCAAGAGGAGAAATCCTCCCGAATTGCTCAACTGCTCTTTCCAGCCTTGCATTTCCCAGCAGGGGTCAAAGCAGAATGCAGACTGCCAGCAATGTAAAAAGTTAATTGAGGGATGGAAGATGACTTTTGTGTAGCATGAAAGAAAACTGTATTTGTTTATAACTTAACTACAAACTGGAAGCCAGAAACTCAATTAACAGGCTGTACTCCACAGAAGGAATGCTGGAGCAAACAAGATAAACATTATTGGGAGGATAGATTGAGTCACAAAAGGATGATATTTTATTTTATGCAAGATTCATACTTCAGACAAGCCGAGGCTGCCAGCAGACCTGAGCGTCCCTGTCCTCCCGGATCAGCTGCTGCAGCCCACACACAAGTCAGAAGCAGTTTTCCGTGGGGGACAACCCAGAGACACGATACACGCGCTGCCGGCGGTCCCAGCGCCCCGCAAGGTGGCCCAGCAACAGCCAGGCATCACCGAGTCTCGCTCTCGGCCTCCTTGAACACCAAAACTTGTTTCAGAGTCAGGCCTGGCTCCCGCTGAGCGGGGCACTGACACCAAGCGCAGGCAGGGTTCAGCCACAGAGCGGCAAAGAGCTGCAGCTCTTCCCTAACTTTCGGCATTTCTCTGCACCCCCAGGAGTTCAGCGGGGTCCAAGCACACGCAGTGCTCTGCGCAGCCATAATGTCCCTGAAAGCATTCACACAGACAGGGGGTACACAGCCTATGCATTAAATTCAGCCTCCATCTATTATACCGCAGAGCTTCAAAAAGCAGCAGGTACATCCAGGATGATACAGTTGGCGCATCGCATCCCACGGACAGCGCGGCCCCGACTCTCAGAACGCCCTGCAGCCCCCAGAGAGGCAAAATTGGAGGTTGTCTCCCAGCAAAACAAGGCACGTCTCATTTTAGACTGAGGGTTTAAGCAAATGCTTGTAACTTAAACTAGAACTCATTTCAACAATCAGTGTTTGAACTATTTATAATGTAAAATGTACCCATGAACTGCACAAATGTCTTTCTGCTCGCAGGGAACGCTAAGTCAGCGGACATGCCATTTCTGATTTAAGCAGCCTCTCCTGCTTTCATATTTCAGTAAAAGTCTGTTTGCCCCTCCACAGAACCCCGCACGCGCATGACTCCAGTCTCTCAGGTGCTTTCCCCTGAATTGACACTTACCGCATTTCAGGTTTCAGCAGACTTTTCAGTGGACAGCAAATATAAGGACAGCAAATACACCCACGTGTAATAGTTGACTGTGAATCTCACTTTTTACATGACCTAAAAATACTGCAAGAATTGCCAGTTCCCTTTTCTAGACAGATGTTACCAGAAGCCAGTAAAGGAACAGTTTGTAAATTCTCAGTAAACACATTGACTAGCTTCCCACATCTCTTCAAACCGCCCTGATGCTCACGCTTTGGTTAGTACTATGGAAGACCCAGCAGTAAAACGCCAGCAGCAGGAAAGCACAAAGCAGAGAGCCAGCCCTCACCCCAACCTCTGTGCTACCCCGACACCAGCTCTGAACTGGGAGAAGAAGGAGACCCCAGGCAGAGAGTACCGGCTCTCGCAGTGACAATGCTGCTGCAGCCCACGACTCTGGCCGAAAGCGCCGTAGGCACAGATTGTGTGGGTTCCCCCGGGCTATCAAACCTCCCACGTGCAGCTGGGACCCGTTCCCACCACTTGGCCGTCCCTCACCTGATGGGTAAATCACTTTGATCAAAACAACCTGAGAGCCGGAGCCAGGATGCGCTGGCGGTTGCCAGGCAGTGTGACTGCTCTCCCTGCAACCACCCACAGCAACGGCCAGCTCTCTCCAGGAGGTAATGGCGAGGCGATTCCCGCAGAAAATACTTTGCTGCGAGGGGTTCGCTGCTTCCCTTTCTTTGCTTCGGTGTAACCTAAAATGGGCTTCAGCTACTGTGTGTACACCAGGGATATTTCATGGGGAACAACTATATAGATAAAATACTGTAATCCGGCAGTAGTAACCTGACAGTAGACTTTTCTGCCTCCGACATTGTGGATCTAAGATTTAAACTTTTACATCAGCCCTTGCTAGGCAGCAGTGGCGAGATGCAGTGTCTCACAAGGAGACAATGCACTGGGGCCCTGGGATGTCAGCAGCACATGGAATGAGTAATGCCATTGATATGGAAAAGGCAATAATAACAACAACTTTCAAAGAAAAAAGGCATTTTATTGAGGGGTTTCTTGTTCCAATCATAGAAGAGAGAAAACAGAAGCCATAATGTGTTTATATCAACCACAAGTTTAAAACAAAGTAAAACAATCAAGTACAGATTTCTTCATCAAAATACACTGTGAGAAAAGCAAGCAGTGCTCCGCTCTAACCGGCGTTGTGCTCATGCAAGAGGTTCCCACAGACGGCGAGGTCTTCTTGCTCTGCTCACGTGCTTGTGCCTGTGCTGAGGCACTTGCACATCAGCGCTCCTTCCCAGGGCTGTGTGCTTCTACGCGCTCCATCGCGATTGTGTTTCCAGTATTTGCCCTTCAAGCAATAGTTTGCAAGTAGCTTGAGCTGTTCTCCTCACATCTGCGAGGTAAATGAGGTAAGCAAAGCCCTTCCATCAGAGCAGAGCTCTGCCAAGCACGTCACAGCCCCTCCACCCCTTTTACTCCCGGTGCCCACCGGTGCATTTGTCCGGCCGGGACGTGTTGGGGGAGCAGGGCTGTTCCCCGCGCCCGCGCTGCCCTCCTGCCTCTGCCTCCGCTGATCTCCTCCCGCGCGTTGGTCCTGCTTGGCAGCACCTCCCCAGAAGCCCGGGAGCCAAGTGCTTTCCCAAAAAGTAAAGCAAACTGACAAGCCCCAAAGCATTTAGGAGCGCAGCTGCCCTTCACTGGCCGCCCAGGCTGCCCCCGTTGGCTCAGGAAGGAGCCTTCGGGCGAGGACGCGCAGCTCCCTCTCACCTAAGCTGTGCAGGGCACAGAGCCCGGGCGAGAGGGGAACCTGCCTCACCCCGACCCACCCAGCAGCCCCAGTCCTTCCCCACCAGTTCACCCCAGTGCCTTCCCCCGTTCCCGGCTTCTCCACTGGAATTACCCGGCACACACAGCAGCAAAGCCACCGCAGCCCCTCCGCACCCCGACCCCGTGCTCGACGGCGACGCGCTGAGAGCCGGCACGTCCCAACTCTCCGCACGACAGCACAGCTCTCGGTGGGGGGCTCCCCCTGACCCCAGCCCCGCACAACCCGCCCTGCGCAGCCCTCGCACCCCCCGGGCCTCCGCGGAACACGGTGAGCGGCAGGCTGCACCGCAGGACAGTCTCCCTCTTGGCTCCCGCAGCAAGAATGGATCACTGGGGAGTTTGAGGGGTGGCCCGTGAAAAGCATCTTCCCTTCCCCGTGTCCGGAAGGTTACAGCTGTACGGACACACGGGTGTACGGCAGGATGCTGTTTGGGCTGGGGACCGCGGGAGACTCGGGCAGCGTCTGCGGACAGGGAGGGTACTCACAGGCACTGTCCATCACCGCTGGGTCTATGGGCTCTTGTGAACTCAATAACCGCCAGATTTTGCCCCAATATCTTATTATTGAAAAGCTATGGCAGTCTTCCTTCAATACACTGAAATTTTAGCACGGGCAGAGTGAAGCCCCAATACTTTTCACTGGCATAAAGTCAAAGAGAAGAGGACAGTAACGAGAAAGGCCGAACGGCCAAAGTTTTCCTTGTGTCAATCGTATTATTCTGAAAAGGCAACTGAGCTGAATGCAAGAGAACATGCCAAAACCCTCACGTGGGGATTGCCCTGAACAGGACCAACAGTCCCCTCTTACCGCCTGCGTGACGCACACCACCCGTGCTGTGCCCCGAGCATCGCTGCTGCGAGCGGGCAGCAGGCGGGACCACCGACAGCCCCCCGGGGTCTGGCTCACCCCAGCACACCCTCAAACCAGTCACCCTGCAGCACCCCGCGGGAGCACCAATGCCGGTTAGAAAACAACGCCTCTTTATAAACACGGGGAGAGGGGGAATCACACTGTAATTGATTAACTCAGCAATTTTAGTTAAGTGAATATTGACACATGGAAGAAAAAGCATTAAAAAAAAAGAACTGATATTAGACTTGAAAATAAATGGAAGTCATAATAACAAAACCTGCTAAAATAATGTAACATGGACACACTGCTGATGTTTGCTANAAGCATTAAAAAAAAAGAACTGATATTAGACTTGAAAATAAATGTAAGTGATAATAACAAAACCTGCTAAAATAATGTAACGTGGACACACTGCTGATGTTTGCTGGTTAAGAAACAAGAGCACAGAACATTTTCACAGTGTCTCAACTTTTAAACACATCAGGGAAGCGGAAGCTGACACCGATTTCGCAGAGCCAGCTGGTCACTGCAGGCCTGAATCAAACCCGCTGCTGCGGGGGTCTCCGGTGGCCTGGGGGCGCAGACCAAGGCGCGCTGTGGCCACGGCGGGGGTGCGAGGGGTCCCCGGCGCAGCCGCAGCCCCGCGCTGAGGCTGGCTCCTGCCCGTCCCTCGAGGCGTCCCTGGGCAGACATCCACGTGTTATCTGTCACTCTCAACGTATCAACAGCTCTTAACCAATTAATGTTTCCTAAAGGAGACAGAGAGCCCTTCTGGGGAGCGCGAGACTCGCTGGACATTTTCTCTTAAAGCCTCTCCTCCCGGCAATGGATGCGCCGGTGCTTTGCCAGTGCCGCAGTGACCTGACGGGCAGCGGGAGCGCTCCCAGGGCCAGACCTCACCTTCCTCCGAACTCATCGGCACACGCAGGCCGCTGCCGGCACTGGTGCTTCGCCGCCTCTCTCCTTCCGACTCCACGTTCCCCTTTCCAGGAGGCGGCAGTTTCACAGAACCACCCACCAAACCTTCCATCGCAACCACGTCCCCCCCGGCAGTGACGGGACAGGGAAAAAGCTCCAATTCCCACACATTTAGCATGTGCTGCCACACCGGATTTCTCTTCTAGAGTAAGAGTGGCGTTAGCCTTCATACTGCCGATCGTTGTATCTGTCAGCCTTTAAACGGTGTAAGAATATTCATAGAAATAGAAAAACCACGCCAGCTACAGTAACACAAAGCCTCCTGCTTCTGTTGGCTGCCCAGGGCAGGCTGGTCCCTCCAGCGCTGATTTGCTCTGGTCTTTTACATTTTCTCTTTCTCAAAACTTCCCAACAGAAACACAGTCCCCTCTCATCGGCCACACTTTTCTAAATTAACTATCTAAAATAACATTAAAATGAAGTGTAAAGATACCCTAACTGCTTACAACATGACGTTACGTCAAAGGCATTTCTTTTAGTGCTGTTATTTTTATCAAAAGCCTCCACGTACCAAGAGAGCACGAGGGAAGCGGAGTGACAACCATCCAACCTACCCACTGGATCCACGCAGACCACAGAGCAGTTTGGCAAAAGAAGGGCAAAATTACTCTCCAGGTACATGGAAATGCCCCAGATACCCTGTCTGAAACGGGACGTGCCGATCTGTGCAGCAGCTCGGATCGGCTTTTCAAGGGCAAACATAGAGGGTCAGAGGGGGGCTGGAAGTAACCGATAGAGCAACTCGTAACGTACAATTATATTCTGCTTTAAGTAGGCGATTGCAGTGATAATTTGTTGTTCCCGGGGGTAGCTCCGAGGCGTGAGGTCTCTTCAGCCCCGGGACGCAGCCGGAGGATGGCACAGCCCTCGCATGTCGGCCGCGTCGGGCAGCGGCGCCCGCGGTCAGGGGCTCTGCGGGCACGCGGTGACGAGGCACAGAGCGGTTACACAGCGCAGAACGCATCACGCACGGGCACTCTCTTGCTACTGCTTTTTCTGAACTACTTGTGCAAAAAGAGCACCAGCGCTACGACCAAACTCGCGTACGCCGTTTCGTGCCCTGTGCCGGAGCACAGAACAGGCGGCCGCCCTGTTCCCCTCACCCGCCTCCGCATCCAGCCTTCCAGGGCCGCAGGCTCCGTGGAAAGCAGGCTGTCGGAGCAGCCCGGGTGCCAAGGGCTGGAAGCGGCTCTGAGCACCTGTGAACTGGTTTGCTCTTTGACTGGATGCTTCCTGCTGAAATACGTATTTTTAGCACAGTAAATCCACAGCCCGTTACACTGCCGGTTCCAGGGGCGGCCAACAGGACAGCCACCAGCAGCCCGGGCGGCGGCGTGGAAACCCAGCCCAGTTAAATGCTCCAGCACCTCTCTCTCATGCGAAACCAACCCCTCTTGGGTGTTGCTGCCCGGCTGTGGAAGGAAAGCCGATGGGGGCGGAGAGTCCCTGCAGGGCTTCGCCGGGCGCCGTCGCTGCGGGTGCTCCGAGATAATCAGCCTTTCAGCGCCGCGTGGTCCCGCTCTGGGCCACGGGCTGTTTCTGACAGGGCTGGACTTGTCAGCCTTCCCCATCGCTTCACCTCATCAATCTGTGAAGTTAAAGCCTATGGTTTATTTATTTCTTTAATTCACTGATAAAGCACATTATCTACAACGATTAATTTTGCATCAAAGAAACAACACTACTACAAATGGTGGTCTAAGGCAACCTATGGGGACTTTCTACAGAGTTCACGTCCTAAATCCATCTCTCTGTGAGCGGTGAAACATCACGCCGCAGCGCGCTTGGCTTCTTCGCGCAGTTCTTCTACAATCAAGTCCGCGGCTCTGTCCCCACTCTGTCTGGGGAATAAACAGCACTCCCGAGCTAAAGAATAATTAATTTACCAGCTTTGAATGGGGTTGGTTTAAACCTCAAAAATGAGGATTTGTTATTTCACTTAACAGCAACACAACAGGATTATCTCAGATCGCAAGATATTAATTCTCTCAGAGCAATCGTGATTGATGAGAACACCGAATGGAAGCAGGATAGTATAATTAATGTGGAGCAATACGGGTCTATGGAAAAGAGAACTTGTCCAATTAATGGAATAATGAATTTCAGCTTGGTCGATAAATGTAATCATTTGGATGCAATATTCTTTGTCTTTCATAAACTATTTGACCTCACACTAACATGACATTTTGATTAAGGAAAGAAAAACCCCAGAATGATACAAAGCCAAGCTGTCACACATCAAACAGAGAAAAACCTAGAAACTGATAGGTCCCGCAGCGACTGCAAAGAGGGAGAGATGGAGACGATGCGCTTCCCGTGGCACTCCATAGGGACCGGTTCTTGGCCTTCTGCAGTCTGGTGTTTTGCCAGCAGCCTGAAGAAACTATAAAATTATCCCTGGTAAAGCCAGGGAGGGACACAAGCCGGAGGCGCTAGTGGGAGCTCTCCCCCATGGGGGTCCCAGGCTGCGGGGCTGGCCAGCAAACGGGACGCATTTCCCGTGGCCAAAACCGAATGTGGCGTCTGGGCAGAAGGAGCACCGGCCACGCGCGCAGGGGAACTCCACCGCGGGAGGCGGAGGGTGGGGGACGCTCAGCCAGACAGCGCTGTGGCCGCGCGAGGCTGGAGGTGCTGGTGGAGGTGGCCCCGCTCTGCCACCAGCCCTGCGGCCGCAGTGGAGCTGCCGCACCATCCAACCGGGCTGCGGGGACTGGAAGGCTGGAGGAGGAGCAGCACGGCTCCGGGCTGGAGGGCTCGGCCAGCTCGGCTCGCAGAGGCCAGGGCAGGCGTCCCGGTGACACGCTACAGGAGATGCGGGTAAGGGAGGGCTCCCCAATGCAGCCCATCGAGGTGTCACAAGGACTCCCGGGTTAAGGCTTAAACTAGGCAGGTTTAGACTACAATGGGATTTTTTTACAGTGAGGGCAATTAGCTATTAGGAGGTTTTATCAGAGGATGTAACGGGTTCTCCACTACTTATTAGCTTTTATTGTGAGGATGGGATGTTTTTCTAACCGGCCGTCTCTGGTTCAAACAGGACTTAATGTAGGGTGATCCTGCAGCCATGAAGATGGGAGTACCATGGTCACAAGGGTCCTTTCTGCAATCGTGGGATCGCTTGACATAACTTCACACCCCTCCGCTTGCCCTCTTTACCTGACAGCTGCTATGTAAATGAATGTACATATCCAAACAGCAATAGGTCTTTGGATATTGCAGACGTAAATTGCGTGTGACCTCAGCGACCATTTGGTGCACGCACGTCACACTTGCACACCCGGGTGACCAGGAAATGCCGGCAGCGGGGAGGCGGGAGGGCTGGGGTTGGTGAGGGAAGCTCCGAGGAGCACGAGGGAGGCGCAGGAGGGCTTGGCTCCAGCATCCCTGCTGCAAGGAGCGAGACCGAGCTGCCGTGCCGGGCTGCGCGAGGTCCAGGCGGCGGCTCTCCCGCCGCCCACCGCATCACTTGAAGACGGACGGAAACGTCGGGCAGTCGGGAGACTTCATCTTCTTCATGAACTTCTTGAACTCTTTGTTCTTCTTGTCCCACTTGTAGATGGCCGTCAGCAGGTACTGGGTCTTCACCTGGCGGCCCATGATGAGGAAGTAGTGGCCGAGGTTGTCCAGCTGATGGCAGGGGCAGTCGGCCCCGTTCTTCAGGAACAGCACCAGCTTCTTCAGGTTCTTCTTCCGGATGGGCCCCAGCTTCAGCGCCTTCCTCTTCCGCGGGACGATCATCTTGTCCCCGTTCTCCTTCTTCACTTCCTTTATGGTCATCTTAAGAGCTGAAAGACAAGCCAGAGAGAGGGGAAAAACAAAACGCCTCCTGAGCAGCCTTCGCTGGCACAAAGCCTTTGCTACGCGAGGCCGGGGGCGAGGGGACACCGGCACCGCCGCCGCGGGACGGCAGCAGCCCCCTGCCCAGCTGCAGACGCCCAGCGACCCGCTCCGCACCGCTCCCGCCCCCCCGGCTCCCCTCTCAGCGCCATCGCCCCCGCAATGACGTGGCCCGCTGACCGCGACACCAAAACCTCCTGAAGCGGAGCCATCCCCACACCCCGGAGAGCATCAAGGTAGAACACTCACGTCCCTGCTTCCCTCCCCCCCAGCACAGCACGCCGGGGGCTTTTTATTTGAGAGCCGGCGATATGCTCTTCGCTAGCAAAACCTTAGCTGAGCAAACGAGGTGATTTCCCCACTCCAGACCCATGGAGAGACTCTTGAAAGGGCCATCTGGAAGGTCAGCTTGGCTCCTCAAGCATTTGTCTGCAGTCACCCCCGGCGCTCAGGTGCCTCTGAAACAAGTTTCCAAGCACTGAGCGTTCGAGCAGCGAAGCCCCCGGCAAACAGCCGCATCGCCGGGACGCGCGCAGGAGGCAGCGCCGCCCGGAGCTGCCACACACCCACACCTTCCCCAGGAGAAGGGGAGTTAATCCTATACGACACCCATGGAAAATATTTTCCTCTTTGGGTTCAGCATTTTCCCGAGTTAATCTCAACCCGAAAGAAAAAAAAAAAAAAGTTCCTTTGCCACGACCATGAAGAAGAATTTAGTATACATGGGAAAAATGATGGAAATGTGTTGTACATTAAAGTATCACTTCTGTGCCATTTGGCTCTGCCTCATTTTTGGGGAAAAGCCCATATGGCCAAAAATTACTAACATATTTCCATCATTTGGGATTTTACTTCAGAGCTGCAGATAAATAGTGCTCAGATAGGTGATTAATTGAGTGCTGTCCCTTCTCATTTGAGTCTCAGAGCGTGTGCGGCAGACGGCATGCAGAAGCCTCTGGCTCTGGCAGGGAGACGGGTCCCCGCAGCATCGTTCCTTGAAGTCTTGCTCTGCTGGAACTTGTAGCAATGAACACACGTCGCTTTCTGGACGGCAGCTCTGCTCACCGTTCCAGACACGAATGGCAGCAGGACAGCCGATGACAATGTGCGGAGGCAGCAGAGTCTCTGTGTCCCCCCCATGCTCCCAGCCACTGCACTGGCAGTGGGAGTAATGGTATTTATCTGCCCGTCTGCCAAAAAGGCCTTCTGTGTTTGCCAAGAGCTCTGTCGTGTTATACTGTTACTGTACAAGAAAGTAATCCAGGACTGGAAACCTAAGTGAAATTTTCATTCCGTCTGTTTTCCAAATTCAAGATGTTTAAGGAGCTAAAGAGACACAAGCTTTAAGGAGCTAAAGACACTGAACCAGATCAATTTGCAACAAATCTGGAAAACGGAGCAAGTAGTTTTCAGGCAGCTCTAAGCTCCGTGACATTAATTGGGCAGCAGCAGCATCCCTCAATATGAACCTCAATTTCTTTATCCGTTCTGACTTTGAACTCTTGCACTAAGCACAGCGGTTGCCAGTGCAGGAGGAATGGTATAATGCCAGTAAGAAGAGACTTTTTCAAAATGGCTTGTTTGCAAATTGCTTTGCTGTGATCGCTGCAAGTTTAGATCCTTGTTGCTAGAGGAAGAAAACACCCTGGCAGCTAGCAGAGGTGCTGTTCTGCTCCAAGCATCACAGGCGAGGGAAGACAAAGAGGGTCGGGTAACGCTGCGCTGAGGGAGCTCGCAGCCTCTCCCCCCCGCGCAGCAGCAGCGCTCTGTGTGCAGGCCAGCGGCGCGGGCGCAGGGAGCGCGGGAGCTGCCCGGGTGAGACATAAATCCAGGCGTGAACTAAAATCTCATGCAAACCTCACAAAACCTCGCAAAGCGGCGCACAGAGCCAAGATCAGACAACGCCAGGGGAACCAATGAGGCGGCTGACCAGGGGTGCAAACAATTTGTGTAGGACTCTGCTCTTCGCAGCAACGATGCCCTTCTCGTCATCGGCAGAGGGAGTCTGCAGTGCTGCCCAGGTAAATTCCAGCCTGGCTCAAGGACTACGGAGTGTCGGCTGCCGTGCTGTGGACTGAGCAGTCACACAAGCAAAGGGAAAAAAAACAGGCATTATAATCACCGCTCGGTTTTCACCCATCTGCCAGTGACCCGGTCCTCGCTGTCCCCTCGCTCCCCTACTCGGGCCATGTTCCTTAGGCCCAGAGCCACTTTCCGGGCAAGACTCCCGGACACGAACGGCACGATCCGCGGCAGCGGGGCCGGACACGCAGCTCCGGCATCTTCCACACACATCACAAAAGCGGCGCCTGAGGGCACGTCTGTTCCCGGCTGCACGGCCAGCTCCGAGAGCACACCAGCTCCGAGAGCACACCGCCGCGCAGCAGGAGGCAGCCCCTTGGCTTGTGGCTTTCCTGAAACAGAAAGGATTTGGCAGGGGCCACCACGGAGCAACTTGCCGCTGCCGCAGCTCTCCTGGCATCCCCCCGGCCCCAGGAACACCTCAGCCCCGGCACCGGGGGAACGGCTGGAGCGGGACGGATCAAGTCTTGGCTCCAGGACCTGGCCAGGCTGCCAACGCAAACAGCTCCCTCCCTGGGAGCCCTGGCCTTTCCGCCCCCCCAGGCCACACCAAATCCGTCTCAGCGCCGAGCGGGAGAAGAGACAAAATTGCCTCCTGGACCCTGTGCTTGCTCGCACAGACTAAATCTTGCGCCGTCACTGCCAGGAGGGAGCTGACCCCGGGAAGAGACCGGGAGGGTTATTGACAGCAGCGTCCCCAGCCCAGCCGCTGCAGCCTGCCTGCACCACGGCGGCACTGCCCCGGCATCACCCATGGCATCGGCCATGGCATCGACCCACGCCACCCCGCGTGCCGCCGCGGCTCTGCTTCGCTGCGGGGGAAGCACAGCAGATCCCAGCTCTCAGATGATACACACGTGTTCCAGCAGAACTTCTTATCTAGCCCATGCTCTCTCACTAAACTGCAATCACACCTCCTCACCTAATGAGCCCAACACCTTCCATTTTCACCCAAGCTCCTGTTAATCGAAGCGTCACCCCTGTTCCCAAAGATGCTGGCTGATGGGCTCACACAGAAAAACCCTCACTCCCTTTGCTGCGAGCAGCCGTAGACAGACAATAACCCTGGGGGGTGCAGAGGGACCGCCAACTTTCCTGTGAAAGTCAGGAGGACGGACGGGACCAGGGGCTGACTCCCAGCCACGCCACGACAGAGGTGATGGCAGAGGAGCCCCGTTCCCCGCCGTCCCAGCAGCGCTGGTGCCCGGCTGCAGCCAGGACCACACGTAAAAACAGGAAAGCCCTTTCCAGCCAGGCATTGTCTCAGCTCTGCTTGCGACATCACCAGCGCTGCCGAGACGCAGTGCCGGATCCAGCACAGCACAGTGCCAGGACTGCAGCCCCCGGGCGCGGGGGCAGAGGTGAGCAGCATCCCCATGGATACTGCACACCCCTCCGGGACACCCATGCCCACAGGGACAGGGACAGGGACGGCCAAGCAGGAGGCTTTCCCCTCCGGCAGCGCCCTGGGGCCGTGCGGCTGATGGTGCTCAGGGCAGAGGGGCACTCCTGCACGGCACAGGGAGAGGTTTCACTTTTGTGCCATACATGGTCCCAAAACACCCTCCCTGCGAGCGCTGCCGCTATGTCTGCTTGCAGGCGAGTCATGGCAGGAGACCTCTAGCACAAGGCAGCGTCCAGCTGCCCACTTCAAAGGCTCTTCCCAGAAAACACAGAAGTGAAAGCATTAGTCAGGCTGGGGTAAAAAACAAAACACAACAAAAGCAGATTTCAGGATTTAATTTGGGACTCAACAGCTCTCAGCCATGTCGTGTTTACAACAGCAGAAATCCTCCTGGGGCGCTAAACCCACACTTGCCCTTGCTCAGCCGCAGCGTCAAGGAGCTGATGTCTGCCCAGGCACGAGCCACTTGCCAGCGCTTTGCCGCAGCCAGGAGAGCCGGCGCCAAAAGCCCAGTGCAGGCACTGACCCTCTCACCACACCTTGCCCACTGCCACAGGGAGCTGCCGGCACGAGAATTAGACGTAGCTGCACGACCCGTGAACAGCGCGGAGACTCCTGCAAAGAGCCTGCGTGCACCAGCCGGCAGCCACGACCGGCTCTCCCCGGCGTCCTTGTTGCCAACACAACACCGCAGCACCAACCAGCCCTTCCTTCTCCCAGGGTGTCGTCCAGCAGGACCACGCCACCAGCGACCATCAGAGCAGGGAAGAGAAGGCCAGCGTGGGCAGCCTCATCCCCTCCGAGGTCCTCCTCTCCTGCGGCCCCAAGCCGCGTCATGCTTCCCTCCGGATTGCTCCGACTCCGGGACGCGCAGGGCGGACACGTGAGAGGGGCAGCGGCGGCTCTGGATGCGCGGCTGCCCCGTCACCAGTCGCAGCTCCCATCAGCAGAGGGCCAGACCCCGGCCCGGTGTGATGCGCCCCTGTTAGACCAAGCCAGGAATTTGGCCCCGGCTCCTATCAGATGGCAGCGTAGCTCTGCTATCTCGGATGCAGAGAGAGTCGGGAGTGCTGGAGATATAAAAATGTCTTTTTTTATTTCTGCTAATATGAAACTGGGTCTATGAAAGTGCTCACTCTGAGTGAAATTACTCTTGGCGGCAGCTGCTCCCAGAGCAGCAAAGGGCCCACAGAGCTGGTTGGGGTCCAGCCTGACAAAGCACAGCTCGAAACGCACCTTACCCGTGCCCCTGCAGCTCCAGCTTCCCACTCCCACCCCCAGCATGCGGAAAGAGGAAACCCAGCCCCCGGGCAAACTGGGAGCACCGTGTCAGTGCCTCCTGAGAGCAAAGCACCCTCCTTCCCCGACACCAGCACCAGGGCTTGGGCACCCTCTCCGCGTCCCCGGGGACCGCGCAGTGCCACGGGCTGTCGCAGGCTGGGACGTGCGAGCCCCTGCACCCCGCGCGCCGTACCACCGCCACGGCCGTGCCCCACAGGCACCTCCAACCCCTCGTTTCCAGCACGCAGGAGCCCGCGACCGAGACACCGCCTCTGCCGTTCTCCTGCCTGCACGGGCAGGGGCCCCTCTCCAGCACCGCAGGGGCAGGGAAGGGAACGTGAGAGAAGGGAAAGCTCTGCTGTTCCTTCAGCCTCATTGCTCCTTCCTCTAGAAATCACTCAGGAGGAGGAAACCTGCCAGAAGACACATTAGGGCTGTAACAGGAGAAGGCTGCAGGCAAGGAGCTGTCAGTCACGGGACAAAATAAACAGCGTGTATTGATTGTACTGCAGTCTCCAGTGCAGCGAGANGCGGTTCAGCAGGATCCCCTCAGACCCCAGAGAAAGGGCAGAAACAATAAATAAAATCACCAAGAGAAACAGAGAGAGGAATGAACTGCAGGGCCAGCCCAGCCTGCACGAGGAGTAGGAAACAAGCCCTGGCTGCCGCCCCGGGAGGCTGCGGGGTACAGCAGGGCGATCCCACACTTCATCGTGCGTCCACCGATCCCCCCGCACACCAGAGCTGCACCGAAACCCAAAGTGCAGTCAGCCCACGCGTACCTGGCCCGGCCCCCCGCGCTGGCCCATGCCCTGGGCGAGGGTCCCTGCACCGCTCGCTGACAGCCCCTGCCCTGCGCTGCCCCAGCCCCGCTCCAAGCCCCGGGCGATGCTCCTGCTGCCTGCTCCCAGCCCTGGCGCCCAGACGCACAGCGGCACTCGCATGCAGCCAGGGGGGGGCAACAGGACCTCGCTGCGTACCGCACAGCGAGCCATGGGGACAGCGAGACATGCTGCCGTCCCAGAGCCATCCTGCTCTCGGAGGAGCTGCCAAGCTGCCGGCAGCCCAGCGGAGAGCGGAGCTGCCCCAAACCAGCACCCGGCAGCCCACGGCCACTGCGGCTCAAACGAACGCAAACCCAGAGCCCCGCTGGCTCTCGAGGCTGGCGGCCTCCTGGCACCCCTCCGAGCCCCAATGTCTTGTCCAAGGCCCTCTCCTGGCCCAGGGAAGAAAGGTCCCTTCTCTTTACAGTCTCCCTGTGTTCGCGGCTGGATGCAGCTCTCTCCCTTCACTGCCCTCGAGACCGACATCGCTCCCAGGGCTGTTACGCAGCCACCTCCCAGCCCAGCACGGCCGCGCGCCAGCGGTGGGCAAAGTGCTCCTCACGTCTTGTCTGTAACGAGCCACCGGGCTGTAAGAGGAATCAGTGAATCTGTGCAGGACCCACCAACAGCTGCCCCGTGCAGCACACGATAGTTTAAACATTTACTGTACGTGTCTGGCTTTGATGAGGATCTGTAACCTGTCAGCTGCCGGTGTTTACCTTGGTGGATGCGCATGAGAAATCTCAGTCTGAAGGGCTGGGAGTTTATTTTAGTGCCAGATAAACAGCTCTCCTTGAGAAATCACCCCGTGACAGTAACCCCCCAAGACTAAACAAAGATCCGAGGACCACGCACAGTGCTTTGAGAAAACTTCCTGAGGTCGATGCCTCCTCCGCTGGCTCCCCTCCACGGCTGGGACACCCCAGGAGCTCTCTGCACTGCTCTCCCTTGCAGGGCACAGGTAAGACCTGCATCGCATCTCTCCCCCTGCTCCCGCTCCCCAGCGGGCTACAGACCGGGCACATTGAAGGCAGCGCCACGTGCACCCAGGGCCCTCCTGGATGGGAGGAAAAAGTGACAGAAGGAAGAACACACCAAATGCAGCTGCGTGAAACCTACACCACTAAAAACCCATGCAAGTGAGCTTCCCACCGCGACTAAGTCTGGGGACAGGGAGGAGCGGGGGAAAAAACGTACATCCAAGACACAACCAACTTTCCGTTGTGAAGGCAGAGTGAGGGTTCACATGCAGCAGACGCCAGCTGTGTCCTGCTCAGCCGCCTTTGGACTTCTCTACAGTAGGGAGGTCATCTCATTTTTGGATGAAAAACCTCTTTCTGAGACAAAAAGAGAAAGTAGGAGTGGGAAGGAGGAGGAATGAGAGCAACCTCAGCATCAGCAGGAGCTGATGTTTCAAAAATAAAGTTACATGTTGAAGTTGGGCTGATCGACAGAACAAAGAATGATCCCAAATTCCTTGCAATGGTCAGAAAAATCAGACTGCTTTGGCAGAGAAAACAAATGACTTTATACAAAGTTGGAGAAACGTGGTGATCTGGGCGAGTCAGGTGGGTGCAGCGACACAGTTGTGATACCCGACATTACGACTAAAGCGATGCCAAGGTCTCACAGGAGCTGGTTCAAATCTAGCCATGTTTGCCTGTACGAGCTGCTGTCACCTGGATGTGGGCATAGGGCACCCGGTGACACCACCAAGCTCCCCAACACGGCCGAGAGCGGAGCTCCTCCTGGCGAGCTCAGCCTGCCGAGCTGGCTCACATTCCTCCCCCTCTGTGCAGGGACCCAGCACGGCTGTCCTGGGAACAGGGACCGATGCCCACCACCCCGAAGGCTCCTGTGAAACCTTCACAGCCGTTTTGGATTGACTGGGGGTGGGCAGGGGGCTGAGCTCTCCTCTCCTTGCTGCTCCTCTGCTCTTGCGGAGCCCGGTAACACTATATCTGGCCACTCGCCACAGCCCTACCCAGGGAGCCGCATGCCAAGAAATATTTCCGTCCTCTGAATGCTGTCACCACAAAATTTCCCAATAACCAACTTACTCTGTGGGCAAGTCAATGTCTCAAGCCACTCCACCGAGGCCGTGAATACTTCTGGCTTGGCCTCTGCTCCCCGTTGTGTAACGTCCCAGAGCACTGAGAGGATGTTTCGCGGCAGAGACTGATGACAAGCATGCGGTTAAACTTGTATTTCCCTTCCCAGCACTTGCCCACCAGCAGGACACCACCTTGGCTCGCTCCTCGCGCGCCTCCGGGGAGGTGACAGGTATTGCAGTGACCCACTGGCAACGGAGCCGCCGCTGCCACCCGGCCAGTGCCCCTCGCTCCTCCTCTGGGATAGAGGTCCCCAAGCCCAGCGCCCCTGGCCCGGGGCGATGCCTCTGCGTCACCACAGACCCAGGCGCACAGCCCCTGCCCCAAACCAGGTGCGCTGGTCCCAGAGCCGCTCGCTCCCTCCCCAGCAGCTGGGAAGATCCCTCCAGTCTCTCCCCACGGATGCAGTGAGGCAGGGGCAGCTCCTATGTCTCGTGTCCTGCCTGCCCGGGGCAGAGCTCAGTGCTCCGGCTCAGGCGCCTCCGAGCGCCCAGCCCATCAGCGGGGTGACCAGCACGTCCCGCTCCCCAGCCCTCTGCCCCGACAAACTGGTGCGTCTGTTACCGGACCCAGCTACAGGCACGCGCATTCCTGGGAAACTATTACATGGGCGTTCCTGTTGGTGCTTTTCCCTGTTAGAAAAAGCCTGTGCTGAACTTAGGACTTTTGGCATACCAAATCTGCAGGAGAGTTGAGAATTCATTTCCAGCAGAAAGGGTAATACGCCGGCATGCAGAGCAGGTTTGGGTTTGCATAGCGCGCTCTGGCACAGGGCACATTCAAGTGCTAATCCCCGAGGAATGCACACCTTGTTCAATATGCCTTTAATAACCTTCCGGGAAAGTTACATACACCAGCAAGGATGTCAAAACCAGTTAATTCTGGGTTTGATCTGCGAAAGCTAATACTTTTCCCTGCAATACTCTTTTTTAAAATGAAGTTCTGTTTACCTATGATTGTCTGACTCACTCACTCAGTCATACTACATTTAGGACACAGCTTTCAAGTAGCTCTGCATTTTTTAAGCTCACTGCTTGGCCCTGGCTAGACAAGCACTGGCTTTGGGTTTTTACACCCGGACTTGACAAGAGCAGCATAACTTTGCTAAAAAGAAACCCCGTGGTACAAACAATCTGGGGGAAGGAAGCAGCTGGTTTGCTCCTTCATGACTGCAACCAGAGTAAGGGTCCATCCTATGCATCATTCCTGCAATTGCAAACGGCAATTGCAGCCGGAGAGAGAAGTGAGAGTATGTGAGAGAAACAGCCCCGCAGACACCCAGGGCAGTGGAGAAGGAGGGGAGAAGGTGCTCCAGGCACCGGAGCAGAGGTTCCCCTGCAGCCCGGGATGAAGACCATGGCAAGGCAGGCTGTCCCCCCGCAGCCCATGGGGGACCCCAGGCCGGAGCAGATGGATGTGCCTGAAGGAAGCTGTGACCCCGTGGAGGGGACCCCGCGCTGCAGCAGTCTGTTCCTGAAGGACTGCACCCCATGGAGGGACCCACGCAACGCAAGAACGTGGGAACACCAGGGTTAAGTTACAAACCCCCCGAGATCACCAAGGAACAGGCGCTGCCCCTTCTGCCCCATCCCCAGACCGAGGGCAGCCGCGAGGCCTCGCAGCCTGCAGCACCGCCGCTTCGGCGGGTGATCCCGCGCTTGGGGACCTCGTCCCGGTGGCGTTTCGCCATGCAGGGCAGGACAGACGCTCAGCACCGCTGCAGCACCACGGCCGGGGCAGTGCAGGAGCGCAGGCACTGCCGCCGGGACCCCACTGCCCCGGTCCCCGGTCACGCTCGGCTGCAGGAGCCGGACACGTCCCGGACACATCCCGTCCTGCGTCCCGCCACCCGCCTGCGCGCGCCGACACTGACATCTAGAGGCCCGCTCGCCTGGCCTCAGGGAAGGCCCGCAGGCGACGCGGCCACACCAGCCACACCGCTGGCCGCTCACTCTCAGGGCGGCAGGGAGATGCAGTGGTCCGGGACCCGGCCCACAGAGGGGCCACACTGCCCTGCGCCCCCCAGCCCTCCTCCTTACCAAACTCGCTGGCGCACAGGTGCTCCACGATGGCTTCCGACTTCATCTCGTTGTCGCAAGGGGGACACACGGTTGTTCCTGGCAAGAGGAGAGAAGAGGCGGTGAGGAGCCAGCTCAAGGAGAGCCGCAGAGCCGGGCTGCCCGTGCGGTCAGACCACCGCCCTCGAGGGGGACATGCGCCCAGGCACCCTGCCATGTGGGCCCAGGTCCCAGCGCCACGGGACGACACCCTGTCGTGGGTCCGGGAGCCATCCACCAGCTCACAGGGCAGCGCTGGCCACGGGCAGCCTCCTGCCAGCCCCGCTCCAGCGCTGCCGGCGGCCCCTCGGCCGGGCACGGGCACGGGCAGGCAGCTGCCAAGAGCGGGAGGACAGCGCTGGCAAGGAGAGGGGTTTTCAGCGCCAGGCACTCAGCTGAGGGAGCCGCCTGCCGCAGGGCATGGCCCGCAGCCCGCCCATGTTCCCTGCCCGCAGCATGCCAAGGCGGGCACGCGGTGCCCAAACCCCGGCGCGACAGGAGGACGGTGCCCAGGGCCGGCTCACACGCCGAGGGGCTGCCCCGGAGCCAGGCGGGGGGCGTCAGGGCTGGCACGGCCCAGCTTAGCGCAGGGTCCCCCTCGGCGCCGGGGAACACCCCGCAGGCTGCCCGGCCATCGCGTGGCAACCCCTCGCCCACCTCCCTCTCACCCAGCCCGGAGCGGCACTGATGGTGATGGACCCGCACACTTCTCACATGCGCCGCCCCCCTCCAGAAGCCCCTACAGCACGACCCCGAGAGCGGACATCTTCTCGGTTTTGTTTTTGGCCCAGCTACACCCTGCAGGGCAGCTGCATGGCTCCAGCGGAGGAGAGCCGGCTCTGCTCGCCAGCCGCTGGCGGCGGCCGACATCCTCCTCTCGGGAAACGCCAGCCCAGAAGATTTCATCTGGATCCATCCTGGGAGGAAAGCTCACTTCACCCAGAGAATAAAAATCTGTTTCCAGGTTCCCGTCTCCAGCCGGAGCAGAGACCACCCAGCAGCACAGACGCAGATTTGTGCTACTGGCGGGTGAATTTATTGAGCTGGGAGATGCTGCTTCTGTTCCTGGTCCAGCAGGACGGAGGGCTCTTTCCCACACAAGGGAGTTATTCTCGGGGACGGCGCTGCAGCGAAACATCTGCCGGTCCCTGCGTGCAGACGGAGCACTCGCCCCCTTCCAGCCCTCAGCCAGGCCAGCAAAACCCACAGCGTTGCTGGACAGGAAAAACAGAGAGATGTCACAGAAAAAGGGGTGCAGAGCCAGAACGGCTGGCGAGGGAGGCACGGCCACGACCCGCACCAACCACAGAGTTGAGTCTCCTCAGCCATAGATGCCCCACAGGGTTTCAGGCGAGACATTTGTTTTCTGTGGCTTGTTCTTCCCCTCTCGCCCCCCCAAATCTGTTCTGTGCCAAATGCTAATTCCCGGGGTCACGCACCACATCTTTATTAATCACACATGCAGAGCAACTGGCCCTCCCACCGCCCCGACGTGCGAGCCACAAGGCAACCTTCGCAGCACCCAACGGAGGACTTAACAGTCCCACTCCCGGTACCTGTGAGAGCCGCCCATCGCCTGCGTAACTTCCTCTTCCAAAACCCTAATGCGCAATTGTCACGTTTACCATCTTAACTTAGAGTGACACCAACAGAAGCCAGCCTTTGGGGAGAGGACGTGATGACGTCCCCAACACTTTATTTTTAAAATCAGCAGTCAGAATATTTCCGTGCAGGCTGCGCGTGTAATGAGCTCAGGCGGAGGGAGGGGGGACGCTCGCAGGAGGGTGACGGCCCCCGGCGCTCTGTCTCTGCTGCAGTGCCAGGAGGTAGTTACGGTGCTGGGGACCACCCACAGGAACAAGATGGGGTACCTGCCATCCATTAGCTCATCTCCGCATGTCCCAGTGTGCAAAGCCTTCGATGTGCCTCAGCAGCCAAAGCGCACGCTAGGAGACTGGCCGAGCCTACATGGGCCAGACCAACAACGTGGAAGCCACCGCCACGTCCACCCCATGAGCTTTCCAGGCAACCAAAGAAAAAAAAAAAACAACCCAAAAATGGAAAATAAGACTCATCGTTCCCTGGTGAAAACACAGGCTTTGTTTTAGCTGTGCCACAGCAGCCCCTGGGAACGCTCTGTCACACCCAGGGTGGCAGGGACCCCCACGTGGCAGGGACCCCCGCCTCGCCACGGCGAGGGCCCGGAGCCAGCAGCCATCCTGCCTGCCCCCCTTCCACCGGCGACACAGCACACGTCTGCCTGCCATGCTGCAGGCGCGTCCTGGCAACGCTCCTCTCGCCACGGAGGAGATGCTTCCCCGCGGCTCTGCGATGCCCCGGGAGGGCACGCACCACCAGCCTCACCCGTGCACACACCCCTCTGCCAGGCTGCCGCATCCCGGCGCCAGGGTAAAGCCCCTGGCATGTCCCCCCATGCCGGGAGGACCCCCGTGGCCTGGTGAGTGGCAGCGGGCACCCAGTGCTCACCCCAGCTGCGCGCCGGGCAGCTCCACGTGCGGGCAGCGTCCTCCATCCCCGCCTCCCGTGCCCCATCGCAGCATGGATGTGCCTGCAGGGCTGCCGGGGGACACTCCCGCGCCAAGGGGAAGGGAAATGCTCCTCTCCTATGGGACACCCCATCACACTGAGGTCAGGAACACAAATATCAGGGCCCCAACCAGCTCCGGCACAGCTCTGCACCCCAGGAAAAGTGGTGTTCCGTGGAGCCACAGCTATCCTGGAACTGCCTCCCAGCCCTCCCGAGGCATCACAGCCAATGTCTTCCAGCCCACAGCGCTGCGCAGCACCTCGCCTTCCCCTTCCCGCGCGATCCCAGGCTGAAGAACCAACAAGAAACCCACCCACGGTTCAGGCCCCCCCACCTCAGGCAGTCCCCACTGCGGCAGCCCAGAGATGGCCATGCCGGCATGCGCCCGGCCGCGCTGCGCCCCGCGGCACCCCGGCACCACTTGCAGCACCGGGCACAGCCGCCTGCCTCCTCGCCTACCGCAGGTCGGCTGGGGACCGTCTCCCGCAGTCGACAGCTCCACTCCAAGCACAACCTCAGCCTGCCTCCAGCTCGTTTCTTCCCTGCTCACCATTTTCTAACTCCCGGCTTCAGAGCCAGCTTACTCCAGGGGCAGGAGAAGGAATGTGTAATGCTATATTAATCTGCAACTCCCCTGATGCATCCTGCGGGCCTGCAGGCTTTACCGCCCCGCGCTTAAGGAGAAAGGAATTCCACAGGTCAGCTCTTTGAGAGGCAGAAACAAATTCCAATTCTGAGGTGTTAATGGGGAAAAACACTGAAAGGGCTCGTTCTTATTAGTGCCCAGAGAAAAGGGGGGACACTGCTGGGTTCCGACCCTCTTCGAATCAAGAGGAAACACACCCGTGTGCCCGAGACCGAAGGGGCTCCAGGAGCCAGCACTCAAGAAGACACACACAAACTGTGGGTCTCCGGCAGCGGAGCCCCGGGCAGAGGGAAGGACCCGGCACGCACCGGGACGAGGGCTGAACCGCAGCGGCACAGGCACGCTCAGCTGGAGCCACCCCTCGTCCGCACAAGGGCCAAGCGCCGGGAGCCTCGCCGGGTCCAGCCCTGCCGTCACTGCAGCCATGCACGGATCTCCTGCGGTGCACGGGAGCAGCAGCGCAGACGTGGCTGTGCCGGTTTACGTTACAGCAGTGGCCGCAATTAGCTTTAAGTTTGCTCTGTTCACTCTGAGCTCTATGGAGCATGAGCATCCCCGCACCCGGCGTACGCGGCACGTGGAGCTTCACCCACCCACGGTTACTCACAGGGGAACACACGCCAGATGCCTCTGCCGCAAACCAGCGTGAACGCCGTGAAAGCCGGCCTGCCCAAGGGCAGCGGGTCCAGCGCAGCAGACTGCCGGGGGGACTGCCCTTCTCACCTGGAGGAAGTGTTTTCTAGCTAAATTGCGCGCCCCCTCACCGAGAAGCCCCGCAGCCGGTGCGACGGGCACAGGGAGCTCGGCCAGACCCCTCGGGAGCTGCTGGCGCTCAGCTACAGCACGTGCAGGGGTTTCCTCCTGAAATACTCTCAAGCAGCCAGGGCACGTGAAGAACCCTACACTTTTCCACTTCTTCACTCTTCCGCTGAATGCCGAAAAGAGTTCACATTTGCACAACACTTTTAAAGACTTACTTTCCGTAAACATCCTTGCAAACAAATCGCTCATTTAAAAGTGTTTGGGACATAAGTTTTACGAAGCCATTCAGCAGACAGTGGTTTATCTGAGTGGCTGCAATGCTTCTTTGCAATACTCACCCTGCCCTGATTTACAGTTCACTCAAGAACGAGTTCACACACCCTAAAGGCTGTGCAGAATGAGGGCTCTCTGCACCCCGAACAGGACCAGCAATAGATCCACAAAGGACTCAAACTTGAGCTGAGGTAATTCCTTGTAATAAAGTCACTTTAGCGATGCCTGTGAACGACAGTGCGGAGCCCAAGTACTGTGCTGATGGGCACGTTAGCAGCACCGAACAAAAGCGGTAATGTCCCACCTCAATGCTGCTGCCAAGTCAGGTCTGAAAGGTGATCAGAAAGTTAGTTATTAAACCACACAAGGGAAAACTTAGCAGATGCTGCTCATCTAGAAGACTGTTCCCAGGTGGGTCATTAATGTGTCTCTAAAACGAATGACGTGCGCACAGCTCAAACTCCGTTTCGGACCTTGGAAGGGGCCACTCTACAGCGAGCAGCTCAGACCCAGCCGCCCCAGGAGCACGTTTGGCTGCAAGCCCCTGGGGAATAAAAGCCACCTTTGTACCCACAACACAGGACGCGGCTGCGGTCTTGACCAAGAGTCCAGGTTCACACAGGACAGATGATTTTAGAGCCTTCCTGGAAAACAAAGAGCTTCCTCCAGCAATCACATCAGCAAGGGTAAGCCACGGCGAGGAAGCCAGCATGGCTGTGCTGCTGTCGGCGAGAGCAGCTAAACCTCAGACCCCGGTGGGGGCACACGCTTCACACCCCACCTGCCTCTGCATGCCCCTGCCGGGACACGAGAGACGTTCCCTGCACAGCCCCAGCGAGTGTCGAGCTCGGGTGTCCCTCCCTGCCCGCAGCCACTGCCCCGTCCCCCCAAGCCACAGCTCTCCCCGTGCCCCCGCACTGGCTCCTGGGGACACCCCCGGGGCGTCACCGCTCCGCTGCGGGATGCGCTCCCTTCCTGCCCCGTAACTGAAGGGCTCCCTGAAGCACGAGTCCCGCTGGGAGGAGCGGGATAACGCTGCGCGGTGCCCAGCAGGCTGGGTGAGGGCTCCCGGCCGAGCACGACTAAAGCCTTTGTCTACGAAGGTAACTGCACGCGAGCGGCCGCTGCGAAGGGCGACCCTCCCTCCAGAGGAGCTCCTGACGCAGCGCAGAAGCCACAGCAATCACTCAGCCCCACGCGCGGCTCCCCTGTCCCTGAGCGCCTTCCTACACTATCTCCGTGAGACCAGGAGCGCCTGTCCCGTTCAGNGACGCAGCGCAGAAGCCACAGCAATCACTCAGCCCCACGCGCGGCTCCCCCGTCCCTGAGCGCCTTCCTACACTATCTCCGTGAGATCAGGAGCGCCTGTCCCGTTCAGTGAAGCTCTGGACAGGAAAGCATTGCACTTTTACAGCCCTCTGCCTTCTCCCTCTACAAACATCCCTCCTGCCAGCCCTTCAAAGTGCTCCGATGCAGAATGCCAAAGTGACACCAGGATATTTATTTATTTTAGAAGTTTTCCGCAACAAGCCAGACTCATTGCAACTGGCACAAACAAGCGAGTCTGGCACAAAACAGACCTGCCGAACGTCATGAAAACAAACAAGAACCACAACTGCTTTCCCCAGTTGTTCCTTGGCCAGCCTCTCGCCCCATCGCCGGCACCCGGGAGGGCAGGGATGGATTTCCACTGCACGTGCAGCCCCCGGCTGCCCAGCGCCTCACCCCAGGACTGCTCGGGAAGCGAGGTACCCCACCAGGACTACTGTCACTGTTTACTCCTGTCAGGCAGCGCTGTCTGCCGTGGGGACCACGTGTCCCATTGCCACCAAGAACGGCCCCGCAGGAGTCGGGTTTGGCAGAGAAACTGCGGCCGGGGCGGTGCAGCACCTGGAGGATGCAGGGTCGGAGGAGCCCTGGTCCATCAGGGGCCGGAGCCCGGCCCTGGTGCCTGTGCGGGGATCAGAGCAGCCACGCACCCGCCGTGCCCCGCACTGCTCAGCTCCAGGATGGAGGCAAGGAGCTGGCAAGGCGTCCTGCCTTCCTCAGGACAGGAGTGCTCGGAGGCTGGAGGAGGTTTGCTGCCAAGAAGCAGAGTTCAGGCGAGCCTCCTCCTGCCGCAAGACCCCCTTCAGTCCTACACAGCCCCTCCCGGGCTAACGCCTGCCCCGGCAGCTCAGAGGAAGGCGCCAGGAGCAGGGCTGGAGCACCGGTCACCCCTTACCTTTGGGCCTGGAGACCTCGGTGGCGTTGGGAGCCGTCATGGCAATGCAGACGTCGTCCTGGGGAAACTGGTCACACTTGAGCATCTCGGGCCAGAAGAAACCAAAGAACTGCATGACGGGCTCGCAGGAGTCACGCACGGCCTCGCAGAGCCAGCGGCACGGGTAGACCGGCCGGTCCAGGCAGACGGGGGCAAAGAGGGAGCAGAGGAAGACCTGGGTGCCCATGTGGCAGTTCTTGTTGAGCAGCGGCACCCAGCTGCTCGCCTGGTGCTTCACCTCGGCCATGGTCTCGTGGTCCAGCAGGTTGGGCAGCACCATCTTGTCGTAGCCCACGCTGTGGCAGAGGCGCAGGTCGGCGGGGATGGCCACGCACTGGTGGGGCTTGGAGTAGAAGCGCCCGCCCGGGTACGGGCCCAGGTCGGACTGGTAGCTCACGTAGTCGTACTCGCTGGCCCCGCCGCACGCCAGCAGCCCGGCGGCCAGCGACACCAGCGCCCGCAGGCCGGCCCCGCGGGGGCCCCGCACGCCGCCCATCGCCGCGCCCGCCGACGGCGGCCCCGACGGCGCTGCCCGCCGCTCGCCCGCTGCCGGCGGCCGCCCCCGGGGACCCTCCCCGCGCCCCCGCCCCCGCCCCCTTCGGCTGCGCCCCGCCCGGGGCCCCCCAGCACCGCCCGGGGGCGCCGCCCGGTGCCCGGTGCCCGGTGCCCGGTGCCGCCCCGCCGGAGGCCGCCCCGCCGCTCCCGCCGCTCCCGCCGCCGCCCGGCCCCGCTCTGGCCCCGCCGCGCCGCGCCGCGGGTTTGTGAGCCGCCGGCAGCCAATCAGAGCGGCGCCGCCCGCCGCGCGCTCGCCCGCCGGTGTCAGTCAGCGGGCCCGGCAGCCAATCCCGCCCCGCGCCGCCCCGGCCCGCCCCGCCCCCCGCTCCGCCCGCGCGGGCCCCGACGGCGCCGCGCCTCCGCGGCCGGACCGGAGCCCCGCGGCCGGGGGCGGCCCGGGGCGGGCGCTCGGCCCCCGCGGCGGCTCCGCGGGCTGCGGGACGGCGCTGGGCAGCCCGGTTCGCCCCGGCGCCGGAGCGGGCGCTTCCCCGCGCCACCTGCGGCGCGGGCGGCGGAGCCCCGGCCCGACGGGGGAGCGGGGCCGGGCCGGGAAGGTGCCGTGGGCGGCCGGCGGGGTTCGGGGGCACCGGGGGACGCCCGGGCTGCGCACCCCACAGCCCCGCCGGCTGCCTCCCCCGAGGGCGGCCCGGGCCCTGCGGCGCCGGTGCCGGCAGCGCCCCGGGCAGCTCCTGAGCCGCCGTTCCCGGGGTGCAGATGTTTCTGAGAACCTGGACGGGACCCTCCAGACCTCATTTCCCTGTGGACAAATTCCAACAGAAACTATGGTATTTGCAAAAAAACCCAAACCAAAACAAAAAAAACCAAACCACCGAAGGCAGGAGAGAGGAAGAGTCGGTCTGTTTGTTAAAGAGGTATCGCGCCTGGGAAACCCGGCCCCAGCCCTGCTGGGGAAGCAGAGGCCGTGCGACAGCAGTGTCCGCTGTTGCCCCCCGGCAGGGCCCGTCCCTCACCTCCCCTCGCAGGAAAAGGGCACGCGTGGAGCAGACCTGCTGCGCTGCCTGCCGCGGCTCCGGCGCTCCGCAGAGGGTCTGCTCCCGGCAGCTGCTCCGAGCAGGAGCTCGGCCACAGCAAGCCGGAGGGCTTGCGGCCACCACTGTGCACCCCACTCGGAGACAAGTGGGGGACACTTGGCACAGCACGGCTGTGCCGGGGAGACAGGGCAGGAGCACAGGCCAGCCCCGTTCCCCGCAGCAGGCACAGCCACGGGCACAGGCTGCCGCACTCCCGAGGGCCTGCAGAGACTTGCTGCCCTCCAAAGCCAGGAGCGGGACACGTTGAGGGTGGTGGGCGGCGCAGGCGTGCCGTCCTACGGCCGCTCGGTGGGCAGAGCAGGGTGCCCCTCGGCGCCAGCCAGGCAGAAGGAGCTGTCTCGGACCCCATGTGCACGAGATTTGGCCATCGAGCAGCTCTGCCCGCCGTGTGCCCGCACGGCCACATCCGAGGGAGCTCTCCTGAGCTCCCTCCTCCAGACTCGTACAAAGTTCCCATTACTGCTGCTGCCTTTTGCATAAACAGCTCGTGCTATTTAATACAGGAACTACACCTCATTGAGAGGTAAATGGAAGAGGCTCTGCAGCCTGGAAGTGTGAAAGAGCCACTTTCACCTGAGGGCCAACAGGAGAGAGAAGCCAGTTAGCGCCGCTAATGGAGTGGAGAATTCAGCAGTAAACAAGAGAAATCTTCACCATGAGGTGCCAGGAGCTGAATGAAAGGGGCAATTGGATGGAGCAGGCCCTCTCCTGCTGCTTGGGCTCAGGAAATGGTAGCGAAGCGCCGATCACTGTTCGCACCAAGAAACAGCTACAAAATGGGTTTCTCATCGCTTGGGGAATTCTGGCAGCCTAGGATTTGCTTTTACCAAAATCAGTTTAGAAACACTGAAAGATCTCATTTTAGAGAATGTAGAAAACACCGCAGTGTCCCAGAGCCGTGCTGTAATGTGGTACACAACCAGGGCACCGGTCTGCTCGAGGGCTGTTGGGATGAATTTCTCTCAAGAACCTTTATTTGCACCCAGTGTTACACCCTCAGGTACAAGTGTCTGGCCCGGAACGTGACCCCTGCTCATCTGGGAGACTGAGAACCAAATTGTGCAAGTAACTCTCCATTTTCGATTGCAAGATCATAAGAAAGTCTCAGGACTCCGTTTTCGGAGTGGCAATGGGCAGGTTTTACTTGGCATTGCTGTAATCTTTCTACTCCAGGCTGAGCAGTGCGATGGAAGCATCATAGCTTGGCGGGCAGGACGGGGGCTTCGGAAACTCTTGTTCGAAAGTTGGGGAGCTCTCCAAAGGCAACAGCGGTAACACTGCAATACAACTACAGCCAGGGTTCTGGTTACCCCCAGCTCAGCAAATACCGCGTGGAGCAAGGTGAATGTCCTGGCACGGTCACTCCAGAGATGTGTGCCACCACGTGCCTGGAGCATCCCATGCTGATTACTGGGCTGGCGGTAGCCCTGACACACCGTACGGTAGTCGCTGAGATGGAAGGGCTGCGCGCCACAGTTCAGTGTCCTCGGTCCAAGCGGGAAAGCTACAAGGCGGTGTGCCTTGGCTGCTAAATCCATCCCCACTCGAAGCACTTGAATTCAGTCCAGGGAAGGTCTTTGCTGCCTCCCTTCTATTCTGTATCTGATACCCACGTTCACAGCAGCAGCACCTGTACGGAGATACAAGAGTGCATTGTAAACTGAAATAGAATTGCCCAGAAAACCATCTTTTCTTTAAAAAAAAAAGAAGGGGAAAATAAAAAGAGCGCCAAAAAGCCAACAGCTCTGGTCTAGACCACTAAATTGCTTAATACACAGTGTAAGTCCTCTTAAATAGCCGCTGCCCGAGAAGGGCTGCTCTTCCAACAAACCTCTTCCAAATTGGGCATTAACTTTTCTGAGTGAAGCCTGTGCAGCCATTTCCATTCATAATTACGTAGCCCACTGCTCCTTAAATCTCTGCATAGTCTCTAATGTCATCGTTTAACTTTGCTTTATAGCCATTTATTGCTGCCTCTCCCACAGGGGCTGACATATTCTTATTGAATAACGAGATGCTTTGCAACATGCACGATTTCGTCTATCCGCCGTCCTCTCCTACCCTCTGAAAAGCTCAGCCCAATTAACCGCGCTTGCTTCTGGCTCCATTGTCCATCCCCGCAGCCTGCGGGACCACGCGCTCTGCCCTCACTGCACCTTCCTCTGCTCGCCGTGGCTGCTCTCCTCCACGTCCACCCGCGGCGGGCGCTCGGCATCAGAGGGACGGCTGGAGGCTGGCATGCCCCCGCGCCCTTGACACCCACCTCGCCGGTTCACAGCGGTGCCCTCCCACCCCGTCCCGGCCTCCCCGGGCACATTGCCCACCGGGCAGTGCCGCGGGCACGCTCTGCCCTGGCCGCCCGGCACTGGAATGTGCGTTTCCCTCCACGCCACCCCGGGGAAACAGGCAGGCGTGGGATAATAGAATATATTAGCCCTGAGCCCATTCAGCCCCGGGCTCTTTACGAACAATGGCTGCTAACTGAGCTGATTTTTGCCAAATGACTGGCTTTCCTGCATGAGCAGCAAAGTGGAGCCCCCAAATAGTCCCATGCAACAATCCGGCAAGCGCTATTGCCCAGGGCCCATTGTTTTACTGCTGCGTTTGAGGGCATGGAGGAGTCATGGCCTTGCCTGCCCTGGCATTTCTTCCCCGGTTTCCCACCGCTGCGCGAGCCCCGTCTCAGCCCCAACAGAGGCGGCAGCGATGGGGGAGCTGAGCCCGGCCGGCCACAGGCATCTGCTGTCCCTGCCCCGAGCGGGGCCACACGAAAACCACCAGCGGCTGCTCGGCGCCAGGGCTCGCGCTGCCCCGCGGTGCCCGTGTCCCCACCAAGGAGGGGACAGAAAGGGCTGGCGGGGGCAGCCCACCCGCCACGTCCCCGCATGGGGAGCCCACCGTGCCAGCCCTGCAGTGGTGCGCGGCTCCCACGCCACCTCCTGCAGCAGGACAGCCCCTGGACACCGCCAGGGAATATTTGCTTTAGATTAGACACCTCGGGCAGCTGAGGCGATAGCCCCTGCCGGGGTCAGCCTGCCCAGGAGGATGTTAGTTTTGCCGTGTTTGTTTTCTGGTTTTCTCAGCAGAGAGCTCCCAGGTTCCAGTAACACCGATGCAGCCAGGAACGCTCCCTCGCCCCGCGGCACGGGAATCTGCACGGGGGGGTTTTGCAGGCGCGGGGACCCGCTCGGCCGCCCCAGCCTGGTGCCCGGCACTGCCCGGGCTGCAGAGGACGCTGACACCAAGAGCCGCCCCACAGCCGGGGCAGGACCGAGGCAGGCAACAATTCCAGCCGATGTCTCCTGTTAGTGTGAAATTAGCACCATTAAATGCTATAACTAAACACAATCAACAAAGGGTTTACTAGCTGAGATAACATATAAAGAACTACAACAGCTAATGCCTTCAGCACTGCTGAAACTCTGACCGTCTGCCCCTAGTCCCAGGAGGGAACTGATGGCAAATATTTACAGGGGCTTATAAATATTTATCCTGTAATAACTTGCTGCATTACAGCACATTCTTCTCTACGAGACTCAGCTTTGCCCTGGACCAGGTGCAGGCTGCTGAGAGGGTCTGTAGCATATATAAAGTTCGTCTGAATAACATACAGCGAGTGCTGGCGTTCAATAAAATCGCCAGCGGCTGAGCTGCTCGCGTGAAATGTGCTGCAAGTCATTTCTTACCCAACAAAGAAAAACGTGGCTGTGGAGCACAGGTGTGCAGGCACCTCGGAGTGGGTGCAAAGCCCTTCTGTGCTGCCAGAGTAACCTGGGGAAGGGCTGCAAGTCACCGGGGAGCTATAAATCACACCACCGGGCCGATGTGACGGGGGCCTCCACCCAGGAGCAGCCCCGCGGTGACAGAGCACGCAGGGACCCTTGGCTGCTTTGGCGAGGACCCCGAAGGAAGGGAGCTGGAGACCTGCCCACCACGAGGAAACATCTCCTCGCGCTTCTCGCTCTGCAGCAATCCTCTGTACAAGGAACCAACCTACCGCACCCTGAGATCACCAGAGCTCTGCTCTGCACGCGGCGGTTGGGCAGCAGCTCCCCGCAGTGCTGCGCGCGGAGGGGTCCTCTCCAGCGCCGAAACCTGCAACAGCAGCAGCAATCACAGAGGGACCAGCCCATCGCGGCTCTTCCTTCAGTCCTGCAGACCTGGCACACCAAACCCCAAGGGGACCGCAGGCTCCTTAACAGGCACCCGCTTTTTGAGCCATCCGTCCATCCATCCACTTATTTATTTATCTTTCCCGTGCTTAATGATTTGCAAGAGCATAAGCAGCGTGCAGTTTGGAAACCATGCGACAATCTCCGAGCAGCACCAGAGATGGAGTTCTGACCAACTTCCTAACGAGAATAAACAGCGTGGAAAGGCTCCATTGTGTATATTCTAGGTTGCTATTTTCTTAACCCTGTCTCATTAAGATGGATGGAGTTTCTGCTTATTAGTAATTTGGCAAGTTCCTCTTTGTGTACACTCTGCACTTCTCACTAATGACGCTTTGCTTCAGTGATTAACAAAAGAGACTTCCAACATAGTCAGTGAAAACACAGCCCCGCACTTGGGGCACTGGGACGGAAATCCAGTGTTCTGGAGATGCCGTTTGTGGAAGACGAGAAACTGCAGGGGAACCCAGAAAAGGAAAAGCTGCTGGTCATAAAATCTTTCCTGACATTCAAATAATTTTGACCTGAGGACATTGGTTCTTTGATTTACACGCACAATTGCAGAGCTGACAGAGCCTATAACACAGTGATTCAGAGCCCTTACACTGCTGTTCCTAAAACACGTCCAATGGAGATGAAGCTGGCACTGCTACTGCCTGGATTTACAGCCGGCCATTAAAGTATGTTTACAAGCCTTTAGTACAGTGTACACATCTGGTAAATCATTGATTGAACAAATAGCTCCTGGTGTCATGCTCCCTCTGTCAACTTTTTCCACTACTATGTTACTCGGCGCAGAATCATCTGCTCTAGTCCCCGTTTTCGGCGGCGTCTGCCAGCCCACAGGCAGGCGTGCATGCACGTGCGTGAGCAAGCTGCCGTGCACATACCCAGATTTGCACGTGTCACCCGGGCTGTCACTGCGATCTAGATGCTGTTGGACACTACACACCGGTCTCTGGCACACCCAGCTGATCCGTACCTTACCCACGAGCCGGGAAAGCGGTATNGTGTATGAGAGCGGAGAGGGCCGTCAGGAGTGCCTTCGCCGGCCTGTCGGCTGCCTTCCCGCAAGCTGGACAGTCGGCAGGCGTTTGCCGGCGCCCGCCCGCAGGACGTGCCCACTTCCTCGGCACTGGCCAGTGTCCCCGCCGGGCATGGCTCAGCGGGGCGAGGGCACGGGAAAAGCATCAAGAGTGCAATCCTGCAAGTGGAGACGCTGCAGGCAGACCGAGACCCCGGAGCCTCACCAGCCGGCAAGGTAAAGGTCCTAGATGAAGCCAGACCTAAGAGGACAGCTCTTCTCTGCCTGCAGCCACACGTGAGCCAAGTGACACGCGCAGATGTCCCATCAGGGCCAGGCTGCACCAGCAGCACAGGGACCGTGTCCCCACGCTGGCTGAGAGCCGCCGGATCCAGCCCGGCGCCAAGGGCTCACACCAAGGAGTGAAAGCCAGGGCTGGCGCGGCCCCGGGTTCGCTGCATCAGCACAGACGCAGCGGGAGGAAAGCAGGATGGAGATGGGGAGCAGCGCCAGGAACGCGGTGGGAAGCAGCATCCATCTCCCCTGGCGCTGGGGCGGCATCGCGCGCCGCCCACACACAGGACCCACACTGAAGACATCCTTGCAGCGGGAGAAAAATGCTGTGTTTGGTGTTTCACCAAGCACGCCGGTGCCCGGGAGTGGGGAGCGGGAGGAGCTGCGAGCCCCCCCATGGCTCATTGTGCCTCTGTGAGAGCATCTGGCCAGCTGTGCAATGATCTGTGGCCAAACCCGCACTCCCCTGGCCACGGAGCTGGGCAAAGGCCAAAGGGTAAAGGGCAAACCACAGGGGCAGAAACAAAGCTCGATCAGCTCATTCATGCAAACCTTTTCAAGAGCTTTTGGGTGGCTGGACAGACAGACAGACATGGGAGAGCAGGACCCACCGTCCGTGTGAATCGCCGCAGGGACACGCAGGCTGCCAGGTCCCGTGCAGTCACTCTGCAGCAGTTGAAAGGAGGTGCAGGATCCTGCACTCCCAGCGGGCTTTTAGGCAAAATGAGGGTGCAGGGACTGCTGCCAGGCAGGGACAGAGCTCAGAAAAGCAGGGGGAACAGTAAAAACGTGGCTCTCTGCAGGGAAAGGCACTGCATCCAGTCCCGTTCCTGCACACCCACTGGGCAGCTCCCGCTATCTGCTGCGAGGACAGCCCAGCCCTCCCCGACGCAGCCCGGGTCCGTGTCTGCAGGGCCAGCGGGGCGTCTGCCAGGGCTCGGGCAGCTACAGACGGGGCAACCGTGCGAGGGAAGGGTTGATCTGCTGGAAAGCAGCTCTGCAGAGAGGGACCTGGGAGTCCTGGGGGACAAGAAGTTGCCCGTGAGCCAGCAGTGTGCCCCTGTGGCCAAGAAGGCCAATGGCATCCGGGGGTGCATTACAAAGACCATGGCCAGCAGGTCGAGGGAGGTCATCCTCCCCCTCTGCTCTGCCCTGGTGAGGCCACATCTGGAGCACTGTGTCCAGTTCTGGGCCCCCCAGTTCAAGAAAGACAGGGAACTGCTGGAGAGAGTCCAGCGGAGGCTACGGAGATGCTCAGGGACTGGAGTATCTCCTGCTGAGGACAGGCTGGGAGCCCCGGGGCTGTTCCGCCTGGGGAAGAGAAGGCTGAGACGCCGTCCTGTGCAACTGCTGGAGGGGACCCTGCTCTGGCAGGGGGTGGACTGGATGATCTCCAGAGGTCCCTTCCAACCCCAACCACTCTGTGATTCTGTGAATCACCACAGAGCGACGGCAGAAGGAGGGGAGGAGAGACAGTGAGGGCAGTTTGGAAAAGGCGACCCAGAAGGCAAGCAGGGGCGCGTTCCCCGCTGTCATCCCACTGCGAGCCGTGACCGGGGGGACCGCAGCCTGCAGAAGCATTTAGCCAACTTCCAGGCTGCCCGGGTCACTCCTGCAGGCAAAGTACCCGTTCCCCGTCCTAGTCCGTGCTCATGGACACCGGGCGACGTGGGGACCGCGAAAAGCCAGCACAGGGAACTGGGGCAGATCCTGTCCTGGGCTTGTTGAAATTGCACAGGGGACAGGCACAGCTGCTACAAACAATTTTAAAACAACAACAAAAAAACCAGTCAGATTTAATTGTTAGCAATAACCTCTTAAAATAGCAGCTCATTAGCCCGAGTGCAAACAGCTTAAAAGTGTCGGCATGATTTGTGGAATCCTGTGGGGTCTTCTGGGATTTTCTGGGGTTCCTGTAAAACTAAAGCAAAGGAGAAACACAGCCCCTGAGTCCCGAAGAGAAAAAAAAATGTATTTCGCTTCACATTAGCATGTGAAAAAGCAGCTCTGGTACGTGGTAGCTGCCATTTTGTTGCTAAACCCGGGATCTCCAGGGCTGCAGGGGTGGCAGTGCAGAAGCAGCAGACCCCCCAACAGGGCAGATGCTTTGTGCCGCGGGAAGCTGGTGCGGAGGATGCTGCGGTGCCGGCGACTGCGCCAGGCCCTGGAGGTGGGGGAGCCGCCGCAGGGGGGGACGACGCCTTCAGCCGCTCTCTGCAGCCAGGCAGGAGCAGGAGGACGAAGGACCCCCGCACCCACGCTCTCCTCCCGCCCTGCTGCCCCCAGCTTCCCCGGGGCAGAGCCAAGGGACCCTGCGTCCCGCCGGGTCCCCACTCGGCCACCCGGGTGCAACGTCCACCGGTGCCTGAACCCTACCACACCAGGGAGCTTCGGAGCATCCTTGAGCTTAAGGTCTTGCTTAAGCTGAATAAAAACTTTTTCTGAATAAATTTTCCTGAATAAAAACTTTTTAATTTGCCAGAAAAGTGCCTGCAGGGCAGGAACAGCGCTGCTCCCGCATCCTCTCTCGAAGGGGTGGGAAATGCGCTGGCTTTGCTGCAGGGCAGCGGTGCCCCAGGGTGGGCAGGGAGGAGGCTGAGCGCTCTCCTCCGTCCCTGTTGCACCCAGCGGGTGCCGGTGACGGCTTCTGAGGAAGACTGGGAGACGTTGGCTTGAGGTTGATTTCCTGGGGCACAACAACCCCTGAATTTCAGGTTTTTAATGGGCTGGCAGGGCATCCGGGAGGGAGGAGAGGGAAATAGACTTTTCCTTCCCCCATAAATAATTTTATGGAAGATTTTAAGAGAGATTTAAAGAAGAACCTCTTCCCTCCCTCCCCCCCTTCTCAACTGTACTGTGCATTTTAAACCGTTTGCGGAAGGGAATTAATTAACACAAGCAGCAGAGCCCAAAGCTCTGCAGCAGCCCGTCCTCTGCACAATGGAGATCCCACTTTTTCTCCCCTGCCTGAGAAACACATGCCCAAAATCCAAGTACATAAATTTTTTCTAACCTAATTCATTTTGTAGATTGATGGAGAAAATCCATAACAAATATTTATGACTTTGCAATAAATAACCCTCACAGAAGTTACAAAGAGCTCTGGCGAGTCTCAAGGTAACTTTCAGCGAGTTCCAGGGGTCAGGGCAGACCGGGATACTAAGTCTATAGTGCTCCAGCCTTTGGCTCATCTGTTTTGAATTATTGGCATTACTCAGCCGAGCAGCGCTCTCAATGGAGTAGCTGTGCTGTGATTCCATGCCATATTTTATTTCTATGCTGGGAGAGAGGCTTCAATAATTATTAGTTGTACTCTGTTGCAGCAAAAAAACGGGCGCAGTGAGCGCGGCTGAGCCGTAGGAGCTGGAGGAGGAAGGTGTCCGTGCCCGAGCGAGACCTGCCTGGGACGGGATTCAGGGCTGGACGTTGCGCATTTTGGTGCTGGTTTGAGACGTGGACCTGCCGAGATGCTCATGGGTTGTCCGGTGCGAATGGGTCCGGTGCTGCCCGAGAGGCGCTTCTGCAGCCACTGGGTTTGCACAGGCAGCGGCCGGTGCTGCCGGCCAGGCTGACGCCGGCGGAGCTCAGCAGCACCGGGGCCGGATCTGCCCTGCACGGACTGCGCTAGCTGTCCGCCCCATTTAAAGGGGTGTTAACGGCGCCTCGGCTGCAGCCGTTGCTGACCGCAGTGCTGCCTGCCCGGGGAGATGCCGCACCTCAAAATGCCAAAACCACTGGCCCAAAGCGAAGGGGCTGAGGCGCAGTGGTGAGACCGCATAGCCGAGAACCACGTTCCTCGGCCTGCTTCAGCTGTTTGCTTTCTGTTTTCCCGTGCGATCCTCGCCTTTCCACCTGCGCCGATGCCGAAGCACGGGATCACTGCACGCCTGCACCATGGTCGGATGGAGCCATTGCCAGGACCGCAGCGCCGCAGGCAGGCGATGTATCGGGTACCACTGGAGCCAGCGAGAGGCAGCGGGCACCGCGGGAGAGCTCGCCCTCATGGCACCGCGTGCCGGCACGGGGCACCGAACCACCGCCGAACCCCGCCACCCGCTTCCCGGGAGCCGGGAGTGGGGCGAGCAGGGAGCCAGCCCATCCCCGCTCCATCTTCGTTAGCTCTTAATCATCACAACGGAAAGAGAAACCGCCGGCAGCGTCACGCTGCTCTCCCGGGCGCGGGCTCCTTTCAGGGCTTTCAGAAAACAGGGTCAGACGTGTCTTCTGACCTGTGACCTGTCGCTTCCCTCCTCGCCATAATTATCTAATACAGCGCTCTCCCTGCCAAGTACAATGAAACAATTTGTCACTTCAATTGTCTGTCAGTCAACACTGGGGCCTTTTCAACAGGCCAACACATGTTTTTTGAGAGCTTGTCAGCAAGGGCTGTCTGGCCAGGCACATAACCATGGAAAATGGAACCTTTGTTAATTCTGGTTCTTAGAAAAGTAAATCCATTCACTTGCTTTTTTCAGGCCTTCAGTTTGGAATTTGCACAAGAAGCTGAATTGCCCCTGATCCCTAAATGATTGGTCAGAGGATTTGCATGAGGAAGCAGAAATTAATTATTCTTTTCTTTTCTTTTTATTTTCTGTAATTGTGTGTTTAGAAATGAGATTACATTCTACAGCAGCACGAGGGGCTGGGGGGGGAATTGCTTTGCATTTGTTTAGCTCCTTAGAGTTAAGATCACCTAATCGTTTCAAGCATTTCCTAAGATTCCCTCTCTCTTTTTCTGCTTTAATGACCAAACAAAGATTGTGCTACTTCCCGGGGAACTTTTCTGGCAGCTGAGCTCGGTGGTGGGAGCCAGGGGCTTATCCCTCTGCTGAAATGGTCTTCTTGCTGCTTTCGGCTTGCAGGGCACAAAACGCATCCCAGAGCTGACGGCCTTGGGAGCCATGGTGGCTCCTCGCCTTGGGGAAAGGGTGAAATGGATTCCCACCAGCCCCGGAGGAAGACGCTGGTCACTTGAGTCGGGTGCGGAGCAGCGTGAGATGGTCCTGGCTCGGGGAAGGGCGCTGGGAGCATCTCAGTGGGATCGCCTGAGCCAGGACTGACGCCGTCAGGACACGGACCTGCCGGCTCCAAGCCCTGCGGTCAAGCCCCTGTTCAGACCACCACCAAAACGCTGTGGCTCCTGGCGAATGCTCCGGGGCTGTTCTGCCTCACAGGTGACGGGAGGAGGGAACGCTGCTGCAGCTCAGGGGCACTCGGGGGAGATGGTCGAAACCAAAGGACGGCGAGCCGCCACCAGGTCTGCATGCAGCTCCTGCCGACGCATCGGATGCTGTGGGTCCTGTGGGACAGAGCGTGCTGGGGTTCCCCCGGCTGCGTGGGCAGAGCAGCCGCCCCGTTCCCCAGGAGCAGTGAAGTGCCAGAACCTCGATGGCGAGTCACCCCGACACGCGAGGAACGTAAGGGAGGAGGGCCAAAACCGAACAGCTTGCGATGCGTTGCACCGCCACGCCGTACTCCTGCTGTATGAACTGGTAGAGGGTCTGGTTCTCGTGCACCGACACAGGAGCAGCCAAAGCAGAGTCCCTCAGAAACTGCAGAATGAAGTGGCTGTGCCCTCCCCAGGCTCTGGGGGAGCCTTTTGCACTGCTGAGGTTTCACACAGCAGCTCCCCACAGCTTTTATGTTTTGCACAGTCACAGACAATAAAACCGATAACCTTGTTAATAGCACAGATACAAACTGGTAAAGAAAAAAACCCTGATTTTTTGGGCCTGCTTAGAGCTTCCTTCTTTTTTTTTTTTCCCCTTTTAAAGCAGCACTCTCTGAAATTCCCACTTTCTCTGTTGATACATGTGTGGAATCTTAGTCCTAAATATTTAATACGAGAGAGGTACCTCCATTTTCAGGTATTCATCATTTTCTTAACCATGCGGAAGCTTTGGTTTTGGGTAGACATGGAATATTTTATTCAAAAGCATTGCAGAAATGCTAGATGGCCCCTACTCGATTACAATCGCCCTGAGTGAAAACCTCTCCAGATCTAGCTGTCCCGAATACCGCTATCCAAACCTAATTCAAACCATACAGGGAGCCCTGACTTAGAATCTTTCAAGCCTATAAAATGAAACAAATTGGCTTTGCAAGCATATCTCCCAATCTAAGCTATGCCTGTAAATTCGATTTGTCCTCTTGGATCTATACTGCATTAGGTGACCTGAAAGACTCTTTGTTTCAGAGTCCTTCTGTCTCCTCCACGAGTTTCTGCGTTTGGTCGTGTCAGGCTGGAAAACTCCACAGTCATTAACTGCGGGGACTCGGTGACCCTCCGGCATCTCAGCTCCACCCAGGGGTCTCAGGAGGAGCAGGACCGCGCAGCCCCACGGCACGCAGGACCTTTGCTGCGAGCACCCCACGTGTCCGAGCGGCTGCAGAGGGTGCCCAGGAGCGCGCAGGCACTCTTGGCCAAGGAGCCAGCACGAATCGCTGGCTTTGCCCAGAGAGATCCCTCCTGGAGCAGGGCTAGGGGCAGCACCCAAGAGCCAGACGGGCTTTTCTGACCCTCAGGCTTTCGGGCTCCCAGCTTGTCTGGCAGCCTCCTCTTTCTCCGAGATGCTCCCGGGCAGGTGCCGGGGGCTCCCCGCGCTCCCGCTGGCTCTGGCCGCATGCGGCAAACGAACACCCAGGGGTTACAGCCGGGGAAACGCAGCCCGCCGTGACGCAAGAGAAAAGCAGCTGCAGGCAGCGGTGACAATCCGTGTTTCTCAGAGGCAGGACCTGCAGCCTCCAGATCACGGCTGGTTTGACTTAACAAATAACAAATGCAATCCTGTTCTTTGCGCTTGTTTTTTCTTTGCAAACACTGAGCGAGATACCCACCGGTACAGGTTCAAATTACCTTCCCCAGGCAGCGCCGGGGCAGGAGCCTCGCTGCCTGCATGGCTGGTCCCGTGGGAAACCTCCCGGAGCGGGGCCAGGGGCTCCTGCCAGCGGGGTCGCGGACGTCCCCTGGGACATGCAGAGGGCTGGGAGGGCTGCGGGGTTTGCTTTGCTGACCCCTGTGCGCTCCCCCGAGGCGCTCTGCCTCCACCAGCTCCCTGACCATCTCCCCAGCACGGGGAATAAGCTGCCGCCCTGTTTTGGTGGCCTCGAAGCCATCACCGAGGCACTGGGGGCTGGGGGTGGGAGTCCCTGAAGAACACCACCACGAGCCAGAGGCATGGGCGGATGGGCTTTCCAGACCCCCCGGCTTTATGCACCCCTGTTTGCCTTGGAGGTGTGCGAGCTTCCATGAAACGGTGCAACTGCATCAGGCTAACCCAACTGTTTAAGTTCCCCAAGTTGTCAACACGGGATGTCCGGGCTGGACGGCCTGGGCTCGGTGCAAGCGTGGGGCAGGGACGGGTTCCCAATGGTGCAGCCCTCGAAATCACCGCGGTTGTGTTGGAAGGGGCTGAGCCACTTCGGGTCGGCTGGCGGTGTGCAGCGTGGAGACAGCGCCTGCTTCTCGCTCTTTAACGCAGTCATTTACTACCTTCCTTTATGATTTCATGCACGCTTCCTATATAATTTTAACAGGCTTATTCTAATTCAGCATCTTTGAATAGGAATAAGCCTGTTAAAATTATGAACTACTTACGCATGGAATCATAAAACGCTGTAATGCAATACGTGGATCTTTCAGAAACGGACAGATTACATGATCAACACTTCCATGGTCCGCCTTCACGTTCACATGGCGAACCAAGAAGATTCCCAGTGGTTACAGTGTTTGCCATCTTTTCTATTCCAAAAGCACAACAGTAGATGTCCTTACATGAATGTCCATTAAATTCCATTTATCTCCCCTCTTGAATCAGGTTTTCAGATAAGCCAGGGGAGAAATACATCCTCACTTAACATCTCCAGAAGCCTGCCTACAAGAGGCTGCAGTCGCCGCGCAGGATGAGAGAGAGCTATTCTTACACTTGCTAGGAGATAAGCGAAGCAACTCACTCCATTGAAGAGTTGCCGTGAGCTCTTAAGCTGTATTTTTAGTCTGATTCAAATACATTCATGTCTGCAGAAGCCAAGCCTTTAGCCCCCAACAGAAAGCAAAAGAAGGTTTTGGTGCAGAGATGGAACATGTTTATTCTTAACTGCCCCTATGTCAACCGTTCTCAGAGGTGACCAAGATACAGGACTGAAGAATTAGCACATTAACTTAATCATAGTAATTGCAGAGACATCTCCCATGTAGTAGCAATTATATTCCACTGCAAGGGCTTCAGAGTTTACCATGAAGGCCAGCAGCATCTCAGACACCCTGAAAACATATTTTTTATGTTTTTATAAACTCTAGTAAAATTGTAATTGGATAAAACCTTGCATTCAAAAGCACATTCTTTGAGAATATTTTATATGCACATAAAACATCTGAGAAAATGTTAACATTATGATCTTAACTGTTTGCACATTGGAACCAGCTAAAGGTTAGGAAAACGCAGTCCATCTGGTCCAGTATTTTAAGCAGAGTATTTCTCAGTGTATTTCCTCAGAGCTTGGGTTCATAACTCTGTACAAACCCGACTACGACAGACTGCGACGCACAGGCCAAGGTGCTGATCGCAGCGTTTGCGGGAAGAACGAGCCCAATTTGTTTCCACCACACTTATGCCCCGGGTCCCCAAAGAAGGGACAACGCCTGACGGCGTTGCACTACGCCACGCTTGCTGGAGCGCGCAGCCCGCAGCCCGCCGGGAGCTCGTCCCCAACAGCTCCAGTCCAGGGCAGAGCGGGGAAGGTCTGCACCGCGCAGAACCCCACTCGTGCCGGGAGCAGGGTCCTGCTGGAAGTGCAGCACCCTGCCAAGAACGCTGCGCAGCTCCTGGAGAAGAGCTGTCTGGCAGCGCCCCGCAGAGCGGAGGTGTCCCCGCCACGAGGGCAAGAGTGTACGGACAGCTGAGGTCTGGAGAACGCCGCAGGCACTATGGAGGCGAGCAAGGGAGAGCCTGCCCAGGCAGGGCTGGCGAGAGGAGCCCGCGCAGGTCTGCAGGGCTGGCAGCACTCTCCACGGACCGTGTGATGGAGTGATGATAGAACGGTTTGGGTTGGAAGGGACCTTAAAGATCACCTCATTCCACCCCCTGCCCTGGGCAGGGACACCTCCCCCCAGCCCAGGTTGCTCAGAGCCCCGTCCAACCTGGCCTTGAACACCTCCAGGGATGGGGCAGCCACAGCTTCTCAGGGCAACCTGCCCCAGGGGCTCACCACCCCCAGGCTCAGCATCAGGGGCTGCCAGCAGCAAGTGGGGTGACCCGGGCTGCACACCGGGAGGTGCAGCCCTCGCCGCGGGGCTCTGGAGGAACCCCTCTGGAGCAGGAGAAGGCGCGGGGAGCCAGGCCACCAGCAGCCCGGGCTGGGGGGCTGCGGCATGCGGGGGGGAGCGGGGCAGCCCCAGCCCTGCCATCCCTGCTCTTCCCCCACCCCACACCACACCACGGCACTGGGGGTTTCCCATGGCCTGTGCGGAGGTTGTTTGTTCAAGCAAACCCATTAGGTGTTTATTAGCCTTCATTATGGAGTGCTAGAGGGTTAATTAGTTCAGGCTGTTCCTGTGGGAGGGGGTGGGGGGCAGGAGGGTGAGGTAAGATCAGCAGCGGCGATATCCAGGTTTTTAGGGCAGCCCACCACTCGGCCTGCATTCTTTCTTTTCTCTTTTTCCTCTCTTTATCTCTTCCCTAAGCAAATTAGGAGTCTCATTATCACATCTGCAAACTGCTTAGTGCAGAGTGGCCGGGCAAGAGCAGGCTGGGGGGTCCCGCTCCTCTGCCAAGCCCGGGGTAGGGGACAGGGGGGCCACTGGGATCCGTCTCCCACCGGGGGGGTCCGGAGGCAGCGCGGGCAGCGGGGGTCCATGTCCAGGCTGCGGGTGTGAGCCTGGCTGCGGCTGCTGAAAGCCTTGCGGGGCCGGGGTGGCCGTGGCCATGGCCAGCTGACTTCTGGCAGCCGCTGCGGATGGCAAGTACCTCTCCTGCAGGCGACGCCTGAGCATCCTTCGAAGGTGTCCCTTCCCCAGCTTGCAGCGAAGCCCGGCCTCCGCCAGCCCGCACACAGGGCCGGGAGACCTTCCCGGGAGCCGCTGGGGCAGACGTGTCCCTGGGGTGTGTGTCTGGGGACACTGACAGCACTGTTTATTGTATTGTATTATTGCAAAATTGCTGCTTTTGTCCAGAGCATGACATGGAGGCTGATTATTACAGCCTGTAAAAACTAAACTAAATAAATCATTCTTGTGTTTATTTCTTCCTTGTTGAATTGTGGCACAGGGGACAACCAGCGGTTCATCAGTCTCGGCACCGGACGGGATGTAAGGATGTTGAACTCTGGCAGACCAGAGAGCCCACGCAGGGCTCCTGCGCCAACCCACCACGTACGGCCTCTCAGCCTGGAAACGGGGAGATGAGCTTGACGGCCACCAGCAAGCCGTTTCGACAGTTAATCACCCTTCCATTAAAGCCTGAGTTCATCGGNACCCACCACGTACGGCCTCTCAGCCTGGAAACGGGGAGATGAGCGCTGCTGGAGAATGCTTGACGGCCACCAGCAAGCCGTTTCAACAGTTAATCACCCTTCCATTAAAGCCTGAGTTCATCGAGCTTCTACTTCCAGCTGGTCTTGGTATATATACATTTGTGTCTGTTTTTATCAGAAATCTGCTCCCTCTGTAAATACTCGCAGACCATGGGAGGGGGGTAGCTTGCAGCCCCCCAAATCCAAACCAGCCACGCTATCCTGACAGCTGCAAGCCCTTGTGCCAACTCTTAGCCAGGCACGACAGACTCCATCCCTGCTCCCTGGGGAAGGCTGAAACCCACTTGCAACGGTAGAGAGAAATCCAAGCCCAGAATTGCTTTGCTAGAGGGACTAGCCTGGGTTCTTCCTCCTTGCTTACAACGGGGGTACTCCATCACCAGCTGCGCCTTGCATCTCTCTGAGGCAGCTGGTGCTGGCAGAAGTGTCCCATGCAGCCCGGGCTGCCCCGGTCCTTACGCATGGACAGCCGAGGGGGAAGCTGTGGACCCCTCCCCGGCGATGGGGAGTCCCGCCACCCTGGCCAGGGTCCTCTTACTGCTCGGTGGCCCCCCCAGCCGAGGATTAAGGGTTAATGCTTCTTGCTGCTCCACTGGCATGGAATTCATCTTGGCCATCAAAAGTCCTCTTGCGGAGGAAGGACAATGCTGCACCAGACTCTGGTGTGATGTGAATGAAGCAGCGCAGCTGGGCCAATGTGCACCGGCAAATTGCAAATGCTAAAAACGTAGGGTTCATGGAAGTCTTAGAAACGCCCCGGCTGGGCCCCCCAGCGCTCAAGCCGTGCTCAGCATGTGACCGGAGAGGGATGGCGATATCCGCCCTTGCTGTGTGCATCCCCTCCCCGTAGCCTTCCCAGCCTCCCAGACAAATTAGCGCAGTTTCCACTTCAAGAGCAAAAAGGCAAAGGTTAAATGCAAACAGAAAAAGGTATCTCTAAAACAGCGTTGTGCTGCTCCCCTTCCACACGCGCCCAGACACCCACGGGCCCCGTCTGCCACCCCTCTGTATGTTCTCCGTTTAGCGCAGCAGCCACTCCTGGGATTTATTTGCCCACAAACTCCACAGACCAACCTGGGGTGCAAGAGCAGCTCCTCCGAAAACAGATTTCCATATTCCTTGTGATGGGAGGAGCACACATTATCAGCTTTTTAGCACAAGAAAATGGAAACCTAGCGGAAGAGCACAATGAAGTAACCCCTGGCAGGCCGAGCTCTGGCAATCAGGTACAAGATAACAACGGCTGTGGCCCTGCTTAATTATTTCTGCTCCGACTAATTGTGAAAAAACAGTCATTTTCACTTAAAAGACACTCTGTGTGATCCTTAGGAGGGCGATTCCCCTGTGGAGCTGCAGCTTCCCCCGAGGAGTCAGTGCTGCAGCCCCATGAGGGCTTTGAAGAGGGGTTCCCTGGAGGGTGGGCATTAGGCATTAGCATTTTCCAATTACTGTGCCGAGAAGCCCATCTCGGTAGGAACTCTGCCCTGAGATCAGCCGCCGCTGCCCGTACCCAGAGAGCTGCTGGTGGGAAGGGAGACACGCTGCGATCGGATCCACGCACCGCCGGGTCTGGGCTCAATATGTCTCGCTTGGAGCGTCCCGGGGGGGCACCAGCGTGCCAGGACCTCCCAGGAAAACTCCCACGGGCCTCGGGAGGGCTGTTCCGGACCTTACTAATTAATTGTACAGCTATTATGCACCCAACGTGCAAGCGCTGCGGCATCCCGCTCCCCTGATACTTCCAGCACAAAGTTCAGAAACAGCATCTGCGTGTTCGGGAGTTTAAAGGGAATGAAGCTCCCAGGGGGATGTCCACGGAAAGCCCCAACCGTCTGCTCTCCCCTCCAAACCCCGGCATCGCACACCCCGCTCCCAGCACGTGGCCGAAGCACCGTCCCCCCCGGGGGGGGCAAAGCTCCCCACCCCGGGTAGGGGTGTTCAGGGGTTTGTCCTCCCAGAAGGGACGAGGACGGTGGCTCAAGGCCATTTACAGCCCGGCCTCCCCATGAGTGTAAGAAAGCCTGGCACACGCTCACCTTGTGTTGCAACACGCTTTATCCCACTGCTGTGTTGCAGTTTTAAACAACGAATTCAAGCTGAGGTGCCGTGGTCCTGCAGGCAAAAGCTGAACTCACGTAACCTGAGATTTACCATTACTACATGTGTCCGAATTTGTATCCAGTTTACATAAATCCTGCGGGACGACAAAGCATTTTTTTGGCAGGTATGAAAAAACAGAGGATGTTCCAGGGAAGCTGTCAGCACCTCAGAGAATGGCTGCAGTCTCCATTCAGGGGTGGCACTTAGGGGACACATAGTAAGGACAAAAACCATCTGTGGTGACAATAAATAAAGTTAGTCCTGGTTAGTCCAGGTCTGATGTCTGGGATCTCTGTAGCCTCCACACCCAGAGAGCCCTATTATTATTATCTGTTGTTTCCCCACATCATCAAAATGCCTCCGACCTCTTGATCTGGCATTGACGATGCTCCACACTGATCTTTCCTCATCCGCCTACAACAGCCGCGCACTGCAACCACCCGCACCACAGCACCCGTCTTCCCCTGGCTTTAGCAAGTCCGTGCTTTCTGGGGATGTTCAGCCCTTACCCTTGGGATGATTTACAGTAGCTACAGCTAGAGATAAAGCCACAGACAAGGTCAAGCTTTTCCGACCGGTTGCAGAGCTGAGAGGCCATCATCACTGACGGTAAATCTGATCAGACGATTTTCCTCTCGCAGCAGTGTTGAGGTCTGCGGCCCTGAGCCGGGAAAGGCCGTCTCACACCGCGGGGGGAGAGACGTTTCAGCTGGTCTGGGACTGAAAAGGCATCAGCATCCCCCCGGCTGCCAGAGCACTAGGGGCAGTACCAAACGTGAAATGGCACCTCCAGAAAAAGGCTCGCTTGAGGCGCACAAAGGGAACAGGTGGTGAATAGCGGGGGATAGAAGAGCCCTGAATATGCTGCCGTTATTCTTCTTCTGACACTGGCCACCAGCGGCTGTGCAAGTGCCGCACCCCAGGGCTCCCAAGCCCTTTGCTCTGCTGCGCACGCGGCTGCCCCGTTCTGCAAGCCATTGGTTTATTACCTTCATAAAACAAGTACAACATTGATTTGATGTGCTTACAATCTCACTCTTAGCCATAAAAACGCACAAAAGCATGTTCAGCAAAGGGATAAAGTTGAACCCTACAGTTAGATACTGCGGCTGCTTCTAAACATGGGCTGGCCTGTGGAAAAACACACCGCCACACTAAGCAGGGCCAGGTTACCCAGCCAGGAGCATTTTCTGTCTGTAAGAGCATGAATTACAGACCACATTTTACTACCAACATCTGGAATTTCAAATGCCCTTGCAATAGATAGCATCTGGATTGAATTCTCCTTCTATTTTTTTACAGGGCCTTCTTATTTAATAAATAATAATAGTTTATTACTGCATTGTAAAATTTCATAACCTTTTTCTCAGCAAGAATGAAAAAGATTCAGAAAAAAACGGTGCTTTAAACAGGATGATGCCAAGAACTAATGAAGACAGACCATTTCCTCAAGAGAGGCGGATCAACTCATTTTTGCATTTGTGGCACTGGGCTCCATGTACCTTTGCAGATGTGCCAACAAGTGCACCAACAATTCCTGATAAAATCTTGGCTCACATCTGTTCAGAATGGTAGAACACACTCTGCGCCTGCTCCGCTGCAGGACCCATACAGGCGGGGTTGCCTCTGAACACATCCCTCACACACGCGCGCCCAAGAGGGACTCACAAGCAAGTTTTCAAACATTGGACATTTTTTATTTCCCAATTTGTAATAATTTCAAACCCACATTGAGAGTTATAACACAGCTCCCATCAACTGAGACAACAAGAGTTTTGGAAGTAAAGTGTAAGACTGATTTAACCAGTAAAATTATGTCTTTTCTCTCAGGCTTTACCCAAAAGCTTCGCCCTCTGGAGGTGTTCCCCGTCCCTCACCAGGCACAGGCCCATCCCTGTCTCACCCAGAAGCCGGTAGCACTGCAGTGAGAAGGAGCAGGCAGAGCAGTGCTGTGGCTTAGGAGAGCCCTGGACATCAGAGAGACCTTGGCTCTCCACTTCCTTATGTGTCAGCCCCAAGGGAGCACGACACCGGGAGCACTGGGGCGATGCCGCACGAGGACTGAGACAGCCTGGGAGCTGAGAGATCCCCGGGCTCACAGCTTTCTCGCTTCGCTCAGCATTAGTGCTCCAGGGCTGGGAACTCTGTCATCCTCTGGCAAGACAAAAGAGGTTTAGGGAGAAGTAATCTGTACAAACTGCAGCAAGGGCATGAAGGGCACAGAGGGTGAGCCTGTGACCCACAGACCTCACTGCAGAGTGGTGGGTGAACGCCGTGCTGCTCAGCAAGGGAGAACATGGGCATCGGTTTCTTTTTGGTGCTTGGGCAAAAGGAGACCACGATGCACACCCCCTTCTTCCCCTACAGCTTCAGCTCCAGAAAGGCAGGACTCTCACACCCAGTAGCACTCTGCAAGTCCCACTATGATTTGAAGCAAGACAGTTTTTGGGCAGCATGAGAGTTTGCCTCCACGAAAAGGTGGACAAACGCCGGTAGAGCACTGTCCGAGCAGCCCACTGGGGACCCCCTCCCTCTCCACACAGCGTCCTGGCAGGTCCTGCACAGCCGTGCCACACGGCCTGGCAGCGTGTCCTCCCTCCATCAGCCTTGCTGAGGTCCGGGGACGCCTCCCTGTCCGGCACAGCAGCCTCGGTGCCCAGGTGGGTGGGAAGCAGGTCAGGCCCTCCGATCTGCTCTGACACTGACCCGGTAGAGATGGAGTGTGGCCCAAGCCAGCGTGTCTGCACTTGAGTTCGTTCCTCCTTGGGATGCCTGGGAACCTTTCTCCTGTATATCATCTTCTAAGAGGAAGCTTCAGCAGACTGAGAAGAAGCAGCTGCAGTAAGCAAGTAATGAAACTGCGTGTCCCAAGTGCTTTGCTTCCCTTCTTGTTCACCAAGCGATGGTTTCCAATAATTGTTTAAATAAACGTGTCACTGATTAGCTAGCTTCTGAACCTTGGAGCAGTATCTTCTGATGATCTATGATTTCACAACTTCCAGATGAGAAAGACTCTCAGGAATGCTGAAGGCAAGAGATCAGCTTCATTTGCACGAGTCACAGAATTAGGAACAAGGATTACACAGGGAGGATCCAACCAAGCCATGTTTCCTAATTCTGGCTGCTGGTGTGCCTGTAAGACTTTGCTGCCACTGGACCTCAAGCTCCTGCAGTACTTCTGTGGAAATACTTCATTAATTAATGCAGACATACACAAAACAATTCACTGATGGCTTTTGCAGAAAGGCTCGCTGCTAGTATCTCTCATGTGCTACCTCAGAAAATACTCGCTGAGGACTGTGCTGCAGCCCAGGCTCAGTAATTGTGCCTGTAATTAGTGTCTGCTTTTTTTTTTTTTAATCCCGTGGGCACAGCTTGCCATAGAGACCTGGGAAATCTTCAATTAGTTGTATCATTCTCCAGTTCCTGTGGTTTCTGAATTAGCTGAAAGGGTATTGTCATTTTTCAGAGGTTTTGTGGAGGCCATGGCACTTGTTACATTGAACCAAAGCATTCCACCTCCCGAGGAGGCCCACCTTCACCTTGTTTTGTTCATTTAAAATGTTTTTAAACAATGTCATTAGATCCAGAGGCCATTTAGCTGCAGCATGTGAATTTTCCCACTGTCTAAAGAATTTTCAAACTACGCTATCTCTTTGCAAACCTAATGTCCTGTTGCCCACAACCCACTCCGCTGGGCTCCCAAAGGCTCTGGAAAAAGTACGGTGCTCTTTCAAGCCCATCACTGCACTTCTGGAGCTGCTCCGCCACGCAATGCTCTACAGGCGAGGGGAGAAGACCTCAGCAGAGGGCTGCTGCTCACGGAGTCCCCGTCTTGCTGCTCATCACCTCAGATCCATGAGTCCAGCCCTGTCCCACGTAGCTGTCCCAGAAGGACAAAGCAGCTTCATAGAGCGCTACAGAAACAGTAGGAAGTGGCAAAACTCCATGGCATGCCCCAAGGGGCAGGACATCACCCCAAAACTGCGTTTGGCCTGGAGGCCCAGGGTAAGGTGCTAGCTCTCACAGAGTCCTGCAGGAACCTCCCTGAGCCCCAGTCAGGAGCAGGAACCATTGCCGGCAGGGCTGGGGACGGCCCAGGCCGGGGGTGGCAGGGCTGGGGACGGCCCGGGCAGGGGCCGCAGGCCGAGGGGACCAGTGACAGGTCCATCCCGCTGTGCCGCAGGCCGGGCACCTTCCCCAGGCAGCTGCCCCCGTGGCAACAAACCTCAGAGCGGGGGAACAGAGAGGGCGCAGACGTCTGCTGTGAGATTGTCAGTGGTTTCCCTTGCTGCTCGCCCAGTTTTGGCAAGAATGGTTGTCACGTTTTCCTTAAACTTCCTTAAACCGAGTGATCTTTGGCCTTGCACAAGCAGGGCTCGCGAGGTCAAAGGTTAACGGGCCTGGCAATGATCCCAGCCTGGGGGGAACTGGCGTGAAGGCCGCTCCGCCCCCGCTGGCTCCAATTCCCAAGAAAACATCGTGAAATTAACACCCGGGGCAGCGAGGGCCGAGGCAGCCGGCATCCCGAGGGGCGGCTTCTGCCGCGGGGGAGACGGCGGGACCGGCGCGGCCCCGGGTCGGCCCCGCACCGGGCGGCAAGCCCCGGACGAGCGGCGGGGGCAGCGCCCCGGCAGCCGCCCTCAGCGCCCCCTCAGCGCCCCCTCAGAGCCCCCTCAGCCCCCTCAGCGCCCCCTCAGAGCCCCCTCAGAGCCCCTCAGGCCCGTTCCGCGCCCCCGGGCCCCGCCGGGCTGTTCCATCTCCGCGGGGGGGGGGGG